>JARFXV010001417.1:0-386371 GCA_031761425.1 Cosmopolites sordidus
GCTGGTATATGGTATAAATCCTTTATATATTGATATACCATTACATATAGATGTCATTGCAAATTCTCTAACTCCAAAATAAATATAATTTCCTTTATTATTGTATTTTATATATGATAATCCAGACCAATTAGTTAAATTACTTATTGATAAATCTGCAGATCCTCCTATTATATTAGGTAAAATTCTATTATATTTTTCTAATATATTTTTTGAAGCTTCTCTTGTTGATATATTTGCTTTATTATTAATTAAATTATTTAAAAAAATATTATTTTTATATTCCCAATCATTAGGTAATACTTTATTTATTCTTTTTATTAATTCTTCTGATAATTTAGGAAATTTGTTTGAGTATTCTATAAATTTTTTATTCCATTCTGATTCGCTTATGTTTCCATTATTAATATTATTCCATTCTTTATATATATTTTCTGGTATTAAAAACGGTTCATTTATATCCCAATTTAATTTTTTTCTAGTTTCTATAATTTCTTTTTCTCCTAATGGTTCACCATGTATTTTATTTGTATTGGATTTATTAGGAGATCCATATCCTATTATAGTATTACATATTAATAACGAAGGTTTATTTAATATATTTCTAGATTCTTTTATACATTCTGATATTTCATCACTATTGTGGCCATCTATATTATTAATGACATGCCAACCATAAGATAAAAATCTTAATTCTATATTATCGTTAAACCAATTTTTAGTTTCTCCGTCTATTGAAATTCCGTTATTATCATAGAAAACTATTAATTTTCCTAATTTTAAGTTTCCAGCTATTGAGCATGATTCATGAGATATTCCTTCCATTAAACATCCATCGCCTACAAAAACATAAGTATAATTATTAATTATATCATATCCAGGTTTATTGAACTTAGAAGAAAGATTTTTTTCTGATATTGCAAACCCTATTGCATTTGATAATCCTTGTCCTAAAGGACCGGTTGTGATTTCAATCCCAGAAGTATTTCCATACTCTGGGTGTCCTGGTGTTTTTGAATCCAGTTTTCTAAAATTTTTTAAATCTTCTATGGTTATATTATAACCAGTTAGATGTAATATACTATATAATAATATTGAACTATGACCATTAGATAAAACAAATCTATCTCTATTAATTTCACCAACAGAAAAATAAATTACCACCCCTTGAAACTGAGTAATAATACAATTCCATGCAAAAACCTGGATGCCAAACTAAAATGGAAAGTTAAAATGTTAAATGTTAAAATGAAAACAGAACAATTAAAACTCAAATATAAAAATGTGTATTGGCTGTTGGGAAGAAATTCCCAGCTGTCTATCAAAAATAAAGTACTAGTCTACCAGCAAGTGCTTAAACCGGTATGGACATCAGCTATGGTGTTGTACCAAAGAAAGCAATTGCAATTGCCTTCAAATATTCCAGAATCGATAGCTAAGGGTATAGTCAATGTTCCTTGATCGGAACGAAGATCTTCGTCGTGAACTACAAGTTAGGACAATTAAATAAGAAATTGAAAAAATTGTCAGGAGTCATGAGGAGAGGCTCCACAAACACCCAAACGTTGAACTACTGCAACTCTTAAACAATCAAGGCCTAGTGCGACGAAGTGAAAAGCAGAGCACAATGCAGTGTAGCCACATCAGATTAGTGCGCCAGATATGTCAAAAACTAAGATGAACCGATGGGAATATCAACGAACTGAGGATAGACTCATGTAACTGTAGTAATTTAAGTTATATTTAAAATGCTTATTAATTTTAATAATAAATAAAATAAAATAAAAATATTGCCTTTTTCTTCAGTTTCCTTATATGCAAACTGAACAGGAAGCCGTTTTAAGACGTTCACCGCTATTACATTTTCTATATTACAATATATAGTTATGTAAATATATATATATATATATATATATATATATATATATATATATATATATATATATATATAATATATATATATATATATATGTATATAGCAGTTGGGAGAGACGATCGAAATGGCCGGTTGACATGGCTTGGCCCCGATCGTCTCTCCCAACTGCTTTCCTTGCGTTCGTCTGGAGCTCGGCTGATAACGGCTGAAAGGCTAGAAATTGGTATATATATATATATATATATATATATATATATATATATATATATATATATATATATATATATATATATATATAATCAACTATTTTTACGAATGATAGATAATGTTCCTAAATCATTCCGGGTGTTTCGCTAAAATCTCATTTGTCATTTTCAAGTGTTGTTCGCTTCGAGTGAGGTGAGTCAATTGGACTCTTACTCGAAGTGAACAACACTTGGCGAAACGACGAGGCTCTTTACAGAACGAACAGATCAACACCCGGAATAGCTGTTACCCGTTCGCTTCGCTGGGCGTAAATTTAACTTTGGTAATAATTGATTTCTTATGATTAAAATTATTTTTAAAATTCCATACGCTTCATCTGCTATTTGGAATTTTTTCTCTAAATTTCATAAAGACAAAATTGCAAGGAATTCACAACGATACAATCCCAAATTTCTAATTTCGGAGTATATTTATCTCTTCCTTTGCGAACATCTACGACGCATAAAGAACAATCCTGCCAAAATTTAAGTTTGTAGGTCAGTAGCAGTGGCGGCTCGTGAGGGAGGGCGTTGAGGCGCCGCCCCTCCAGCATTTATCACAGTAGACAATATTTCAGAGCAAAACACCATATTATATTTCCGTTTAGTTTCTTCCGGAATCGCCGGAAATTCATAAATATATAAAAAATGTCATATGTCCTATTCCACGACATAATCCACTTGTTTGCTAAATTTCATTAGAATCCTTTCATCAGTTCGAGCGTGATTGAAGGACAAACATACTTACACATCTGTAATATTAGGAAAATTTGCTAGAATTATATATTTTTATAAATATTTTATATTATCTTAACACTATTTTTATGTTTTTAGTGAAAGCAATCAAAATATTTGACTGTCAGGTAAATAAATAATTGCAGTTTTATGTATTTATTGATTTGTTTTGTTTATATAAAATGAAAGTTAGTTTATTACCATGTATGATTTGTTTTTTACATTTTGAACTTAAATCTTAAAAACGGCAGAATATTTATTTTTTACACCCCCGCAACCCACCGTGGGAGTTCACTTTTATGAACCCTCCTCCTTAGTGAAAATTTGCGATGCCTCTGGGGAACATTCCTAATAAATCTCAAGCCTGTAAGACTTAAAGTTGAACAATGGAAGCATATTTATTTTTCCGCCCCCGCAATCCCCCTGATTTTTTTTTTGACCCATCCTTCTTAGCGAACATCTACAATGCATGAAGAACATTCCTGAAGAACATCCATTAAAACAAGTTTTAAGTTTGTAGATCTTATAGTTTCTGAGAATTCGCTAAATGTGTTTGGTACTTCGACTGTGAGTTCGACTTCTATACCAAATTTCATTAGAATCCTTTCATACGTTCAAGCGTGATTGAAGGACAAACATCCAAACAAACATACTTTCACATGTTTAATTTTTAGTAAGATTACTGAACTAAACCAACTAAAAACTAAAAAAGAAAATATTTACTAAACTAATGTTTTTCTAAAATTTAGTCCGGAATTTAGTAGCAGTCACTTATATTTTGTAAACAATTTCACACAACTATTTCCTTATTGGTGCTATACAAAAAATCATGCTTTTGTTATAATTGACAATTAATATCCAAATAATCGTGGCCCATCTCTCTAATTTAATGTGAAAAGCATTTGGAGATTACTCTAATAACGCCCTCCTTAAACATAGCACAAACAAAGTGGTCCAACGCGTTATTAAAATTGTTCATCGTTATTAAATAAAATAACAGGTTTAGGAAAATTAGTATATATCAACATGAATCAACAGTTTCAATACATAGGTGCGGGGTGGCGCCATCCTCCGCCAATACCGTATGCCGCACGGGTTTCCAGTTCATTTTTACAAATGGTAACTATGGTATTTCTCAAATGTCAAGGGAAATAAATACAGCTGCCAACTATATACTATAATAGATTAGATAAAAATGAATGCGTCAATAAAAAGATGAATAATTATAACATTTATTAATATTATTAATACTTATAATTCACCTTTTTATTAATATTACACGTCCATTCTTAATTGATGAGTAGATTGATGATGATTTTCCTCAACAGTCCAATCAAATATAAACACAAACTAGCCTTTAACTATATTCAACTGAAATTGAAATGAAAATGATTACTCCCACATGCTTTCCTTGAAACTTTAAAGTTCAAATGCAAGTTAGCGAAGTCGAGAGTTCTCTCGAGAGAGTACTAGAGTGTTGTGCAATGTAAGTGGCTCAATTCATTTAAGTACTTTGCGATTTTTGTCGCTTTCCCGCTGAAAGTTAAAGTTGTTACTGGAGACATTGAGTAAATTAGTTAATAGCAGGAAGTCTAAGAGATGTCTAAGTTTAGAAATTAAAATGGAAATTCTCATTAAAAAATATGACGAGATTGTTGCTTAAATATAAGAATTTAAGATAATCAGCACTTTTTAGGATCTGTAAAATATAATACCAGATATATTTATGCTAATTTCTTCTTCTTGGGGAACCCATTTCGGACACCTTTTTAAGATAATAATATCGTTTTCATCCGCTAACAATTTTGTATTATATTATATTTACTGGTTTATAAAAACATTAATGATTTCTACCGTTGTTAGGATATTTAATGTATCATTTATAACAGGTGTTAAGACATTAAAATATTTGTTGTTATAGACTAATGACGTGTATGGCTTATTGGAGGGAAAACATACGCCATCAAAAGCAAGCTTGTTATTAATTGTTATAGTGCAAAAGCATAGATTTTCATATCTTTGAATATGTCGAATTATGTACCAGAAAAAGATTTTTTGCGGGAATTTTTTTGCGAGGAACCTTCTTTCATTTGAGGAAAACGATTGCTGAAAGTTATCGATTGTTGGTTGAAGCTTATGGTGAACATATTCTTGTCCAAAAAAACTTGTGAATGATGGTTTAAACGCTTTAAAAGTGGTGATTTTGATATAAAAGACAAGGAGCGTCCAGAACAACCGAAAAAGTTTGAAGATGTAGCTTTGCTAGCATTATTGGATAAAGACTCAACTCATTCGTTGAAACAATTGGCAGAAGCATTGAATGATACCCAATCCACCATTTCTGAACGTATAAACATATTGGGAAAGAGCCAGAAGGAAAGAAAATGGGCTCCATATGAATTCAAGGACTGAGACATTGAAAGGCGAAAAAACACTAGTGAAATTTTGCCAGACAGAAAAAACAAGGTTTTTTTGCATCGAGTTGTGATAGATGATGAAAAGTGGATCTATTTTTAAAACCCAAAGCGCAAAATATCATAGGGTAGACCCAAGCTAGCCTTCAACATCATAACCACTGCGCAATATACATGGAAAGAAGGTTTTGCCGTGTATTTGGTGGGATAGTAAGGGAGCTGTGTATTACGAACTGTTGAAACCTGGTAAAACGATTACTGGCGATCGATACCGACAACAATTAATAAAATTGACTCGGGCATTGAAGAAAAAAAGTCAGAATAGTCCCAAAGATACGATAAAGTCATTTTTCAACAGGACAATGCTCGGCCCTATGTGTAAAAAACTATAAACATGTAAAAAAAACATCTCATCTGCCGTATTAACCAGACAGCCCCTTAGGACTACTACTTATTTCGATCCATGCAGCACGGGCTTTCAAAACAATACTTACATTCTTAAGAAGAAGTGAAAATTTGACTTGATGAATGATTAGCCTCAAAAAACCGAAAGCTCTTTTGGCGCCGAATTCATTCTTTGAGAGAAAGATATGAAAAAGTAAAAGCTAACGATGACCAATACTTTGATTGTTAAGGTGATTTATTTTGTTATGAAAATAATCGTTCAAATTTTTTTCGAAAAAATCTACATTATTAACCAAAACACAATAATCAATATAAGCAGGCTAGCCTATATTTAAAAGTATGGGTCGCATATTATTGTATAGCGAGTCTTATATTGGATCTCATCCCTGGCAAAATTAATCAAACCGTTGATGGCGTGATATTATTCCTCGACTTCATGAAAATCTTCGATAGAGTATGCCATGATGGACTTATCATCGAATTAAGTTTCTTAGGGAATCTAATCACACTAACTAAAATCAATTTTCTACACAACCAACATTCCGAGGGTTGCTTTTTTCCCTTTTATGTCACATTATACATAAAACTCCAGTAAACAGAGTGTATTATTTCCAGTCATCAAATCACCCCTCTCAATCGAGCAGGAGCATGATCTCACTACCGCACAGATGTAGGTGGGGATGCCGACTTTACGGAGCTCACCCATAAAACCGGTGTTCAACCACCTTATCCCAGACACCTCCGGGCAACAGGCGTTGGCATCACAAATCAGTAAATTACAGCTCGCTCTACCTATTACAGCGGCTTGGACGGTGACCCATCCAACGTTGATGAAGGAGCTCATAGTACATGGGTACCACGGGGGATGGGAGCCCCACTAGTTTACTAATGCATCTCCATTGGCGAACGACTCGTGGGGGTAGTGGCTTCGGTGCGACTAGATAGTCGAACTGGTTGTCACAGGCTGTAGCCAAGAGGTATAGCCAACTCTCAAAAACAGAGATGCCCAGATGCAGAGCGGAAGAAACTGTTATATTGTTCAAGTATTTGTTAATAAAAAGTATCAAAAAACTAAATTAGCAGTATAAGTCCAGTACATGAACAGAATAAATTAATACACATTTAATTCATAGTGGTTAAATTTTAATATATTTACCAACTAAATACTAATATTATGAATGATTATGTCAGAGCACTTTCTTAACGGTTTTGTCCTACTTGAATTAATTGATGATCGCCACTCAATTATTGACCAATTTAGTTGAATTGACTCTTCAAAATGGAAAGTAATATTAAGTGAGTATTTACTTACCTAACTCAACTAACTTAACTTAACAACTAACTTACCTAACTTAACTAATCAAAATAACGCTAACAAAGTGATAATTAAAAGTAATATCAATTTCTAAGTTAGTGTAAATTAAAACGCTCTTTTACAATTTTAGATAGATTTAGGGATTTAATAAATAATTTTACTTTTTACAAAAGATACACTTTTATTGAACCAATTTGAACACTTTTTTATATTTTAATTCTAAATCTAATATTCAAAATGTATTTGCTTAATGTTTTCGTGTGCGTATGTGTATGTGCGTATTTTCAGAAATACATGGTGAAAAAGTCTTCAGTTCCTTAAGTTTTTTAACAGCAATTTTGCAACTTTAATAGCTATAAAACCTATGATATTGATATTTAAACGCCATTGATTTTAAACGATTTTGAGTTAGCATTATATTTGTTGTGTGGTAAACATGTCGAATTTTGATCCAAATAAAGAACATTTGAAGCACGTACTGCTTTTCTTGTTCAATCAAAAGAAAAACGCTAGTGAAAGTCGTCGTACACTTGTGGAAACTTACGGAAACTTACGGAACCTTACGGAACCTTACGGTGACAATGTTCCAACGTAAGACCCTTGTAGACGTTGGTTTAGACCAGGGATCTCCAACCCGTCGATCGCGAGCTACTAGTAGCTCGCGTGGCCAATTTCAGTAGATCACGACTATAAGCAATTCTCAGACATCGAACTCAGAATCTTTATAAACGAAAATATTTTCAGACATATATGATTTGCATATTGTATTTTGTTCAAATTTAGATAGCTTTTTCTAGTTAAAAATTATTAAAGTAGCTAAACACATTTAAAAGGTTGGGTCGCCTGGTTTAAACGATTCAAAAGTGGTGATTTCGACTTGAAAGTCAAAGAATGCCCAGGTCAACCGAAAAAAATTGAAGATGCGGAATTTCAAGCATTGTTGGAAGAACACTACATGCAAACTCAACAAATGGCAGAGAGGTTTAATGTTGGTAGCTGAACCATTTGTGATTGTCTGCATGCCATGAGAAAGATTCAGAAGGCAGAAAAATGGGTACCACATCAGATAAACGACGGGCAGATGGAAAAGCCAAAAACGATATGCCATGTTTTGCTTTCTCGGCCTGAAAGACGGACTTTTTTGCATCCGATCGTGACTGGAGACGAAAAATGTCTATATATTTTGAGAACCCAAACCAAAGAAAATCTTAGGTTGACCCAGGACATCCATCAACATCAACCGCAAGACCGAATCGCTTTGGAAAGAAGACAATGCTGTGCATTTGGTGGGATCAGAAGGGTGTCGTGGGCTATGAGCTTCTGAAACCGGTGAAACAGTTAATACAATTCGCTACCATCAACAAATGACCAATTTGAATCATGCATTGATCGAAAAGCGGCCAGAATGGGCTACAAGACACGGAAAAGTGATTTTGCAGCATGACAACACCAACAACGATCAGAAACACCATTTCGGCACTCTTGCCCGACCCACCATACTCACCAAATCTTCTGACTACCATTTGTTTTCATCGATAGCTCGTTCACTTTCTATGAAACACTTCAACAAATACGATGTCGAAAAATGGCTTGCTGACTGAACTACCTCAAACGATGTACGGTTTCTCTGGGAGGGCCTCCACAAATTGCTAGAGAGATGGAAAATGTACAGCTAGCGATGACGCATACTTTAAATAAACCATTTTTATCATTCTTCCAAATTAAACGTGTTTTTTTTTAAGAAAGAATTAAAAATTATTAAACACCACCTGGTATATTATAGAGTTGTTAAATATATCAAGGATATCCGGATACGTTCATTCAGTTTAGTGAAATTAAATTGTGACAATAACAAACTATTTAGAAAATTAAAGCATGAAAAACATATTCATTGAAGTATTTTATTCCTGAAAATGGAAACATAAGGAATACTCCTTGAGATCACTTCTAAGGTTCGTTATATATTGATTAATAAAATAATTAATATAAACTTTATTTAAATAGATTAGACGTATAGATTAGAAAAATATCGGAAGGGCATACGAGGGGTGCAAAGAAAGTAATGAGACTGGTAGAGTTACATTTGATCTCCTAACACTGTTAACTTTCCCTTTCCTGAGAATGCAATCCAATATCTGATGCATCTGGAGTACGATTTTGGACTCTCTAGAGTCACTTTGTGGTTCTTAGCAATTTTTTCCGTCAGCCCGATTTTTCTAGACCATTCTGAAAATCAGTGACAACAATTTCAAGCAACGGTGCGTTATCAAGTTTTAAACTTGGTAATTTTCAATTCGCATGGAAAAACCAAGACATGCTTTCCTCCTTTTGTCCTTTTGATCCTGCAAAAGTTGTTCTGACCCATTTTCGCGCCATAATTAGTCATAACAGTTATGTGAATCAAATTCAACATTTCTCCAATCATTCTGATCATCAACCGATGACCAAAACGCACAAGATCCCGAATTCTGCAGACATTTTCATCACTTTTCGCAATTGAAGCCCTGCCGTTTCGAAATTCATTTTCAGTCGAGTCTCGACCTCCTAGAATGCCTTAGACAACCTGAAAACTTGGGTCCTGGATAAAACACTGTTTCTACAATCCTGTTAAATGTTTGCAAAAGTTTTCATCGTAAACTGTGTCTTAAACAAAACTTGATAGCTCATCATTGCTGAAAAATTGGTGCCATTTTCAAAACACACTAAAAAAATCCGGTTCACGGAACGAATTGCTATGAACGTGTGACTCTAGAGAGATCAAACTCGCAGTGATTATGCATCAGACGTTGTGTCCCCCTCCAAAGGAGACGTCACCAATGTTGCCAAACCGATTGCTATCCCACCAGCCCCATTACCTTATTTATACACCGCGTAGTTACTGTAAAAAGAGAGGAGATATATTTCTATACAAATTTACGAACTTAATCAAATTATATTCCACTTCTCAGAAGCTCAAAACCAAACATATTCATGATATTTCCATTTACCTTGTTATTTCCAGTTAAGAGAACTTAAAAGTGTGGAATATATTCTGTAAAAGCTGCCATATGTTTATTCCCTATATAAATTAATACATTTATATTTTGGAATATAAAAGGCGTGCTAGATGAAATGAGTAGAAAACTTCCACCTATATAGAAAATTGCGCATCGTCAATTTGTTTTCATGGCCATCCAATCAAATTGGAGGCTTTTTGAATAAAAAAACCAGGATTATTATCGCTTATTTGAAAATTATTGTATGCTGTGTAAGAAGTCTAAACATAGTTCGTTTTGAAGAATGTATAATGCATAAATTATTGTACTATATATTACTGTATTATAATTATTGTAGGTTATTGTATAATTATTATAATTTCAAAAATTAGGACGTATACTAATAACTCTTCAAAACACAATTAATATTTACCTTATGGAAAAGACATAAATATTAACTATATTTTGTTATTGTTTGCATAAATATTATCATATAACAGTTTGCAGTATGTGGAAACAATAATATGTTATTGCAGGAATTAACAAGTCTTCTGGGAACAAGAGATAACTCATTTATAATTAATTTTCAACTATCTCCAAACTCAGAATGAACTGAGCTATTTGAGATAAAAAGGATTATATGGAATCACGATATGTTTATTGTACTTTAGTTGAAAAATAAAGCTGTATATAATTAATAAACATTTGATTACTTCGTCTTAGATGCTATTTAAGGAAATATATGTTATTTTCCCACATATCAGATATATATATATATATATATATATATATATATATATATATATATATATATATATATATATATATATATATATATGTATATATATATATATATATATATATATATATATATATATATATATATATATATATATAATTCAAATTGAACAGTTTTTGTAATTCTTGAATATAACACAGAATTTGCGTTGATTTAAAAAAACTTTATTATTGATAATTGAAGCATAATATATTTAAACATGAAAGACAAAATCTGGCAAATAATCCTCTTTACAGCTCCACAGACTCTTATGTCAAAATTTCTAGAGTCAGTCATGACTCTATCTTACTAATGACGAATAATTTCATCCTTTAGATCAGGGATCCATTATGGATTATAACCCCAAAGAAAATAGTCCAACGGTGTCAAATCACATGATTTTGGTGGCCAATTAACATCACCGTTTCTTGCAATAACTTGTCCAGGAAATTTTTCTCTCATTAAATCAATTGTTTTATTAGCAGAGTGAGTTGTAACACATATCCTCCATATTAATATTATTCAATTCAGCCCACAAAAGTCCAGTTATCATCACAGTTACAGGTTTACCAGTAGCATTCTCAAAAAAATATGGCACATTTTCACCTCCTGACCATAATGCACCCTAAACAGTGACTCCTTTATAATGTAAAGGTTTCTCTCGAATCAATCGTGGATTTTCCTTACCCCAAACGCGGTAATTTTGTTTATTAACATAATCATCAATTTCAAAATACGTACGAGGCTTACATTTATGCGCTCGAGATTTCAAGTACCCCAAAGATAAAAATAGCACATGGAAAGGTTCTCAATCACAATCGTAAATTTATATAGGTGAAAGTCGAAATCTTGATGTAAAATACGCTTTATCCTGTTCTTACTCATTCCGAGTTCAGAAGCATGCCGCCTAGCAGATCGAGTGAAACTTCCCAGAATCGCCATCCTCACTCTATCCACACTGTGTAGGTATGCACGCCTATCGAAAAGTCATCGCTTTGTTGTCATTAATGAACCCTTCGTTCGAAATGCAGCTATCTATCTGAGAGTGGTGATCCGGGTGAGAATCTCACCATGGCGTTCAATGTTGCAGTAACGCCTGAAGAGTTCACGACTCACTACTTTTGACAAAAGTACCGTAAGAAAACAAGCTGCGCTTCCAAGCTGTGCAAGCGTTTTTCATCAAATGAAAAAGTTATAGCAGCTATAGATGAGTATTTTAAAGGACTTCCAGAAAATCACTTCAGAGATGGAATAAATGAATCGGAGAACGGCTGGAAAAAATGTATTGAGCTAAGGAGATAATATACGGAAGAATAAAGTCATTTTTTCAACTATAAACTTGTTTTATGATTTCCGCTCTGCAAACTTTTCAATTAGCCTAATATAATATACCTTCACATTTCATTGCGCATTTTCCACCAGCATTTCCAAATTTACACCATTCTTTGCTGTTAATCTGAAACGAAAATACGAAATAATGTATATAACCATCATCTACATATTGTTTATAGTAGTTTTAAAATGGAAAATAATAGTTTACCTGAAATAATCCCAGAGATTTGCTCCTATCAGCTTTTTCGGTAAGTTTCGATGTGTTCTTTGCGCTCTCACTTTCTACAAGGCAAACCCCTAAAACAAACCAGTTAGACCTTATCATAAATTTGGCTTTGGCTAACAATGTTATATTACAGCGATTGCCATTTGAAGACACTCAAAATTGGTGAGACACCAAAAAAAGGTGTTATTAGGATTTTAAATCTCTTACCGCATTATTATCGCATCAAACAATTACTAACAATTTGTTGTTGATTATATAAAAATAAATATGTTCTGAAATAACTCCTCAGCGGGCAATTTAAAATGGATCTATATAATAATATTTGCTTTCTAAATGAAACTAGAATATTTACGGTCGGCAGTGTACATCTTAAAGTTTAAATTTAAAATTAGTGTTTATATTCATTCGTACTCATATTTGATAATATTTTGATGTCTAAACATAATAATGAATGTGACTAATGTCTTATCATTCAACAGCAATTTCAAGCCTTGTCGAATTTACAGCCGAATTTTTCTAAATAAAAAAAAAACGTGTTGTTGTAACTACCCAAACTATGCGACCAAATCGTGCGCAAAAAGTGGAAAAAACCGATAAATTTCTCCTTAACCCTAACAAGAAAATCAGGAACGGGTTATCGCCCCGACAGATTTCAATCATCGCCAAAAATGCAACTTACAATTCCCCACGTAAGTCCTCTCGAATCCATTATTCAACAGCTCTTTCGTCAAGCCGCATTTGGTGAACACTTTGGAATCGGCTTCGTGCACGTTCCCGAACTCGACCAGCACAAATACCGCAAAAACCGCAACTGTCTTCATGATGGGGCCTGGTTTGACGGTCCTAATTAAATGGCTGTTCCAAAAGTTGAGTTTGATCAGCGGTGGCGGCCAAAGGTACTTAGCGAGACGTTTTGGAATTTTTTCGGCACGGTTGCTCATTCGCTACTAAAGAAAATCGAATTAGTTCATTACATAAAACGATATCGAACAGCTACTGAAAAGGTGAAGATAAGTTCAAGTTCTCAAGAGTAAGGTCGAAATTAATATACTAATTGACATAGAAATTTGAATGCCCAATATATTTCTGAAAATTAAAAAATAATTTTTATGGAAAAATGATTAGGTTAAGAGTTTAAAATGATGAAATCTGTAACTATGTTGGGCAAACGGTTGTATTATATACTTGTTTGTTTATAATAAATTTTAATTATCTGCTATTCAAATATAATTAATTTGGCTTGTATTGTTTTAACGCGTTTATTTGCATTCAGTTTACTAAATCGAAGAGATTTACCATAAACACCAAATCACTTTTTTAAACTTCTCGACGCATGTTTCGCTAACCATGTTAGCATCATCAAGAAATGATTTAATCTAAAAGATTATATATAATCAAAAAGATGATCTAATCTAAAAGATTATATATATTCTAAAAGTTTAAATCATCTCCTGATGATGCTAATATGGTTAGCGAGACGGGCGTCCAGAAGTTCAAAAAAGTGATTTGGTGTAATGGTAAATGTGGCGGTAAATCTCTTCGAGTTTAGTGTTTCACATCGAAGGTTCCAATAGAAAAATTGATCATTCAGTTTGATAATTTACTACATCCAGAGTACGAGTTGGAACATTTTTTAGTGAACTTGAGGGAAGCCAAATAATCCCTATACGAGGATCAGGACAGCCTTTCCTAGAAATTGCCACTAGGCACAATTAGAGCTCAGATACTGTATTAAGATTCGTCGGACCTGATTTCAAGATGATCAAAAAAGACGCACTAGGGATACAGGACATTGAAAGTGAACTACAAAATGGGAGGATTGACGTCATTGACTTTCATTGCCGATTTACCACCACAGGAGCAGGTGCGAGATAATTATTTTTCAGATCGTAAACGATCAATTAGAATGCAAGTTTTATACGTCCTCCTGTAATTTTGCCTTACATCTCACAGAAGGCAATAATACTAACGTCAAATCGCCTTTTTAGATTGACATGTATGATGGTCAAGCATTGATTAGAAGACACAGAGATGAAAGTAATATCCCACAGTATCTGAAGCACAAGTCAAAGCTGTTGTACGTTGTACGGGATTATAGGAGATATGTTCCAAGGTTTCAAAATAAAGATAAAACATGTATTCAGCAATTTAATGAGAGATTTTTTAATAATATTAATTTTTTAATAATATTAATTCCAATTTTTCTGTCAAATCTTCATCGATCTGCTGCGATTCAAGCAGTTCTTGAATGTCACTTGATTCTATCTGTTCGAAACCATCTCGTTCTATGCCATTCGCAACTTGAGCAATGTTTTCAGTAAATGTTTGAATTTGCACGGATTCTTCATCATTACTGATAATTAGATCAAACCACAATTTTATCCAGCATGATTTCAATGTGTTTGGCTTCAGCTCTTGCAATGATTATTTTATGTCAACAATGCACTTTGATATGTCAAAATTTATATATATACATACATACATATCAAAAATATATACATACATATATATATATATATATATATATATATATATATATATATATATATATATATATATATATATATATATATATAGAATTTCAGTTCTAGGAAGGGATTTAGAGATTGTGGACAGCTTTATATATCTTGGGCAGAGGATTTCCATGGAGGGGAATACCGCCCGGGAGGTGGAACGGCGTGTTAAATGTGGCTGGCAGGCATTTGGTAGGCTCAACATAGTGTTTAAGAGCAGACTCCCACTTTGCCTGAAAAGAAAAGTATTCGATCAGTGCGTTCTACCCGTTATGACATACGGAAGTGAAACCTGGACACTCACATCGCAATCAATTCAAAAACTTCGGGTGGCACAGAGGGGAATGGAAAGATGTATGCTTGGCATTACAAGACGAGACAGAAAGTCCTGCGCATGGATCAGGGAACAAACAAAAGTCTGTGACATCATTGGAAGAGTAAAACAGTTGAAATGGAGATGGGCAGGCCATATAGCGAGGCGATGGGACGACAGATGGACCAAGGCAATCCTGGAGTGGATACCGCTTGATCGCAAACGTCCGCGAAGAAGACCGAAAGCACGATGGATTGATGACATCGTTAAGTATATTGGACCCGAGTGGCAGAGGAAAGCCCAGGACCGTGAAGGTTGGAAGCATGCTGAAGAGGCCTGCATCCTGCAGTGGATCGATGCGGGCTGATGATGATGATGATGATATATATATATATATATATATATATATATATATATATATATATATATATATATATATATATATATATATATATACATATATATATATATATATATATATATATATATACATATATATATATATATATATATATATATATATATATATATATATATATGCTTCTTTTTAGTTTTAGAAGTCTACCTTTTATATTATCCCCAAAGATCACTTGTGGCTATTAGCCGCAAGCGACTTTACGAACCTTAATTCACACAATTTCCTCAAACACTGAAACACCTTGTGAAGAAACACTGAAACACCTTTTGAAGAAATACTGAAATACCTTTGAATACTGAAACACCTACAAGAAGCTTTAGACCAAATAATTGTATTAACACTGATAAATCAGTGCGTATATGTGGAGCAACACATTATTTATCAATACTAGTTACTTCACTGGTTCAGCTGTCGGTAGTTTTGATCATTTATTTATTTTTGATGCAGATTAACTTTTGCAAAAAATAACTTAAATTTAGTACTTACCTTATGGTGTTCACGTTTCTGTCAAAATATATTCGTTAATGCGATTTTGAAGATTCTTTCACAAAAATTCTAATAAATGTTCATAAAGAGATTCAGATATTTTGTTCACTGCATGATTTATAGACTATACAAATCTCATCAAAAAAATTGACAAGGAGAATGACTGTTTTGAGCATTTTTGTCCTTCGATAATATTTGCAGCTGAATACTACAAAGTTTTCATTTGATCCTATAATCCATGTTACTAGTGATTTATTTAAACTTAGGAACTTTTTTTTTATGTTGAATTATTTAAAGATAGTATCATTTGTCATTACTATTTAAACATGGTATCAAACATTATTAAAATTTTTCCTAGATGTTTCAAAAAGATGTAATCGCCGTGTGTTTTCAATTGACAACAAAAAAATATTTTAAAATCACCTCTTTTCATTATTTAAAAGGAGTAATTTTCATTGTTTGCATTTCATCAACCATATTTTCCAAAAAAATATATCAGCGAGCTTCTCTTCCGCATTCTCTTCCCTTCTATCTAAAGGCGCATCTCTTTTTTTTCCTTCCATGGCACCTGCTCCGATGGAGTTATTTTAACATTTTTTTTTTACTTTAGGTTCACGATAATATAAGATTGATCAAATTGTATGTTTATTTTCATTATTAGTGCTAAACTGTTATATATATAAATAATAATCATATAGTATAGTTTCAGAAAATTAATGATTTCGTGTTAATCATTACCATCTTGTTGTGTTGGTTGTCCATATTTATAGGTCACCTAGGTTTCGGGATAAAATTAAAGTTATGTATATTTTGGTATTCCGATCAAGATAACTTAAAAAAATAAATAATAACTTGCACCCCCCTCTTTATTTTTGTTTTGATACGAAAATAAATTGGATTATTTTTTCAAAAGAAAGCTTAAAAGATTAGTGAATGCATGCAAGAGAAAAAATTAAGTAATTTTGTTTTTGTTCTTGGTTTTTATAAATATTTAAAAAAATGTATGTATCTAAAAATAAAATAAAATACATTTTCAAAAAAAGCTAAATTAATGTGAATATTGTTCAACTAATAGGCAGTATTACCTCCCCTACTTCTTATTAATGCGTAAACTTTTCGATACATGCCATTAGGTTATTAATAGTGTATTGTGATAAATTGGTCCATTCCTCTTGAGCGGCTAAAATTAGCTCCTAGCAATTTCTTGGCTCTAGAAAGGTAGTCCCAAATATGTTCGATTGGATTCATATCCGGCGATATTGGTGGCCAATCTAATTTGTCAATTCCAGCTTCATTTAGAGCCATCTGGACGATCCTAACCCAATGCAAGGGGCGTTATCATCCATAAAGATAACATTGTTGCCAATTTCTTGTTGTAATGGATAAATAACAGGTCTGATGATATGCTCCAAGTAGAAATGTGCGTTCATTGTTTGTGGGGCGTAAATGAGCTCTGTTCTTCCGTTGTAAAATATTCCTCCCCAAAACATTTCGCTACCGCCCTGATATGCAACTACTTCAATGGCTGTATAGCCTTATTATGTCTTCCTACCTCTCTCCAAATCCTCTGACGATATAAACCAATTCTTGTTTCATCGGTTAAAACGACGTTTCTCCATTGAGGCAATAACCAGGCTTGATGCTCTCCGGCCCATTGAAAACACCTTAACCTTTGCTGGTAACTTAACAAGGGAACTCTAATTGATCGTCTGCGATGCAATCCAATGTTGAAAAACCTTCTGGAAACCGTACGACTTGATATAGCACGACTGTACGTCCGTATATAATAAATAATTGTATTGCTATGCCTTCGGTAGATTTAAATTCAATATGGTTCCCGATTCTAAAGAATACAATTAAAACATTTAAGTATTTCAATACACAATCAGTACAGTAAATAATCACACAGTAAACCTCACCTATATATTTTTTGATAGTATGTCACTGTCATTAAAAACTAATTGTCAATGTAAGTATCATTGACATACACAAAAAATATATTTACTTCCTATCTTTACATTATATATAGAAATTAACATAATTTATTTTTTAGATTCGTTTTGAAAACGGGAAAATACGTCCCGAAACGTTAACGTTTAAAAGTATGTATTTATTTATTTAACATTTTTATATTTTTTAAAATTTTGTTCGTTAGGCAAATTTATTACAAAAAAGAATCACTGAGAAATTTCCGTTTGGTTTTTTGTTTTTATCCAGTGATTCTTTATTTACATACGAACAGATATTTTGATATATTTTGAGTTTTAGATCGTGGCGAAAAACCAAAAAAAAAAGAAAAAATAAATAAATTCCTTAGCCTTTATTGCGCATAGACACCATATTGAGATTTACTTATTTTTTAGATAAATAAGGGGTATGCAAGATTTTGCCGATGAGTTTAATTAACATTAACTATAACACAATATGTAGATAATATTTAATGACGCAAAAATCGTGAATATAATACACATTTAACTTTAAAGTTATAAAAATATTAAAATAAGTTTCATGACTATATAAATGTGACTAAAATATTAGCTAAACAAAACTAATTTCTTCTTAATGTAATAAAAACGATGTAATAACCCATACTAACCTTAAACTTGAATCTTAAATTAAGTCACACTAACATTTAGCTCAGAAGTGTTTATCAGCCGATCTAATTGCACTAATTATGCAATTCAAATGTTTAACGTTCACTGCAGTATTTATTTGCGGGAAACAGTATGATAACACCCTTAATAAATTCCCATATAATAATGAACTTGAATTTATAAAACCTTTTGATAGTTCACTTCAGCACAAATATACTACTGATATTTTACATTCTGAATATTGAACGTAGACTAATGTCACGGATGTATATCGGACCTTGATACTTGAATAATATATTATGGTACGTTAGCTTTTGATTTAACTATTTTCTTCTCTTGATATTCTTCGTGGTAACTATTCATTCTCATTAAATGTAAATATATATTGTTCTGTTTTACCTTTCATGCAATGCTTTCTTGTAAAAAAGACGACACAGTAATCAGAAAATGTTACTCTAAACTTATAAATAGTAAGTCTACGCACATTTTTGATTGATTAATTTTTATTACGTTTATTCTAAGCTAACAGTCTATCTGCGTTTTTTATTTTGTAAACTAAAAATAAAGTGCTCATTATATTGAATTATTTGAAAAGTATTGAAGGAAAATTAAAACATTACGATATCGTACAGTACAGTATCAGGAAAATATGGTTGATTATGTACAGGGTACCTGGGAAAGTACTCAACATTTAGCAACATATCAATTTGCTTATTGTTGTGTTTATTTCAATCGAAAAAATTCAATTTTTGTTGCATTGGCCTCTTAAAGTTTAATTTGAAACTGAAATGTAATATTTTTATAGCCATTTATTCCATTTCCATACGCTTCAATATAAATTTGGTTTGTTTTGTTACAAAAAAAAACTTACACATTATTTTCTTTTAATGTTAACGTTGAAATTACTAGCATTAACTTTTCACACTATAAGACGTTTTAAACGATTTACATCGCATTAAGAAATACAAAGCAGAAGTTCAAAGTGTCCACATGCCATTCCTGATGAAAGAAGCTTTGTCTGTTGATGAAATATTGAACAAATAATGTTGATTCTTTTGGTTTTGTCCAATAAACCATTCACATTATTTTTGTCTGGGAAAATGTGAAAAAACGATGAATAAGAGTGCTTGTACCTTCTATATATGATAAGGGTGAAGTAATTGCTGTTTTAGTGCTCAATATATAATTCAATGGGAAATTCAGCAAGGTGCAAAATTTGTTCTTCGACTTCAGTACCAATTTCTCATTGCTGTCCGCATTCTGGAAATTTTGGAACCACACTACCCCTACGCAAAATCTTTGAGAAAATTGACAAAAAAAAATTACCAAGATGGAAACGATCTTTCTGGGTATTTTTGCCATTAAATACGCTACCACCTTCAGAATTTTGGAGAGCTTTTCCGTAAATACGAAGCATGTCGTAAGATTCACGTACAGAATATATTTTTGGTTTTAAATTGAACTTAAATACATGCACTGACCTATACTAAAATATTTTTTATCGCAGTGTTCAAATACCAATGCTTGCGACGTTGTCGCTAATATTGCCGATAGATATTGGCTGATTCGATTAGTGATCTAGTAACTTTACATTTTTTTCCATTTTAATCTTATGATTATTTCAAGGCACGACTATGACTAAACACAGTGATAAACAGTATCCTTGCAGGCTCGGATAGAAATCTAATGATTATCTCTATATATCTAATAATTATATTCGCTTTAGAACCAAATTATTTGCCATATTATAAAGTTATATCCAAAACATAAACTCATTATGAAAGGAAGAAATGACTAAATGTTGGACATTCAGGGGGGGGGGGTAGAGTTCTATACACAAAAATGAGTTTGTTCATGAAATGTTTCTGTTTCATGTTTCATGAAATTTCCCCTTCTACCATTCTATTTACTCATTAAGAGTTACAAATTAACTAATAATGTACTGTATTTCATTTGGCAATAGTCAAGTGTTTCTTTAAACAGGCTACATATACAGGGTGTAAAGGAAAATACTTTCGTACTTTATTTAACGATTTTTCTCGTTATTTTAAAGAAAAAAGTTTCTTACAACGATGGTCGAAAACCTAAAAGTTCCTGAAAGAAAAATTGCAAAGTTATTAAATCACCTATCGAAAAGCTATGATACGATTAATATTTTAATTTAAAAGCATTTTTGGCAAATATTAATTGGTTATTGTTTAACGAATAAATTACAAAAATTAAAAATCACAGAATCCATCATTTAATAAGAACACGCCAGCATCGTAAATATTGTGATTGAATGTGAAACTTCTGGATACGAATAGTGTGGTTCCAGAATTTCAACAATATGGACGCCAGCGAAATATCGGTCCTGAATTCCAATCAAATTTTACATCTTATTGAAGAGGATTCTACCAGAAGTGTTGCTCAACAAGTTGGAATTTCCCATCGGATTGTACACAGAATACTAAAATATCGATTAATCTGCCCTTATGATGTACAAGGGTCCAAGTACTCTTACTCGCAGTTTTTTTTTATACAGGCGAAAATATTGTGAATGGTTTATTGGCCAAAACCCAATGAATCCAATTTTTTTTAATATTTTTCTACCGACGAAGCTTCTTTTACCAGGAATGGGATGGTGGTAATGAACATTTAATTTAATAAAAGAACTAATCAAATGTTTCTTAATGTGTTATTGTGTGAAAAATTAGTGATACAAATTTCAACTTTGTCGTTGAACGACAATAATGTGTAAGTTTTCCTTTTTTAACACAGTAATTTTATTACAATTTTTTTGTACCAAAAGAAACCAAATCTAAGCTGAACTATGGAATAAATTATTATGAAGTAATACATTTTTTTTCACATAATATTTAAGAGGCCAATGCTACAAAATATTAATACTAATGGATCGAAATAAACAAGACCATAACATACGTTACCGTTATTAATAAAATTAAACTTGTTTTCCTTGGAAATGAACGAAATTTAAACGAATTTTAAACAAAAATTATATTTACGAATAAGTACTTTCCCTTACACCCGTATATCCAACATATGGAATACAGCTTCTAAATTTTCGATAAAAATAAATGCAATAGTAGCAATATCCTACTAATTCAGTTATTAGGCATTATTTCACATGCTCATAAAATTAAAAAACTTAAGCATTACTGTTAGTTGTTTTCTTTATTTCGCCTATTATCAAGTACAACTGTTGCTTTTAAGACAACTTATCGGATATCTACACAAATATCACTATAATATCAGTTACATTTAAATGTTAGAAATTATGTAAATTAATGTATTTAACTCACCTGAACATTTAACGCAGTGTAGCTTATCACACCATTAAATCTCACTAATTGCGTTCTTAAAAATGTTTAATCGCCTCTCTGTTAATTTTGAATGGCAGTAAATAAAACGATAATTCCCTTAATAAATACAAATTTAATTACGCGATGCAGAATTATACATCTATTGATTCTCGACTTAAACACAAAAAACCTGATAATTATTTCACGTACTGGGTCGTGAATTCCGATTATTTTTAGATTTTTGTACCTGTGTATACGGATTGATGCACAGACTAATAATATATAATTTATTGAAAAGATTTGTCATAAGTTTGCTTATTATACACAATATTAAGAAAAGAGCTCTACGGAGATGTATTGGAAGTGAATGTCATTCTATTTGAAAATATTTGTCATAAGTTTACTTATACACAATATTAAGAAAATAGTTCTACAAAAATATATTGGAAGTGAATGTCATACCATTTGAGATATGAGTTAAGAGAGGAGAATTCATATTTAAAATGTATTTCATGTTCAACAGAATATGGTCATTTTATGTAAAAAATATGTTTCTCTGGTTTCTGTGTCGTTCGATGATGGTAAGAAGGGAGGAAGGAAGGGTCGTTCGATGATGGTAAGATAGGATGGGAGTAGATTATTTACATCATTTTAAATTACAATGTAATTTACATAATTTTTCAATAATTCTTTACATCATTTTAAAGGAAAAAATTCCTTACAACGAGGACCAAAAACCTAAGGGTACTCGAGAAAAAAAATTGCAAAGTTATTAACTCACCGATCGAAAAGCTACAAGGTTTTACATGTGTTTACATTTTTTTAATTTATAATCATGTTTTACATCAGCCCTGATGTCGCCGCAATATCGCTACGATAAAGATTGTTATTTCAAAACTCGACATAAATTATTTCAGTGTTTCAGTGCGTGCACTTAAGTTCGATTTATAACCAAAAATATATTCTGTACACGAATATCAGGATATGTTTTGAATATTTTCGGGACACGTCTTCAAAATTCCAAAGGAGCTAGGCGTATTTACCGGCAACGACAAACATTTGTCTAAGTTTCTCAAAGACTTTTGGATACATTCAGTGTGGTTCCAAAATTTCAAGAATATGGGAGCCAGAAATCGGTTCTGAAGTCGAAAAATATATTTTACATTTTGCTGAAGAGGATTCTACCAGAACTACTCGAAGCGGTGTATGACAAGTTAGAGTTTCCCATTGGATTGTACATAAAACATTAAGTGCCGGTTCTACAATGCGATAATATACCAGGTATAAGCTATACTTGGAATAAAATGTGAAACGTCCGTTCTATAGAACGGGTAATGAACAATTTTTTTCCCAGTATAGCTTATACCTAGTATACTTTTGCATTGTAGAACCGGCCCTAAAAGAGCAATTACTCTACCTATCATGTAATCATGTACAAAGGGTAAAACACTCTTACCTACTGATTTTTAATACGGGCAAAAATGTGAATGATTTATTGGCCAGAACCAAAGAAATCTAAATTTTTTATTCAATATGGTATCAACCAAACAACATACTTTCTTTGTGCTCTAACCATGTCAACCTTTGTGCCAACAAAACACAATTTGCGGGAAGCGCTACTTTTTTGTTTTAATTTGAAGAAAAGTGCAGCTGATGGACATGGATTGCTATGTGAAGCATATGGGGAATATGCTCCATCAATAAAAACATGTTAGTACTGGTTCCGGCGTTTTGAAAGTGACGATTTTGACACCAATGACAAAGAACGAAAAGGGTGGCCAGTAAAGTGTGAAGACGCAGAGTTGGAGGCAACAAGTGATTTCAAATCGCTTTTTGTTGGAGGCGTTATTGGACCAAGATTTATGCCAAACTCAAGAGAAACTCGCTGAAATCTTGGGAGTGACTCAACAAGTGATTTCAAATCGCCTCAAGGCCACGGGTATGGTGTAAAAACAAGGAAATTGGGTTCCATATGAACTCTAGAGACGTCTAACGCTTGCGAACAACTGCACCAAAGACAAAATCGGAAGGGTTTTTTGCATCGAATCGTGAGGGGGAGCCAAAAATGGATACACTACGACAATCCAAAGCGCAGAAAATCGTGAGGTAAGTAATGTCTGAATGATTGTGGCGTGTTCATATATTTTTTCTCCTTTATTTGGGTTTTTTCGCCACTGTCTAAAACTCAAAAAATATCAAAAATACCTGTTCTTATTTAAAGAAAGAATCACTGGGTAAAAACAAAAAACCAAACGGAGACAAATTTCTCAGTGATTCTTTTTTGTAATAAATTTACCTAACGAACAAAATTTTAAAGATATAAAAATGCTATAAAAAAATTTACAAACTTTTCACGTTAACGTTTCGGAGGGTCTAACGAAACCATCACTGAGATACGTTATCAACAATAATTGATGCAACTGAGCTGAGCATTGAAGCTCAAACGCCCCCAATATGCCAAAAGATATGACAAAGTAATCATTCAGCACGATAACGCTCGGCCACATATTGCAAAAGTCGTTAAGGAAACTTTGGTGGCGCTTCAATGGAACGTCCTACCCCACCCACCGTATTCATCAGCCATTGCTCCTTCCAACTACCGCTTGGCCGAGCAGCACTTCACTTCTTACGAAGAAGCCAAAAATTGGGTCGGTTCTTAGATTGCCTCAAAAGACGAGGAATTTTTTTAACGCGGAACCCGTATGCTGCCTGAAAGATAGTGAAAAGTCGTAACTAATGATGGACAATACTTTGAATAAAAAACATTGTACCAATTTTATGGGGAATATTTTATGGGTGTACATCCGTTGGTGTGATTCTTTTTATGAAACGTTTGTTTCAAGTAGTGATATATTCTCAATGTTCACGACGTTTTGAAAAGATCGTAGTCGTGAATAAATGGCTGGCCGGAAAAAAGAATTTCATCAAATGAAGAGATCATCGCAGATAAGTCGTACTTTTTGGAAGGCATAAAAAAAGGGAAATCCTTGAGCGAAGTGTATAGAATTAAAAAGAGCCTTGAAAAATAAATCGATTATCTATTAAAACCTCAATATTCAACAATATTTCATTTAAAAAGTATCTCACTTTTCACTGTACCCTCGTATGCTATATTATAATTAATGTATTCTAACATACATACTTAATTATTATATAATCCATAAAATTTATATTACACATATTCCCAGATTTTCAACAAGATTTACATATAGTACTAACTACAAATTCTTTTTATATTTGAACATTGAAAAAGTTATCTTGATTATATATTTATGAAAGTCACTATATAATACTGAACGCATTATATTTTAAAGCATCAAACACGAATACGAAATCGTCTTAGATCAAAGTGCATTTAATAGATTGTTATTAACTAAGGTTATCGATTTCACGTAATAACTGTAACGACAAAAAAACACTTTTTTATATATTACAACGAAAATTACGCAATTCATTATTATAATCTTATACCTTACTTTATGGATAATTTGTTCTCACTTTGCACTTCACCCACTGTAACACTTCATTTAAAATAACTTATCCTCATTAAAGTTATCTTAATAATGATAATACGAAATTTATTGGGCGCTTCAAAATTTTTATATAAATTTATTGATTGTTAAACACTGCTGTTATTTCACGAACCAAACTACGAATTCGAATAGTTATTATTTTTCCGGACATTTATCGAACCTTGACACTTGAATATTGCATTGTATTAAATTAATTTACGCAATAGGAAGTCCTGATTTATATAGTTGTTCGTTTTTTATTCACCTAACTGATATTTTTCATTCTAAGTGTTCACACTAATTATTTATTGTTAATTCAGCTATATACATTTTAATTTTATGTATCATATAATACATTCGCATTCAAAGGAAATCCCAACATAATGCAATAGGTATTTGGGGAATTTCCCCATCAACGCTAGTTTGAGTAATTGTAGTTTTCAAATAATAGTGCACGTCTGATTAGTTAACAGAATTAAATTTGAAGCAAACTAGAAAAGCATTCGTGAATTATTATACTACTATTAAATATAATTTGATAGTTACAATTAAACTAAAGAGGATACAAATTAGAAAAACAAAAATATTTAAATATAACGTATTGTTAGAGGAAAACCAAGAAGTAGGTGACAAGGTCAAATTATGAAACACATGAGGTAGATTGAAGTGAAAAATTTGGGGGTAAAGGCATTGATGGAAAATATCAATACTAATAAAGAGTGGAAGAAAATATCAAGTAAAGCGAAAACATACCCCAAACCATAATTAGCAAAATGGAAAAAAGTATATGTGGACTGATATACCAGGAAAATGGGATCAGAAAAACCGAGGAAAATAATCAATAAATGCCGAGTCTATATATTTAATCTATTATTATTAATAAAATTGATTCATCGCTCCATTTAGATTGACGTAACCGAACGACATACCAGACCGTACAAGAAACACTGATCAGTTTCAAGACTGTTTTCGACTAATGGTTTACGGGATCGCAATATTACTTCACCGTAATTTGCAAATTGGCTGCGTACCACTTATCAAATGGTACTAAGTAATCAAACAATCAGGAACAAAATCAATGAGGCCAGATTTCATTTTAGAGGAAATCTCATCAGAAGAAGGGCTGAAGGATACGCAAGCTGGCGCTGGCGCGACTTGGCATCTGTTTTGTTGTCTGAGAGTTTCGATTTGGACTGCTCTAGATACACGTAAAACAGGACTGTAGAGACTATCTGTAAACCCAACGCTTGACAACAGTTCAGAAAGTTCACAAACTAAATGGTAAATATTTGGTGTAGTATCACCATTTAATGGAAGAACTGGCCTCACTTACTTCGAACAATTTTTAAATATAACTGACTATCGCAAAATCATTATTGAGCCCGTTGTGGTACTGAGTCCCCAGTTTCGACTGATGTATAATCTTGCGTATCCTCATACAGCTAAGGCGGTACGTGCATATATCGAAGATCACAAACTTAAGGTTTATCCATAGCGCAATCACCAAATCTCAATTCTATCGAACATTTGTTGGACGAGTTAGGTAGACAGTTTTCAAGGAATAGTGTAGTTTTTAATACGCTCGAACAACTTCTTGAGCGCCTTTTAACTGAATGGTGTGAAATAGAGCAGAATGACATAGATAATTTAATATTTAATATTACCCGTATATGCAGGGTAATGAATAACAGAGAAGGTCGTACATTATTGATCTGAAATAATCTAAAAAATTGATTAACGGTCTTTTCGCTTTTTTGCATATTTGATAACGTGTGGTTTTAAAACAACTTATTTACTTTAAAAAACAGTATTTATGATAAAAATTTGAAATAATAAACATATATTGATTTGCAGTTAATGTTTGAGTCCTTGTCCCTTAGATTATTTAGAATATATATATATATATATATATATATATATATATATATATATATATATATATATATATATATATATATATATATATATATATATATATATATATATATATATATATATATATATATATATATATATATATATATATATATATATATATATATATATATATACATGGTGATTCTTAAGTTGGAGTTTTTTTAACGGCGTATAGAATTACTCAAAACAAACATTTTTCAAATTCCATTTTTTAAATATCTCTGAAATTAGGCCGCTACTGCATATTTTAAAAGATCCAAGCCAGGCCCTTAAAATAATTTAAACAATTTTAATTTATCGCCCGCAAATTCAAAACCAACAGAAGACATAACTAATGTTTATGTTTTTTTTTTTGTGAATCATGCATTTCTTTCATTTTCTTAGCTTGTATTTTATTGTCAGTTTTAGCGTGGATTTCGACCGTGATTTTTTAAAAGATAAAATGGACTACGTGTATGAGAACAGTGAATTAGTTGGCATGCAGTTAATTTATGGAAAATGTCTTCAAAATGCTAATGCTACATCTCAGCTTTACGTTTAACGTTTTCCTTTTCGGGTTCAACCACTGCTAAAATCATCGGGTTTGTGTTCGGATTTGAGGGAACATCGTGGAGGGCACGCGGGAAGACCGAGAGTACCTGAAAACGTACAACGGCAGAAACAAATTTTGAATCTCGTCGGGGAAGACCCCATCAAGTATTTAAGAAATAACACGGCAATTTGAATTGAGCCAAAAAAAGCTTTTACAACAATGCGAGAATCAGTTGTACCCATTTCATGTGCAACCAGTTCACCCTAACCGAGTTTGACCAGAAACGTTTTTGTTATGAACGAGGCTTTATTTACCCGAAATGGAATTCACAATTTCCATAATACTTATTTTTGGTCAGTTGATAATTCTCATGCTTCTAGGTAAACAAATTTTCAACATAAATTTTCGACAAATGTGTGGGCGGTAATTGTCAACGGTATTCTTATTGGGCCTTTGATCTTGCCAGATTCTTTATCGGGCGAAAACTACCTCGAATTTTTACAAAATCATCTTCCTGGTCTCCCAAAACATGTGCCTTGTAATGTCGGGCAGAACATGTAGTTCTCACACGATGGAGCGCCAACCCATTGTAAGCCTGAAATGCTGGAGTTCTTAGGCATAACTTTTCGTAATAAGTGGGTAGGTCGTGGAGGATCAATTGTCAAATTGGCCAACTTGTCGGCCGGCTAAGTCACCACATCTTAATCCTTGTGATTTATTTTTATGGGGTAACATGAAAAGCATAAGTTTTAAAACGCCAGTTAATTCAAGAGAAGAACTTATAGATTGAACAGAACAGGCTAGTGAGACTATTAGGGGAAGACCTTTATTACTATTACGCGCATGCGCCGACTCTTGGGTACATCGCGCCCAACCTTGCGTGGAACAGATCGGCGACCACTTTGAACCTTTTCTTTAAGTACAAGTCACATGACTGAAATGAATGTTGTTTTCAAAATTAATATAGTGAATTTTCTTTCAGTTTTTTGAAAAATGGTACTAGAAAATCATGTTTATTTTATCGAGATTTATGCGCTGTCGAAATAAGAATCTAATATATAAAAATAATATAAAAAAATATAAATGAAAACATTATTTTATTTTACATTTTCTAGCAATTACCCAATTGCTGGGCAAATTAGCGTTTTGATCTCACTGTCCTCTTATTTGAAAATAAAATTTAATATTTTTATAGTCATATATTCCACATTATATTCCAACTTACACATTAATGTCGTTTACTGTCTATGTTGAAATTATTAGCACTAATTCGTCACACATAACAGGTTTTGAACGCTTCACGTGACCTTAAGAAACACATAATTCATTGTTTTATCAAATTATATGTTTAAAACGTCCACCATTTGAGTGTATGTAAGTCTAGCACCGTCTTAACCACTTTTCCCGAATACTATGAAAAAATCCTGGAAGCATATTATCGACCAATTCAACAAAAATATGTATTTCTTTATACAAACTTCGTAAATAAGAATCATATCGTGATATTCACGCACAGAATATATTTTGGGGTTTAAATGGAACTTAAATAGATACACTGACACACTGAAATTATGTTTGTCGTCATTTTGATATATAATTCTTTGTCGTGGGGATGTTGAGACAGTACTGTATCATTCGTGACTGATTTAGTGTATTATTTTTAGTTTAAAGAATGCTTTAACAATGTTCATTATTTTATTTATAGTTTGTTCTTTAGAAAATAATCAATTTATATTTGTCAAAGGATTTAATCAATTAATATATGCTTTTACACATATTTACTTAAAATGTTAATTTTTATCATAGCTTTGCTATTGGTTATTTTGTAATCTTGCAATTTTTCGCGGAAACTCTTAAGTTTAGAGACATGTCAGTACAATAGGCGTTATTTAGTAATTGAACATACAGCTTAACATGGACGCCGAAAAACGGTCATCAAATACCTCATCGAAGATATCGGGCCTTACTCAGCCTCAGACTGTCTTGGCTAAAGGATACGAGGATTGATAAAGGACACGATATGACTCTGCGATGATCAATACACTTTTGCATACGTTTGAACCAATTTTCATAGCACTTTTTCATTCCGATTGAGGTATCTCTAAAACATACATTTTAAAGCACATCAATCGCTTCTTGACCACGTAGTTTATTCTTGAGGTTCATCACAACACATCATCTCCTGATGTTGCTAACATGATTAGCGAAAGGTGCGTCGAAAACTTTAACAAAAGTGATTCAGTGTTTAGTGGTAAATCTCTTTGAGTTTAGTGTTTCACACCGAAGGTTCCAATAGAAAAATTGATTCACGGACGGGGACAAAAAGATATAATTGGGTACGAAATTAGATCTGTACGGCGGATGACCCATCAATTCGATGTTTTCACCGATCGAATATTGAGTTGTTGGGTCCAATGTGTGAGAGCTCACGTTGTCATGGTGAAGAATGAACCTGCGTCGCTGGTTGTTTTTTCATATTTCTTCAAAGTTTTCTGGAAAACAAATGATTGTGTACCATTCAGAATTGACCATTCTACGATTCTCTAGTGGCACTCTAGCCACATGCTCATTTATCCTAAAAAACCACTCGACCATTTGCTTCGAAGTGCTTCTTGCGCGACCAAGTTTTGTTGGGTTTGGTTCATTTTGAAAGACCCATACAGTCGACTGCTGTTTATTTTCGGGCTCATACACATAGATCCAAGATTCGTCAGCTGTGTAGATGTTAGTCACGGCTTTTGACGTACCACGATTGTATTTTTGAGCATTTCTTTGCACCAATTGACACTAGCCTTTTTTGTGCGATTGTCAAATTATGCGGAAATCAATGCACACAACTTTTTTTCTAAATCGGCTAAATGTTCATGTAAAATCTTGATATGCTTGTCATGCTAATGCCCCGGAATGCCTCAATCTTACGGTATGTCACATGACGATCTTGTTTTATCAGTTCGAGCACAGTATCAATGTTTCCAGGTACAACAACCGATTTTGGACGACCTTCTGTAAATTCATCCATGAACAAACAACGGCCACGATCAAATTCACTAAACCAGTGATATGCCGTGGTTTTAGATGGTGTTTCATCATCAAAAGTCGGAGTGAGTTGATCGATACACTGTTGTTGAGATAATCCACGTCCAAAGTCGTAGTAAATCATCGCACGAAAATTCTCACGAGTTAATTCCATTTTTTGACTGATATGACATTTTCACACTCACTAAACAACACAAATAGTGTCCGTATGACAAAACATTCTGAGTACGTATACAGTCATCAATGTCAAACTTTACGATGTGTATGTCAGATGGTGTATAGCAACATCATTGTTGCCAATTCCGGATACATAAATAGCAACTCTTGCCATTTAAAATGCAATACTAAAGCCTAGTCTTTTCTTAAAGTCTCACCTATCTATATTGAGTCTATTATATATTCTAACTTATATTTATATCATTTTTATTTCATTATGTGATCATATCTAATTTATTAAAAACATATTACGATGTTTGTTCTAATAACTATAATTTACAAGAATTGTTGGAATATTTTATTTTAGATATTGTGATCCAGATTAATAACTTCTGGTCCCCCCCACGTAATTGACTAACTAATTTGATGTTTTGTTAGACCTTGACACTTAAATAATATACTGTTTTTAGTTCAATTTACATAATTCGATACAGCAATCCACGAAAATGGTTATATTTTAAGCTGCTTAGATTTTTCTTAATAACTATTTTAATGGCTAATTTATCTCTCTCGAATTTATATAATTTTATGTCTACTATTTAAAAATATTGTTAACATTTAACATTCTACTTTCAACTTTTTATATATTACTGTTTTCAAAAATTGTACTTGAATGTTATTTTAAACTTTCGAACTAAAATATTCAATTCATCTCAAGGATTTGGGAAACTGGCTTTATAAGTCCCAATCGAATTTCAGGAATTATAATTAATATTATCAACATTTATTAAGGATTTACTTAAAGAAAAGTCATTAGTATAATTTTTGAGAATAAGATATAGTATATTATTTTATTATTATTCACGTATGGGTCCTAATGGACCACGCGAAGTACAGTTAGAGGCGTTTGTTTTTAGGCTTCCTTTGCGGTCATACTGATTTCATTCTTTCACTATGAGCTTTTTTCCTTTCGTCAGACCAAGTTGTTCCAGTCTTCCTACATTTTTCTCTCTGGTCAGCCTTCCAAACGTTAACCTTGTGTCTGAAACAATTTCTATCCTGAATTTCGCTTTGTGTCATATTTGCTGATCTTAGGTCCTCTTTAATTGCTGCAATCCATTTAATTGTCTCTATTTTAGTTCTACTCCTATTTTCATGAAATTCAACTATTTGTCTAGTTAGCCTACTTGGATTCATCCGTTTTATCCGTAAAACTTCAGTCTTCTTGGTTTCTTGGTTTCCTCGAAGTCGGTATGTTGTGCTATTTATTTGTTTGGAGCCTAAGATTTTTCTTATGATTTTTCTTTCTTTCTTTTCAATCTCCTCGATGTCTTTCTTTCTATTCAAAATGACGCCTTTCTGCGCCATATAGATATTCTGGCTTAATAACTGTGTTGTAATAATAGTTTGCAGTTTTGTACATTTAGATATGCATTTTTGTTTTAAATATTTTGTGTAAGTCTCAATGCAGTTTCCATTTTTTGGCATCTACCCTTATTGGCCGCTTTTTCCAATCCGTTTTTCATGATTATTTCACCTAGATATTTAAATTAAAAGACTCGTCTAATGTTACCATATTTTGTTTTTAGAAATGATATTCTTAGTCTGTTACAGGTCATGTATTGTGTTTTTTCAAAGGAAATTTGGAGTCCTACCTTTTCTGCTGTTTCTTTTAGGATTTCAACCTGTTTTTGTGCCGTTAATATATCTTGAGCTAAAATTGCTAGATCATCAGCAAACGCCTATTTTGATGTTGGTTCTCCCCAGCTTAATGGGCTAGTTTAATGGTTCAATATTCAGGGCCGATTTTTATACACGCCACTCCTGTATTACTTTTTCTAGAACACAGTTAAATAGCGAGAGTCCATCCCCTTGTCTCACTCCAGTTTTTATTTCGAAGGGCTCTGAGATGTCACCCATCAATTTAACTTTTGACCTTGTGTTAGTTAGTGTTGCTTTAATAATTGCCAGCGTTTTCAGATCTAGTCCTTGTTCTTTCAAGATTTGGAATAAAGATTCGTGGTCAATAGAATTATATGTTTTTTTGAAATCCACAAATGTACAGACGAGATTTGTATTGTATAGATTTGTATTTTGATGTCTTAAGATTAACTTTAGATTCAGGATCTGTTGCGATTCAGGATCTGCCTGGTCGAAAACCTGTTTGATATTTACCAATTTTAGGTTCTAACTGTCCTTGTGCTCTGTCTAGTATACTTTGGGATAGAATTTTGTAACAAACTGGGAGAAAAGATCGGTTCTATCTCTTTTCTTATGTATAGTATATTGTATAGTATACTATTATATAGATATTTTGTAATATACAAGATGACTCTCACGAAAGACAGGACTTTTTAAAAATAGCTATTTCTAACATAGCATCCTTCACTGACGTTCTGACAAAATGTCATGACATTCGGATCATTAGAAGCCAGCTTATTGCGCTTAAAGTGTTAGTGTGTTTATACCATAGGTGAAAAAATGAACATCGAACAAAGAGCGAATTTTAAGTTTTGTTTTAAACTTGGTAAAACATTCACCGAAACATTTCAATTAATGAAACAAGTGTATGGTGAGGAGTGTTTATCCCGTGGCGGATTCCACGAGTGGTTTAAACCATTCAAAGAGGATCGTGAGGACATCAAGGGTGACGAACATTCTGGTCCGAAAAATTACGTGGTTGCTCAAAATAATATTGAAATTCTACGTGCATTTATTAAAAATCAGCGAAAATCTTCATTGCAATATATGGAAATGGAATTGAACATGTCCAAAGATTCAATTCAACGCATCTTGACCGATCATTTGAAACTTCGGAAGGTTTGTGCACGCTTTATTCCACAAAAATTAACTGACGACCAAAAATTGTTCCGCATGCAACATTGCAAGGACTTGATTAAAGAGTCGAAAAAGAACGAAAACTTTAAGTACAGCATTGTTACTGGTGCTGAGACGTGGTGCTTTCAATATGATGCACAAACCAAGCGTCAAAGTGCCGAATAGAAGCCCCCAAATGCACTAAATCTGAAGAAAACCCGTCTCGAGAAGTCAAAAATCAAAACAATGTTGATTTGTTTTTACGATTTTGAAGGAATTGTGCACAGCGAGTTCGTTCCATCTGGTCAAACAATCAATGCTGTGATTTATCTTGGTGTTATGAAGCACCTGTCGTCGCGTATTCGTCGTGTCCGAGCTTATTGCACGTTAATGCGCCGTCCCATCGCTCGACACTCATCACTGATTTTCTTACCAAAAATGGCATTTTATCTATCAATCATTCACCATACTCGTCTGATTTGGCTCCCTGCGACTTCTACCTCTTTGAAATACTACATTTGCCGATGAAAGGGCAGCCTTATGCCAACATTGAATTCATTCAAAAGGACATATCTTTGGCGGAGCTCAAAAATTCATTCGTCAACCTAATTGGCCAGGCAAACGTTGTATTGACGCACAAAAATCATTATTTTTATCCAAAATAATCTTATTTTGTATAAAAATAATGATTTTTGTCGAAAAAATAAATATTTGTGTTTTTTTTTGAAGAAGTCCTGTTTTCCGTGACTCGCACATTGATTAAGCAATTGTTTCATAAGTTTGAGGAAACTGGTTCAACGTTAAATAAACGCATCCCCGGCCGTCGATGGTCGAGAACCATCGAAAACATTGAGTAAGAGAGTGAGAGCATCCGTGCGCTAACAACCAAACTCGAAAGCGCATAGCTGCTTTAAATGTGACGAGATCGACGTTGCTTCGCATCTTTCACAATGATTTACATACGCACCCATACAAGATTCAATTAGTGCAAAAATTGAAATTGACGGACCCCGCTGATAAAGTTTTATTTGCTGACAAAATGATGAATCGATTTTCAGCAGTCGACATGTTATTCTCCGATGAGGCTCATTACCACCTTAATGGCCATGTCAGTAATCAAAATTTATCGCTACTGGTATGGAGAAAATCCTAAAAAAACCTCAAGAAAGGCCTCTGCATAACCCGAAGGTCACAGTTTGGGCTACAATGTCGGCATCCGGAATAATCGCCACCTTCTTTTTTCGAAGACCACCAAGGCGGCGCAGTAACGGTGAATTATCAACGTTACGTCGACATGCTTCAAACTTTTTTCACTCCTGCGCTTTTTCCGGGAAAATTGATTTCTGGAAGAAAAGACATTCAATAACCCCCCCCCCCCCCCCCCCCAGGAGTGACAGGATATAAATGGAGTACATTTAAGACAATGAAATCTCTTCAGAACATGAGTTTCCAAGAATTTTTGTAAATTTTAAGAATAAATTTCTTAAAATTCATCAACTTGTTTTTTTTAATTTAATTTCAAAATGTTAACAATTTTTTAGACCACCCTGTATATAAATATATAATAGAAGTAAAATTCACATAATAGAGAGTAATACTCACAAGTGTCAGAATATATCTTAAAAATGCTAAACGTTATTAAATCGTTCGTTAAAAAATAAAGAAAACCATCATTTTTTAAATTTGATATCGAAACTGTAAAATGAATAGTTCTACACTTTTTCAATAACATCCATATTTTTTGTATTTCGGAGGTATGTACTAAACCTACAAAGTTGTACGTTTTCAATAAATTCAAGCCCAACCAATGCATACCTACTTTTGTTCCCGTTTAGGTACTTTTCTATTTTCCTTATTTTTCTTAACTATTTTAAAAACACACGTTGAGAAAATTAAATATCCTTTAACAAAAGAACACTGACAATGCCACGATAAAACACAGATTAAATTAGCTATAACACGTTTTATTCTTACGTTTCTGTTTCTCTTTTCCGACCAAAAAAAATCCACTTTTTCTTAATATTTCGTCTATTTCGAGAGAACTTGATGCGAGTCGCGCACCGACTGATGGTACTTTTTTAAATAATTCCGTGTTGAAAGGTCGCGGTTGTTACATAAGATTCCATTGTAAAGACAATGGTTTGTTGTGGTTAATATAATGGTTTTTAAGTATTGATTTGTTTATTAATTGATATGCCATGCTAAAATGAAAACGTGATTTTATTACTGGGAATTAGTATATACCCTGAGAAGAAATAAAAAGAATATTTTGCTATTAGTCAAATTAAATTTACAGTATCAAGCTTAGATATTATATCAAACTATTTTGTTTTTACTTAACTATAATATTTTAGTTGATCGCCTTCCAAACAAATATAATCCATTATTTACATTTCCATTTTTTGTTTCAGCTTCAAATGATATACATATGGTTGTGTAGCAGATTTCATTTAGAAATAAGCATAGTTATATCTGATATTTCACGTGCTTTTTCATTAGATATATTCGTATTTATACGTGCGTCTCACGGAAAAGAAAACTTAAAAAAAAACTATTTCTAAAGGCGCCATCTTTTGATGAGGGTAAGCGTTGGAAACGTGCATCCGTCACTGACGTTCTGGCAAAATTTCGTGATATTCGGATCATTAGAAGCCAAGTTGTTGCGCTTAAAGTGCCAGTGTGTTTAAACTTGGTTTAAACCAAGTTTAAACTTGGTAAAATATTCACCGAAACATTTCAGTTAATGAAACAAGTGTATGGTGAGGATTGTTTGTCCAGTGGCAGAGTTTACGAGTTGTTTAAATGATTTAAAGAAGGTTGTATGGAGATAAAGGATGACGAACATCCTGAAAAATTCCGTGGTTACTCAAAGTAACATTGAAATTGTGCGTGAATTTATAAAAAATCAGCCAAAATCTTCATTGCGATACATGGAGATGGAATTGAACATGTCCAAAGATGCAATTCATCGCATTTTGAGCAATCGTTTGGGACTTCGAAAGGTTTGTTCAAGCTTTGTTCCATACAAATTACCTGACGACCAGAAGTTGCCCCGAATCCAACATTGCAAGGATTATTATAGAGTTGAAAAAAGACGAAAACCTCAAGTATAACATTGTTGCTAGTGATGAGACGTGGTGTTTTCAATTTGATCCAGAAACCAAGAGTCAACATACCGAATGGAAGCACCTCAGGCGAGTCAAATCGAAAGAAAAGCCGCCCCGAGTAGTCAAAAATCAAAATTTAATTTCGCTTAAATCATTTATCCTATTATATCCAAAGGTTGTAAGGTAAGGTAAGATGTCTAAACCACCTCACCTGGCAATTTTATATTCTTTCAAGTAATGGCTAGATTTGTATTTCTTATTGACATGTTTTCTTGTCTTATCTTTTCTTGTAATGCCTAACACTTTGCGCAGGTATTTACTTCATTTCTGTATCAATTCTCCTATTGGAACCTTCGGTATGAAACATTAAACTCGAAAAGATTTACCACTAATCATCAATTTAATCTAGCTATCTAATAGATTAAATCATCTCCTGAAGATGCTAAAATAGTTAGCGAAAGTGCGTCGAGAAGCACGTGGCACGAAGCACGTTTATATGTTTTCAAAAAGTGATTTGGTGTTTAGTGGTAAATCTCTTCGAGTTCATTTCTACTTATAGTACGCTAATTTTGACCTGGTACTTTTTGTCAGAACCCAGATTTTCCAACCAAATGTGAAAACCGGAAGAAAGTTTTAAGACACTCATTTTGGTTTTTATGGAAATTTCTTTCTTATTGAAAGTATTTTTCAAGCTTCAGTACACTTTCGATGCATTCATGCTCCTAACATGTATTTCAGTAGCAGCTTGTTCGATATGTTTTCCTTATTTACTGAACTGAACAGTTTATTTACTGTTCCGGTTACCATTTTTTTAGTTTTTTCTCATTGATTTTTAGGTTGGCTCTAGTATAGAGGATGCCAACCTGTCGATCGCGACCTACCGGTAGCTCGAGCGGACAATTTCAGTAGCTTGGTATACCAATTTAAGTATCTTGTACATCCAAAATATATTTCCATTATTGTATTAAACAAGTTTAGATTGTTAAACCTGCTCTTGTACGTTATTTCATATTTGCAGATTTTCTTGAAGGGTCCTTTCATTTTTCCCAAAGATTACGAGATCATCAGCAGCTGCACACTCAATAATTCGTACTAGTTCCATATACCTGTAGCCTACAGATAGTTCAGTTGTTCTGCCTCGTGTAACTTTCATAACAGCATCCATAATTAGGTTGAAGAATACTCTACTTACCCCACCCTATACAACCCACCCTGCTTCAAACCTTAATTTACCATAAATGTTTCAGACTGCATTTTATCCGTTCTAATGTTATTTTTGTTGTTTTCAAATAGACTCATTATTGCTTGTGTTAAACGGTTCTCAATATTTCTGTTTTGGAAAAGTCCTTGTCGAGGTCAATAAAGTCCTACTCCATTTCAATATTTCTATTAATTGATTTATGGTTATTTTTAATTTGCCAAAAGTTCTAAAATATATATCACACAACTCCACAAAAAAACAAAAAATGCTGTTGTCCCTGCTGTCTCTGTGAATTTTCGTACTTTAGAATACACAATTTAAGAATTAAATCATAAAAGTATCAGATTGGCTCTAGTTTTTATGTTATTGAAGTATTTATCTAGAAATCGTAATAATATTCAAATTTCTAAGCCTAATCACAAGTTTTTCTGAGATTTAATATACCTTTTTCCTCCTCTTTTTTTAAATTATCTGTTTTACTTTTTAATAATTAAAATAAATACTTTAATAGAATAATTAAGGGATTTTCAATAAACTATGCATATTAAAAACAACAATTTAAATATATCTCATACATACCTATTACAATATCGTATTGCAATACATACCTATTGCAATACGAAAATGGCGATTATTTAAAAAACTAGAGCCAATTTCGGAAAACCATTTGTAATTCCGTAATTGTCAGTATAAAAGATCCTACACTCATCATGTCCTAGATCCTAGATCCTACACTCACTCATGTCAGTATAAAATCATCCTATCAACCTACACTCCCATATCAAGGGCAACAAAGTCACTATTGACCAGTGTCATAATTTAAGATAAATTTATAATAAAATTTAGTATTTCTAAAGCCAGTATCTTTCAATAATCAACCTACCATAAAAAATCAAAATACCAGGACCCAGCAAATATCTATAACGATAACAATATAAAATTCATATCAATGCATGGGTTTTTATGAACAGTTCACCTCCATAAAATGCTAAGCAGTATTTTTTTTTCTGTTTCGTTACAAATTATCAATTTGGTTTGTATTTCCATAAAATATTGTAAATATGTTATTTACTACCTATGTGTGGCAATAACCTCTTGGAAGTAAAATCTTCAATCAAGCCTGACATGCTGATAACAGTTTTAATCCGAATTTCAATGTAACATCACTTCATTAGTTTTCATTTTCATGATATTTTACGTAATGAACACATGTATCGTTGACACTCTTATATTTTTCTTATATCTAATTTATTCCAAATTACAAATATATTACGTATAAAATATTTGAGAAATCATCACAAAAAATGTACAAACTTAATTAAGTGATTTTTTAAATTCTTACCATAGTGGTAAATTAGACAGCATTCGACACGACGATATAATTAAATAAATTATGATGATTAAGCTAAACCACCACCAGGATTATGTTCATATCTTAAAGATAACTAACTAGCTTATTATATAATTATCTTATTATCTTTAAATAACTTTTAAATTACAACAAATTATATATACGAATTAACGGATTTATATGTTTCAATTGTGTTTTAGAGTCGTAGGAATTTCTTACATTTTTTTCAGCTCATCTGCTATTCCAGGTGTGCCGGTTAATAATTCCGTTTTTTTAAGAGATGTCATTCTCTTGTCTGTCATGGGTCTGAATGGGACACGGAATAGTAATTTTACAACACGACAGTGCCCCATCGACCAGAGACACCATTTCTGAATTTGGCTAGGAACTCTTGCCCCATCCGCCATACTCACCAGACTTGGCCCCTTCTGACCACCTTTTTTTTGACTACCTCAAAAGATGTACGATTTTTTTGATAGGATATCCACAAAATGCCAGAGAGATGGGCCAATTGCACAGCTAGTGATGGCGCATACTTTGAATAAACCATTTTTTACTTTTTTTCCAAATTTAACGTGTTTGTTTTTTAAGAAAAAAATATGATTTATTAACCGCCACACCTAGTACATCCTCATACAGTGGAGCTGACATTTGTCATTCACAAAGAAATCGCAATTTGGTCAAAAGAAAGAAGTGCTCTGCAGAACTTTGAAGAGAGGCTTTAGGAAGGAGATTATCTTGCTAAAATAATTTTCTGTAATTAAATAATCAACAACATAAAAGATGAAAACCATTTTTACAGACTAAAAATAAACGATGGGAAAACGAAAATAATGGTTATTGATCATTAAAACAACAATATGCCCAACATCAGTCAAATAGGTCCAGTTATGGTGGTGAGCCAATTCGTCTACCTTTTTTGCTTTAATATCAAACACTCATGAGATCAGAAGAAGATGCGAAATGGCAAGAAATACAATTCGAAATTTGCAGAAGATGTGGAAGGATAATGACATAACACAGAACACAGAGAAACACATAGTAAAAACCTTTTTAACAATATTTCTACAAACCGTTTTTCCAATATTTCTATATTTCGCTGAAACATGAAATCATTAAAAAACAAGAGCTCTAGCGCATTGATTTTAAACGTTGAGTGCTGGAGATGGGTTTTTTTGCAATTCGTGGACTGCTATATGAACAAATGTATCCGTTCTGCAAGAAATTAATGAACACAGAAGGGTATCCGAAATTATTCATGAACTAATATTTAGATTCTTCGGCCACGTTAAATGCTGGGAAGGGAATACTCTAGAAAGATTGGTGGTACAGGGACGAGTGGAGGATTCTAGATCACGCGGCACACTTTCAAAAAAATAGTCAGACTAAATTAAAGATCTAATTATACATCTCTCCAACATTCAAACAAGGAAGGCAGAAATAGAAAACGCTTGCAAGAACTAGTCCAAAAATACGCCAACGAAATGAGTTTCTCTAGGTAACGACTCACCTGTAAAGAAGAATAAGAAAAAGAAGAAGATAATTAAATAATCAATGTCCAAACTGCATTTATTACAGATATGTTGGGTGTTAATAAAATTATTTTATATATTAACGAGCTGTGGAGAATATTAATATAATTTATATATTTATCTTCTATTTATAACGAAGTTAGATTTTTTTGAAAAAGTTGCCAATTTCAAAATACACTGCGTTTTATAGTATAGGTAAAAATAAAACATATAGAATGACTAATAAAAAATCATATTGTATTTGTTTAAATATAATTTGAATACAAACCAGCATGCATTTTTAATCGATTTATGCTGGTCCACTCTGTAGAGTCTATAGAGTCCTACGAGTCGTTATCACGTCTTACAAAATATTAACTCTTGGTTCATGTTTAACCGTTCAGCTTCCCGACATTCTTACTAACTGACCAACTTAGAAACTGTCCCAAATGTATCTTGTCTTACGCAGCCGCTTACTAGCGTTACTGAAGAGCCATTTCTACTCGTATTTTACGGTAATGTCTAGCGAGCTACATTTTGCAAAGTGGCTACTAATCAATTGCTGATAACAAAGCAATTGGCAAAGCAACCTTTTAATTGACGTTACAAACAACCAATAAAGCAATGAAAGCTTCTCCTACAGAGTCTTCAAATTGAGTGGTTTTTTTTTATTCTTGAACAAAACACAGAATTTGCGTTGATTTCAAAAAAGGTTTTATTGAGAATTAAATCATAGTGTATGACATTAAAACACGAAAGACAATATCTGTCAATGTGTGTCATAACGTTTTTGCATAATCTCACCAATGACTCGAATAATTTTATCCTTTAGTTCAGGAATCGATTGTGGATTGTTCTTATGGACCTGGCTTTTCTCGTAGCCCCCAAAAAAATAGACCAACGGTGTCAAATCGCATAATCTTGGTGGCCAATTAACATCACCTTTTCTTGCAATAACTCGTCCAGGAAATTTTTCTCTCAATAAATCAATTCTCCCCACTGAATTGCAGTTTTTATCTTACGATATCAAACACCATTCACAGCTTCACCAGCAACATTCTGAAAAAAATACGGCCCAATTACACCTTCTGACTATAATGCACACCAAACAGTGGCTCGTTTAGGAGGTAAAGGTTTCTCATGAATCAATCGTGGAGTTTCCTCACCCCAAATGCGGTAATTTTGTTTATTAACATAGCAACCAATTTCAAAATGTGCTTCATCTGAAAAGATGATTTTTTTGAGAAAAATCATGTTTGTTCTTTGATTCACTTGACAAATGCACGATGTTTTGAATGATCCGTTGGCTTTAGTTCCTGTGTTATATGAACCTTATATGCCTTCAGAGCTAAATCCTTTCCATAAAAGACGCCATGTTGTGGATTCACTGGGTCCAAAGTATTGTGAATGTCCACTAATGGAAATTTCTGGGTCTTCAGCAACACGTATCAATATGCTCTTGAGGACGACTATATTGCTCTACCACAACTATATATTGCTCTTCTTTTATCTTCCACCGAACTAGTTTCTTGAAATTTTTGAACAATTCCATTGCTAGTGCTTTCAGATGGACAATTGTGCAAGCCGTAAATATCACGTAATATTTAAAAAACATTCACTGAACGTCCATTTTCATAAAATAATTCAATGGTAACGCGTTGCGGTATTGTGTACGACCTCACTTTTATAAATGTCGTACATTACTTCTCTCAAATAGTCTAGACCTGGGCAAATTGACAACGCCACCTATGTTTTATTCAAAAATAAAAAACCGCCCAATTTGAAAGACCCGTTATCTATAACATTGTTGCCAAATTGGCCATTTAAACATATTTTGGCATATCGATATTAATAAAACATAATAAAAAACGCAACTAACTATTAATTCCAATAAAATAGTGTTTTTTTATGGAACTTCGATATTTTTCAATGTGGTCTCCTTCTAGCACCTTAAACTCCACCTTGATTGATTTTCGAACATTTTTATTCATAAAAACATCAAATTTTCGAAATTTCAAAATAATCCTCAGTTTCTTTTCAGTCAGCCATTTATTCATGACTGAAAATAGATAGAAGTCGGAGCCGAAGTCCGGTGAATTTCACTGGTGCAACGGCGCACAATGGGGAGGGCACTTTTTTCTTCACCAAATGATGGTGTTCATTTCAACTCTTCGTGAAATCTAGCCAATAATGCATATTTCGATTAGTGTCAGACGAAGCGACCTGTATGGCGCGACCTAGGATGGGCCATTTGATTCGCGAAATGGAAAGCATCCATCCACGGCGCAGGCCTCTCAAGGCAACTATAAAAGTCGAAGAGTTAGTAGCTATAATTTACCTTCACCTTGTGAAACAGGAAGAATTTAAGAAGCGGGAAAAAATTTTAAAATAAACACTTCCACATCAAACGATTCCATTCCGGTGTCTGCTTCCTATAACAGACTGATTAGGCGGTCGCCGATGATCGACCAGAATGCGCCACTTGTTGGGAAGTTCCAGGCCGTGTGAACGCGCAAATTAAACTATATTAATCATTGCATGACGTATCCTAGATCGCACCACCCAGAACGCCTCATCTGACAATAGCTTTAATAAAATCTTTCTCTGTCCAAATGTACGTGTAGGATATTCCGCGTTCATTCATTGGAAATGTTTATCATCTCAACACTCTCCCTAGCCTTCAGCCTATAGTCGGTCATTTGCTCAGTGGTGATCTCAACAAGGCGTCCGCGTACGGAGCGTCACACGTGCTGGTTCAACCTCATCAAAACTCAGTAAACCATGAGAAGAAGCAGAGTTTCCATATAACTTTTTCAACTTTTTTTCGGTATGTGGGTCCGTTTTTCCACTCAAAAAGTGAAGTTTAAATAATACACAAAGTTTAAAAAATACACGACAGTTACTGTTTTCCATGATAGAAATAATATAAAAATTATCTTTTTTTGAAGATAGTCAGAGCAACTAAATGTCATTTCGGCTTGAAATTAATGCAGCGTTACTAGAAAGGAAGCTATTGTGTACAAATGGAGTCACCTTTACAAGCTCACCGCCATCTACACTATCTATCAGTAAAGTATCTGAGTTTTTTTAAATTAGGCTCATACACTGAAATGAAATCTTTAAAATACGTTTAAAATGCATTAAATCAAATATGTATGTACTATAAATAATATAAATATATCTATAACACACTTTACAAAGGTGTAAACTTGTTTTACAAGACAAACTACTGTTGCAACATAAACATACCTACCGATAAAAAAAAGTAAACAGAAATCGATGTAGCTTATACGTATTTGTTCACGTACGTCCCGCAAAGAAAACCTCATACTAGAATAAATACCGTTTAAAGCATTCCAGCTACCGACCCGTCTCATAAAACAGTGATTTCACCTCTCCACAGCTTTTAATTTTGTAAACGTGTATGGTCTTCTCTTGCTGATTCAGCATTCCTTGTTCCCCAAATTGACATTGTCTAACTCTGTACTATTTTCATTTGTACGCTTTATTAGGACTACTGCAATATTTGCTTTATTATTAGAAAAGCTATCTATACTTCGTCAATGAACAACATTATTTTTTGTATTAGGATATAAATGTGCAAATACAAGATATAATATTTAAAAACAAATTTTATGTATTAGTATTAGGTTTGTTCTAGCAAATATTTCAAACGGTTTCAAATCGTACGGAGTTTGCGCAGGCGAATGTATGCGAATGTTTCGTTCATCTGCACAAACTCCGGACGGTTTGGAACCGTTTAAAATCTTTGCTAGAACAAACCTATTATATAAACACACACACACCCACACACACACACACACATACACACACACATACATATATATATATATATATATATATATATATATATATATATATATATATATATATATATATATATATATATATATATATTATTACTATTAGGTGCGTATAGACCCAGTTGGATCACGCAAAGCATTTTGACCCATTTTCGAGTGTTCTTTCTGATCCTCCACACCTATCTCATCCTTTCTCCGTGGATTCTCTTTCTTTCCTCCGTCCACTTTGTTACCGATCTCCTCGAAACTTTGCTCTCTGATGCAACGTTCCACATATGTATTTTGTTTCTGTACGTTCTTCTATCCTCAATCTCTGTCGGAACCATTTGTGCCTTTCCCAGATCAGCTGCGACTTGTGTGATCCATGGTACTGTTGACTTGACTCCTTGTATGTATATACGAATTCTGTTGGTGAGTCTTGTCGGTGGCAGTCTACTGATATGTTCACAGAATTTCAACCTTCTTTTTCTTATATCCACCGCCACGTTGGACATTCTCTCTATGGTCTTTGGAGAGTGTAGTCTGTATCCTTCCTCTGTCAGTTTTGGGCCGAGATTTTTTCTCATAATTTTACGTTTTTCTTTTAGTATGTTTACTATGAATATATATATATATATATATATATATATATATATATATATATATATATATATATATATATATATATATGTATATATATGTATATATATATATATATATATATATATATATATATATATATATATATATATATATATATATATATATATATATATATATATATATATAAAACATTTTTTCAACATTTTCTTATAAATTAACAAATAAACAAAATGTTTTTTTTCATTATATTCCAAAATTGCCATGTTTATTCCATAGTAATGTTGAATTTTCGTCTCCCTATGTGAGAGAAAATTATTGCTTGCTTGCTGGAATATACATAAGTGTCTCAAATGCCAAAACGAAGAAAACTTCTTGTTATAATAATCTCTATAATATATGCGAAATAATTTTTTGATTACTATTTTTTCTACTACTACTACTAATAAAAGTATTTGCATCCAAGTATTTGCACGGTCTCATCCATGGTTTCTCGAAACCGACGTTTTAAGAGTAGCTATGGCTAGAGATCGTAGAATAAGCACTTGGAAACTTCCGGAGATGTATTCAAAAGCGGTTGATGCATTCAAAATGCATGTTTTGGAGAATGATACCTCAATCGGAATGGGAAAAGTGCTATGAAAATGGGTTCAAAATTACGCAAACGTTTATCGATCATCGAGGAGAATATTTTGAAAAATAATAAAACCATTTTCAATAGCCTCGTAAATGATTAAAAGACTCGAAGCTTTTGAAATATGGCTATTCAGAAGAATGCAACGAATATTTTGGACAGAGAGAGTCACAAATGAGAAGATCTTACATAGAATATCTACAAAAAGAGTAATAATAACAACCACAAAGACACGCAAATTAGAATATTACGATCACGTAAAGGGAGGACAACGTTATGAGCTGTTGAATGTGCTTATGTAGGGAAAGAGAGAGGGGTAAAGGAGTGTTGGAAGACCAGGAATGTCAGACAAACTGAAAATAGACATGATGTTGTAGGACCTTTGTTTGAAGAAGGCAAGAAAATTTGAGTGATGAATAGCCTATAAAAGTCTTAAGAGGAAACATTCGTATCAGTACAAGTTTGGCCAGTTATGGAAAGTTTTTGATATATTTATAAAGTCCACCTAATTAAATAGTAATACCAACAAAATGTAGACAACACGAATCAATTAAACTTATAACCACCTGTTAACCAACAGTCTGTTAAATCGTTAAACTCTTTCGTTTAATTTCTATATTTCATTTAACATAATTCTTTCAAACGAATATTAACGGAATTATGCATTTTAATATATGTGCGTAGGATATACATGAAACAAAATAAAAATAAAAATGCTAATATAGCATTAAATGAATAAGGATAATTAAGCGGAACCTGTCCAGATATCACAATTTATAACATTTTAGATGTAGAATCGATCTTGTAAAAATATTTTCATTCGCGTGGGCATACTTCAAAAACGATTTTAAATCACAGCTGGGATACATTAAAGGCGAATGAGGTGAAGCCAGCGGAATCGAATAAAAAAGTTCGAAGTTGTGTTACAGATAAAACCTAAATTAGGAGGCCTTTTAAATTTATTCCATGCTCGCTAGCCCACGATTTCCGCCTTGAGCTCACCTCTGCCTCTGAGTCGTGGTGAAATTGATGGCTGTTGCACAAGAATATTTAAATAGTTTAATTGTATATGTTAATTCCATGGCAGAAATTATTCAGTGTTGATTTCAAGAAAATTACAAAACTACATGCGGTATACAAATTGTTAATTTAGAAACACTTAGTTATTGTTAAATACCTCAATCATATTGAATACACAGAGCGACAAATTATGCATTTCTACAATCCTTTATCTTTTTGATACACCTTTAAAATTCGATTACATGTTATTTTTAAAATATCAAATTGATCAATTAGTCTTTGGTCTGACATATATGGAGTCATTGATGAAAAATCCTTACCAGTGGTCGATTATGCCAACCTTCGTCATGTGTCCAAATATTATGACAATCTGTTTACTAGTTTCAGAGAAGTTATGCTTTAAGTAACGCTACTTTTGTTATTTTCAAACAAATGGAAAGAAAGAATTTCGTGTGATGATTAAACATTGCTTTTTGATGAAGAAAAATAACGTTGAAGCAAAACAATAGCTTGATAAACATTACCCCAGGAAAATCAACCATAATTAAGCTGTTGAATAAAAAATAATTATCAATTTTTTACTTTATTTTAAAACTTCATCATAAACAATATTGATAATCGATGCAAAAACTTTTAAAAAATTATTTGCAATTAATTATAAATGAATTAAAATTTATTAAATTTAAAATAAATTCACGTTACTACGAAAGCGCCACGATTAGCTGCCATGTTTGTGATATCATTATGTTAAAGTGTTTTGACGGCAGTACTGTCAAGGCTTTTTATATGTGTACATACTGTTAAAATTATTGAAGTTTAGTGCAAAAAAAATATTGTTTGATACCAATTTAATTCAGTAATATGTGACAAAGAGCTCATAAAGGCCAATTCTGGTAGTAAACCTGGTGTGGATATTTTTATGATCACACAATTTCTCAAAAATGACATTCGGTGCAATTCAGCTGAAGTTCGAGGTACTAAAGCATCAATCTGAGTTTTTTAAAAAATAACAATGTAAATGTAAATAAAAAAAAATTTCTATTAAATTATTTATAGTCACGCGAAAGTTACGGTGACAAAGCTATAGTTTATGTTCAATTTAACTATGTTTGTCCAAAATATAATCAGTTCAGTTACCTTAATTATTCATGAAAAACTAATAAAAGTTCAAGACACTCAATGTTATGATTGTGTAGCTTCAGGTAATAAATACTCAAACATAAAAAAATTGATATAATGTTATAATTAATAATCTTTCGTATATATTTGATAATAGGTGGTTGTAAAAATTTGATGATGTTTTAGGGTAACTACGTCGTGCTAATGGAACAATTGATTTCGACGTTTAACGTCTTGTTGTACATTTAAAAAAAAATTCGGGAGTAGTTTTTATAGTATTCGTACAAAATGATACGAAACAGGCACGATAACTAATTAGATTTGACATTTTCAATAAATTTATCAATACACTGATGATAATAACACTGATAATAATAAAAACTAAAACACTTATATCACCTGTCTGTTGTTCCCCTTAATGTTGAGGGGAAATAAACATTGTGACGTCACATTTGTTCACATTTTTTCGGGAACTATCGGCGCATCATCAGTACTTTTTCAGTAAGTTTAAAAATTTCAAAATTTCATCAGTAAGTTTAAAAATGTATTTTCAATTTGATATAACTTTTTAATTATAAGGAAAAAAATAACAATTAAAATAGTTTTGTTATAAAACTTATATATGATCTTTCCATTTATGACATTTTTTTTTTCAAAGCCCCATTTGAAAGGTGTACTGGATTTAAACGCGGCCGTACAAGCACCGATGATGCTGAACGCTCTGAACGTCCAAATCAGATGGTTACACCAGACAATATTCGTAAAATCGTAAAACAAGGTTGCAAAAAATCGTTTAGATTCATACGAAGATATCGAAAGAAGTGTTTACACCATTTTGCATGAACATTTGGGAATGCGTAAATTACTATCGAAATGGTTGCCGCATTTGCTCACAGAGGACCAAAAACAACAAATAATTGGTGATTCTGAGCAATGTTTGGAGCTATTTAAGCGACATAAAAAGGATTTTTTTCATGCGGTATGTGGCAATGAATAAAACATGGATCCATCACTAGATTCCGGAGTCAAATCGACAGTCAGATGAGTGAACAGCGGCCGGTGAAAGCCGTCCAAAGCGACTAAAACACAACCATCAGCAAGGTTATGAATATTGTTCATCGATTATCTCGAGAATGGTAAAACCTTCAATAGCGAATATTTCATATTGGTGCGTTTAAGAACGAGATCGCAAAAAGGCTCCAAATGTACAATAAAAAAATGTATATTTTTTCCTGCTAACTGTTATCAGGAATCGATATCATTCATGAAAATGTTACACATACATTAATATAATTCACGTATGGGCCCTGGTGGACCACGTGAAGTACAGTTAGAGACGTTTGTTGTTAGCCTTCCTTTGCGCCCATAGTGATTTCATTCTTTCGCTCTGAGCTTTTCCTTTCGTCAGTCCAAGTTGTTTCAGTCTTACTACATTTTTCTCTCTGGCCAACCTCCCAAACATTAACCTTATGTCTGAAGCAGCCTCTGTCCTGAATTTCACTTTTTGTAATATTTGCTGATCTTAGATCCTCTTTAATTGCAGCAATACATTTAATTATTTCTACTTTAGCTCTTTAGCTATTTTCATAAAATTCGACTATTTGTTGTACGTAAAACTTAAGTCTTCTTTTTCTCATATCGGTATATATATTTGTGTATTGTTTGATTCTTGGTTTTCTCGAAGTTGGTATGTTGTGCTATTTATTTGTTGGGGGCCTAAGATTTTTCTTATGATTTTTCTTTCCTTCTTTTCAATCTCCTCGATATCTCTCTTTCTATTCAGATGCGCCATATAGACATTCTGGCTTAATAACTGTGTTGTAATGTCTCAGTTTTGTGTTTTTAGACATGCATTTTTTTTTGGAAATATTTTCTGTAAGTCTCAATGCAGTTTCCATTTTTTGACATCTACCCTTATTGGCCGCTTTTTCCAACCCGTTTTCCATTATTATTTCAACCAAATATTTGAATTGAGAGACTCGTCTGATGTTACCACATTTTCTTTTTAGAAATGGTGTTCTTAGTCTGTTGCAGGTCATGTATTGTATCTTTTCAAATTAAATATTATTATTAATAGAATTTAAAAAAATATAAAAAAAATTTGTCCCGTAATAGGTTTAATTTTTAAACAAAGATAATAGTACATTTACGTTTAAATATTATATAAAAATAGTTTACATAGTATATATCATTATAGAAAAAGTTGTACGCAATAATGGCTGTTTTTTTCTCAGCCTGTCTTAAATAAGTATTTCGTAATCTGGATTGGGAACAGGATAGGGATAAAAATCAATGGTGCATACTTGCGCATCTTAGACTCTCAAAAGAAATCGTTCTTCTTTCAAGGCCTAGATGCGCTACAAAAACGCATACAAGAGCTTAAGATTAAACCTGAAAAAGAGTCAGGTGCTGTTCAATAAATTTGCTGAAGATAGGAGAATTTCTGTTTTGGGGAGAGATTTGGATAGTATGGTTCTCTACATATATTTTTGGCAGAGTATTTGAATAGAGTGTAATATCGCCCGGGAATTTGAATGGCGTGTTAAAGGTGGGTGGCAGGCATTTGACAGAAAAAGTCTTTAATGTGTACATCCTGCTCATTATGGCATACGAAAGTCAAACCAGGACACTCTCATCATAATAAGTTCAAAAACTTCGGATAACACAACGGGAATGGAAATGTGCACTTATATAACTTTGTGTTAATATAACTATATTAAATAATACATTAATATAAATATACAAATATAAATACTTTTAAATAGACTACTAACATGATATTTGATATTTATCAATTAAATATTGTCCAGTATTTCATAAAAGTCATTACAAGTGCATTTAACCTGCATGAAAAATGAACAGCTTATGAATTACTTAATGTGACTAAACAAAAGTAAGTTTTATATTTAAAATTTTACAGATTACATAAATGAAAATTAAAAGTACGAATGAAAATTCCTAATTAAATTACCCTTTCCTCACTGTATTTACAGCAGCATCATAGCATTAATAACCATGAATCGATGGAATACAACGTACATGCGTCGTTAAGGCATATTAAAAAAAATAATTATTGTATTATGACAAGAGGCGTAGGCCTTCCAACAGAATCAGCAGTTCAATCAACAGTTTCATTGAATATTTCAGACGAAATTTTACTACACGTTTAGTAGTGCAGTGCATCTAGATTTGCAGAATCCTGTCACCCTGGCAAAATACACTTAGTGCATGCATTAAGAGAACAAGATCTCAATATCCGGCTCTTTTACACGGAAATTAAACGCTTTGTCACAATTTGTGTATGTTGCAAAATTGTTACGGTTGGAACTTAAATTTCGAATAGAGACCAGGATTACATACTGCAGTTCAACAGGGAAGAGTGTAAAATCCGACAAGGAATCAATCCTTCGTCATGCTAGTACTGCGTCATGCAGTTTGTGAGTGATTGCACCCCCTCCCGATACTTCTCGAGAGGGGGTGCTGACTGGAGTTAATAGGTAGCTGATAACCGTGGTTCGAAATTCATGTTAAACTGTGGGTCTAGTCACTAAATAGATTCAGTTACTGATGCACCTATAATCCTAAATTAAAAGGCAAATACCATTACCTTTAATACTCAACCGATTCCACAAATTTTTGATAATCTATTGTGGACATTTTTGATAATACGTCGTCAGCTTCCTTGTTTCTAGAAGTCTAGAAACAGTCATGAAAGTAACATTTCCATACTGTTATTTCCATACTTGTTTTGTCTAATGGAGATTGCTTATGTATAATTTTACATTGTTGGTAAAGGTAAAAAGAACCTGGCAATAAATTATTATATAGTAATTTTAGTTTTAGGTACTCATATCTCTGAATTGTACATATCTTGGATTTACACATATGAATGTATACAGCTATTTGCGTAATTCAGGTAACAGTTATTTTTTTATATACAAATGTATTTAATTTATCCGACATTTGTGTTGGTTGCTTGACCGGGACCGAGCCCCAACCATCCCTTCAACTGGATGGCACATGTTTCGTCTCTCGATGTTTAGATTCTTCAGGGCACCGACATATACCATACTATCAAGAATAGGGAGAAAATCATGAAAGAACCTTGAAAAGGAATTTACTGGAACTGAAAATAACTTACCCTATCAATTATTTGACTCGATTTAGTTGACGGCCTTCTCTCTATAATTAGTCCACACTAACCAAAAGTTAATTAAGAAAATGTTCATGGCTTCATTACCGCAGTATCGTAGTTTTGCGACATACAGTTACGAACCACCCTGTATAAAAGCTGTCTATATAAAGACCTGCTATATATAGACTTACTATATAAAGATTTATAATTAGTTACTGACAACGAGATATTTAAATAAACACGTAATTAGTTTTTTTAATGCTTCACCAGTAAGATTTCGATTTTTGCGACATTTCGAGTATGTTTCATGCTATTGAATAGACAAAAATATATTTTACTTTCACATCGTGTCAAATTATAATTTTAATGCACCGATCTGAACGTACCGTAACGAAATTTCAAGAGAGCTTAATCTATTTCATTTTCCACTTAAAACTGCACAAGGTGTATTATGCAACACCTACATATTCCTAACGTAATGCGCACAACAATTTCCAATTAACAAAGATCAGCCGTAATCAACGTTATATTTGCATGGTTCGGAACGATACGCCGATAAGACTATATTAAATATTGAACTAAGAAATTGAAGGTGTTTAAGCAAACCGCTCTTATCATTGTTTATGAATTTATCTACCCAGTCATTGAAAATATTCACCATGCAAAAAAGAAGTAAACGTTTGTTTTCATTTGTATCTGATGGATTAGTAATGCAAGGTTTGTCACTAGCCAGACTAATATGTAAGTAGATTTGATTATTATTATTATTTATTTGTAATTAGTATTTGGATCAAAAATTGCATATGCTTGATTGTTAATATCAGTGAACACAATTAAAGGTTATTAATTTAAAATAGTTTCCTTGTTTGTTAATTCAGAATCTTTCCTACTTGGTAGGAATATAAATCTGGTTTTGTCAAAAATCTGGTTTAAAGTAAAAACTGATCGTTTCATTTCTTATCAAAAAAAAGCAATTCCCTTATACTCCGACCACATAAAAATTATTATACAAACTTATTTTCATTAATGTGAGCTTTCGATGACTTTGACCTGGCTCATAAAGCTAACTCAGGATAACTTACATTAATATGTTATATCATTATCATCTTATGATTTAGCCTAAAGACATTCGCACTTCCTCTAAGGACCGGCCCTACAACACAAAAACACACCAGGCATAAGCCACACCCAGAACAGGACCCGAGTACAACCCACACCCGGCACGCCCCCGCACTGCAGAACCGAGCCTAAGGGGCACATTGACTTATCCCAGATATACGGTTGTAGTGGTGACGGTGGATGTCTTTGGTTTTCTATTGTTATCCAGAAACTTTCGAACTATTCAGCTGTTCCAAGCAATACAGCCTTCTGCGTGGATCTGAAAAGGTGATCGTTGAGGCCCAATATTTTAATATTCCTTAAGTTCTTTTGGATGATTCCAGTTGATGACAATATGATAGGTATTGTTTCGACGCACTTCATATCCCATTGTCTTTTCACCTATGTTTGAAGCTCTTTATACTTCAGAATTTTTTCGGTATGTTTTGCAATTAAATTATTGTTGTTTGGGATAGTTATATCTATAATTAATGTTTTTCTTGAAATGTTATCGATCACAACAATATCGGGTCGATTGTTATTTAATTTCTGATCGGTAAGCAGGCCCCAATATATTCTGTAACTGTTATTCTCCAGAACTGGTTGCGGAATATGGGACTTTTTCTGATTCCTTTAGCTGCAGTTTTATTGCTAATTCTTGATGAATGATCTTCGCCACTACATCGGGCATTTCTTTATGTTGTGTTGCTGCAAATGCCTCACAGCCCCCTGTTATATGTTGGATTGTCTCGGAAACCCGGCACCCATATCTACATCGATCATCCACCACACTTCCGTCCCGAACTTTGTACTTGAGGTAATTTCTGGCAGGTATAACTTGGTCTTGTATTGCCAGTAGGAAATCCTCTGTCTCCGGAAACATCTGGTCGGTAGTCAGCCAGTAGTTCGACGCTAATATGAAGAGTTATTCCTGGGTGACCTCATTCAAATGTCTCCCATGCAGAGGCTTTTCTATCCACGATTCTAATTTCTCAAGTTCTGTTTTTGCATAGACTTGGACTTGATCTTCGTTTAGTCGCAGTGGTGTTGATCTATCAGCCTGGATAGATCAACCCCACTACTACACCACACTACAAGAGATATTTTTTTTCACACAATTGTGGTAAGAACTCCAAGTACCCGGGTGTAACCAAGAATACTTGGCTGTCTACTGACGGTCAAGGGCGCGTCTGATTATTCCGACTGTTCCCAATATTACTTCTTTTTGCATCCATACTACTGCCCTTTTGTGATACCTAGTTCTTCGAGGTTCTGTATTAGGAATTTGTGGACTAGACCATTATCGCTCACCACGAATGGAAGGATATTAACTCTATCTAGGTGCCATCTTGATTTCAAAAGCCAGATCTCTATATTTGTCAATTTTTTCCCTGTATGCTCGGTGTATATTTTCATTCTAAGGTACAGAGAAGTCAACTATTGTGGCTTGATTAGCTTCTTTCTGATAGAGCACTAAATCTGGTCTATTTGCTTGCACCGTTCTGACAGTTCGAATCTGCAAGTCTCAATATAATTTAATGTGTTGATTTTCTAGAACAGGTTTGGGAGCGTATTCATGATATGGTGTGAATGCTGTTAGTAACCCATTTTTTTGAGACATAGAAGTTGGTAAATAATTTTACCCATGGAATCATGTCTTGATAGGTAGCTGGTGGGGACCAGATAGGCGCAACCCGATTTAAATGTTGTATCGATTCCTTGTCTTTATCACAGTATCTGCATTTGGTGGTTGGCATGTTTTGTTTCATGATGACTCTAATGAACATAATTTCTCGTGGGTACAACCTGATCCTGTATTGCCATTATAAATCATTCTGTTTATCCAAAGAGATATCCTGAGGTTAGATAGGTACTTGTAGCCTTGGAGTCAACTTGTTCTTGATTGTTTAGAGTAGCATAGTGCCGTCCATGCAAGGCTTTGTTGCGCCACTTGGTTTTCATTATTTCAAATGCATTTTCTGGTTCCGATTGCGGTGGTTCGGCCAGCCGAAGAGCAGTGTACTTTTTATCCAATACTACAGCTGCTCGATGTATGGGTGAGTGTTTTCTATAAAAGTAGTTCTTTAGGCTTTGACATTCCCTTTCGTGCATCACTTCCAAACAACCCAGCATTCTACCACCTTCCTCTCTTCGTAGATAAAGCCGCTCAATTGCAGCATTGGGATGATGCATTCTGGCTCTCGTTAATGCGCCTCGAATTTTTCTGTCTAATCTCTGCAGGTCTGTCTTTGACCATTTTAATGTTCCAAATATGTATGTGATAGATGGGATAGCCTAAGTGTTAATAGCTATAATTTTGTTTTTTCCTGAGAGATGTGTATTGAGTACTGCCTTAACTCTTTTTAATAATTCTATTTCAGCTTTTTTTATTGTCATTTTGTTTTATGTCTAGGCCCTGGGTAATGCCTAGATATTTATAGTGGCCTTCTGGTTCTAACGTTTTCAGTTTTGTTCCATCAGACAAAGTCAAATTTGTGCTGGAAATTATTTTTTCTTTCTCTACCTGTAGTGCCGCACATTAGTACCAACTGTACTAACACCTGTAGTGTAGCAATTGTCGTGCTGAATTTCCTTACTAACTCAAGCGCTCAGTTAAGTTGTTCTTTCCCTTTGGCATACACCTTTAAGTCATCCATATAGAATAAATGTGTTATGGTTGTATCTTTATACAGGGTGTAACCATAATTGGTGTTTGTTAACATTGAGCTCAACGGATTTAACGTCATACAGAACTACAAGGGGCTAAGGCTATCCCCTTGAAAAATTCCCCTGCGTATTGGAATTTCTTCCGTTAAGTAAGATTCAGATATTCTCCTGACTGATATGGATGTGCGTCATGTGCTCATAAGATACTCGACCAGTCAACACAGAGTTGGGTGGATTCCGTATATGTGAAGTATGCTGCTCAACCATGAATGTGGGACTGAGTCAAAAGCCTTCTGATTGTCAATCCACGCGGTAGATATCTTTCTTTGTTTAAGCTTTGCCTGGCGAGTAACCATGTTGTCGATTACTAAAGTTTCCTTGCATCCTCTTGAACGTTGTTTACATCCGTTTTGCTTCCATGCGAGTATTTTGTTGATCTTAAGATGTTCATTAATTTTTATGCTTAATATAGATTTTAGGATTTTATATATAGATGGGAGGCAAGTTATCGGTCTAAAATTGTTTGCTTCAGATAAGTCACCTTTCTTCGGGAGGTATCGGGAAATTTGTAGGTATCTTTGTTGGGTCTTGTATAGAATTTTCAAACAACGTTGCGAGTCGATTATGACAATTTATGTTGTTATCCTGTTATATGTTGGATTGTCTCAGAAACCCGTCACCCATATCTACATCGATCATCCACCACACTTCCGTCCCGAACATTGTACTTGAGGTAATTTCTGTAGTAGTAGTTTTTTCTGTAGTAGTAGTAGTAGTTTTTCTGCAGTAGTTCGACGCTAATATGTCGACTTGTTCCTGGGTGACCTCATTCAAATGTCTACCATGCAGAGGCTTTTCTATCCACGATTGTAATTTCTCAAGTTTTATTTCTCTGTTTTTGCATAGACTTGGACTTGATCTTCGTTTAGTCGCAGCGGTGTTGATCTATCAGCCTGGATAGATCAACACCACTACTACACCATACTACAAGAGGTATATTATTGGCTAATTTATTTTATAGATATTTAAGATTTCTATAAGACATTCGTGTGGTACATAATCGAAAGCCTTTTTGTAATCGATATATGCCATATTAATATTTCGTTTCTTGGCATACGCTTGATTGCAAACGACTGAATCAATAACCAATTGTTCCTTGCATCCCATTGCTCCTTTAGTAGTCTTTCTGCTGCACGGCGATGATATTATTGCGTTCACAATGTGTTTATATTCGATCACTAATGCAAGCTATTATGACTTTATATATAGTGTGGAGGCAGGTTATGGTAAAGCTAAGCAACCTACAACAAAAGTGTAAATGGCGAAAATAAGGGGTTATGGGAGGGGAATACATATCGCGACTGTCAATTGCTGTTCGGTGCTCCGATAAAATAAGAGGACGCTTTGTTTTTTTTTCGGTGTAAAAAAATATTACAGGTCATCATAATTTTTCTACTATACTCGTATAAAAACACTTAATAAGAACCACGTAAGTATTTAAAGATTACTTAATTATTGTTCTTTCGATTATAGGTGGTTATTTATTTTTAACTCTTATGATTTTTTATAACCTAATTTTTATTTTGTTACCTCTAACTGGGGCTAGTTGACCAACGCGCGTTCAATGCTTGCTCAACTAGCCCTACTAGAAGTTCATTGTAGAAAATCAAATTTATTCTTTAATAAATTAATAACCATCAATTAATTTATGCATGTGATGACTCTATCGAAAGTTTACTAATTATATATTACATTTTAGGATACGTGCATATAAAAGAGAGACATTTAGCTACTAGTCAACAATTGAGTGATGCAGCAAAAACTGTAGAAGAGGAAACAATATGTAAATGCTGCAGCCAAACAATTTAATATTAACAGGATGACTTTAAAGAGATATGTTTGTATTAATTGTGATAGAGACAAAGATGATTTAATAATTTGGGATTATTTGTCATCTAGCAATATTCTTGATTTCATAATTAGTTACTACTTTAATGTAATATTTATTTGCGTTATAATTATTCTTAAATATATAATTTTGAATATGAAAAGTGTAATAATAATCCTAAGATTGGAATGATTTAATTTTGTTTGACTTTAATTATATTTTTCTATAGATATATTAACAATATGAGTATGTAATAATCAGAATAAATAAATATTTGCTTGTTGATTACAATTATTTTGTATAGAGATCATTCTATACAGTCATCAAGTCCATTTTAGCCATTGCTCAACTAGCCCCATACCCATGCTCAACTAGCCCCACTGGTGGGGCACGTTGAGCGCTCTCGCATTTCCGACAATAACTTTTAAACTTGTACTCGGATCGTTTTTATACCGCTAGGGGTTTTGGAGAAGAGTAAATTATGAACCTAACAAAGTAAGAATCAATTAAATCCGATGCATATTCTTAAAGTTATGGGAAGTCAAGCGAGAAGTTGATCAACTAGCCTCGCTCTACCCTGAGTTTTTCATTTACAATACAATAATATGTAACAATGACATTATTATAAGTTATATAATTTTCAACATCACTTACAAACCATTTTTCAGAATGTAATGATGAAATTAAATGTATTTTTTACTCACTGTTGTCATTTCTGAATTGCTGTTTTCCTAACTTCAACACATTTCCAATTTCTTTAAGGTTGTTATTTTATATTGTATAACAGTTAGGGTAAAAGAGGGTAATGAGAGTCATTTAAGCGAGAATTTAAATAAAAGCTTATTTCAATATAAAATATTTATTGTAACCGCCTAATAACAAAATTTACTTATCAATTAGAATCAGTTTTAATCATCTTGGCAATCAACTTTGGAAATAATAATATTAAAAAAACAGATTTGACAGCCATTACACCGAGGTGGGAGCAATGGTGGTCACCCTGTGGATAATCAGAGTTAAACAAAATTTAATACTTATAGCAGACATAACCTTTGCTGATTCCCACCCTGTGTAATCCGCGTGAGCCCACAGCCCACATGAAGTACATACAAGTGTATATGTACCGCAGTATGTATGTACCACATTTCGTTGTTTTTTTCCGAATTCGCTGCATATTAGACATTTGTTTCCTGCGTCTTCGGCATCATCATCCTCATCTTCCTGGCATAACTCATTAATATTTACGTCTGATACCGAAGTATCATTTGATTCCAGAAATTACCTCTTTACTCTTTCGGGGCCTTCTTTCTCCACTTTAGTCTTCTTTCCTTGGTCCTTACCTTTCAATTTCTTTTTTTTTTCTTTCCCTTTTTCTTAATCTTGTTGAGGTTTCCTAATTTTCCTATTTTCATTTTCCAAGAGGTCTTCTTTGATTGGTAAACTGTAGCGTGCTGCTGTCTTTGGGCCCTGTCTTGTATTGAAAACAGATGCTTTCTCTGGCATCTTAATGAAATCTTGGATTGTAAACACCTTATCTGGCGTCTCTTTGGTTTGAGGTGTTGATATAATATGTAGTTCAGGAATTGGTGGGTCTACTTGTGTTGATGTGCCAGGAACTGATGGATTTACTTGCTTCGATGTGCTAGGAATCAACCTTATATCTTGCACTGCATTAGTAGCAGCAGCTGAAGTAGATTCATCACATTCTTAAACTGCAATAGACTCACTCACATTTCAGTGGCAACAAAGCCTTCTTCTGAAAACACTTCGTGATTTATTGGAAAAATACAAAAGTTGCTCTAAATCCAGATTCTCCCTTGCTAATAGACACAACATTATTAAATGCTTTCCTCATCAAGGATGAGACGTCATAGGGGGTTATCTTTTCTGCGAGATGGCTTTCCATAAATAAGTCACATTCTTTTTTGTAAGCTGTTTTTAGTAGTCCAAAGAAAAAAAAACATTCAGGAGTTGTATTCTGTGAGACGTGTGTGGTGGCAAAGAGAGCATATGGATATAATTGCGCTTGCAATATTCGTAAACGGGAAGTGAAATGTGACTAGCATGGTTATCTAGTATCAACAGGACGGGTTCATTCCCAGACGGGTTAGCGAGCTGCGTAAAGCCATTCAAGTAAGATATTCTTATTGATCCAACCGTTGTCAGAGCATTTGTAAAGAGCTCATGTTGAGCAACCCCTTTCCAGGAAATATAAACATTGACGGGATGATTGCGCCAACAGCGCTTATTACATATATCAAGGTGATGTTTTTTCCTCTCTCCCAACTTGTGATGCCCACTCTTTTCTGCCCTTTTGTAGTTAGTATTTTTCCTGTGGTTTGTACAGTTGAAATCCATATTTCGTCGCAATTATAGATGTGTTTTGGAACAAATCTGTGCTTTTCCATCAGTTCTCCTAGCAGTTTATAGAACAACTGCACCTCCGTTGAATTAAAAGCTGTGATTCTGTGTATGCCTGTTGCTTCTGGCTTCCTAACAGAAATATTATTACTGATCATAAATCGATTCAACCAATCACGCTCAACAATTATTGGAGTCTTATTAAAGATAAGCTTTAATTAATCAATCTTTCAACACTTTTCTTATCTGATTAGCGGTATATCCATAAAGAATATTGGCCCTCTTTTTCACCAAATTTACTATTTTGTCTTCTACTTCAGAACTAAAGATAGTTTGTTGTCCAAGTTATGGACTCAAGTTAGATTGCTTTATATCTATTTTGTAGATTTGAAAATGGAATGCTCATAGTTTTAGCTGTTTTTCAAATGGAATAACCTTGTTCAATAAGCTGCACAGCTTTTTCCAGATCATTAGAAGACCAGGTAGCCTTTTCGGTACTTCTAATCCGTACTTTTGGCATCTAAAAAAATCAGTATAAATCATTTAGGTTATTTACTCTACAGACACATTACTTTGCGGATAATGAAAAGCACTTGACTCTCATTGCCCACAACTACACCAATGAGACAAAAGTTAAAAATACAAAAAGATTAAAATTATTATAGCAATCTAAGTTGCATATCACCATTTTAAATGTCAGACTAAATACACATAAAAGTTTTATTTTGGTACATTGTGAAATGCAAATGTTATTAAAAGTAATAGGTCACTGTAAGTATTTTCGTAAATTTAACCAACCATTCTTTAAATCATTTTGAACAAAAGTTTCGTTAAAACATGTATCCCATATGCGACCATTTCCGCCAAAAACAGAACAAGTCAAAAATGTTCTTAATAATTGGCACCGGAGCTAATCGTTATTTAAATTGTCGTGTTTATTCCGATCGAAGGAATTCAGTTTTTTTTTAATTGGCCTCTCAAGCATAATAATAATTGGCATAATTTGAAAATAAAATGTAATATTTTAGTCATTTATTCCGTGCGTTTTAGCATGTATTTGGTTTGTTTTGTTACAAAAAAAAGGAAAACTCACTCATTACTGTAGTTTAATGTCAAAGTTGATATTACTAGCACTAATTTTTCACTTCATAACGTTTTATTAAGAAGCTTCGTAGGTTGATAAATTATTAAAAAATATATTTGAATTCCCTTGATTTTGGCTAATAAACCATTCACAAAATGTTTGCTCGTGTGAAAAATCAGCGGATAAGAGTGCTTCTGCTCTTTGTACATGATAAGAGTAGAGTAATTGCTATTTTAGTGTTCTATGGACAATCCAATGGAAAACTCCAAACGTCACGCAATATTTCGAGTAGTTCTTATTCTAGAGTAGAGTAGATTTCTCGTTGCCACCCGCATCCTTGGAATTTTGTAACCACACTACTCGTCTTTGAAGAATTTGAATAAATGTTTACCCAGCTGGAAACATCCCTTCTGGGTATCGTTGTCATAAATGGGTTTTTGAATAAAAAATAATTCTGGATTTTTTTACTCTATTTAAAAACTTTATCATAAATAATATTAATAATCAGTGCGAAAAACTTTTAAAAATTTGTTCACATTCGGTTCAATTCAGCTGAAGTTCTAGGTGCTAAAGCATCATTTTGAGTTTTTTTTTAATAGTAATGTTAATGTAAATTAGGAGTAAAATATGTCTATTAAATATAATTAAATTAATTGTAGGATATCACGTGAAAGTTACGATGACAAGGCTATAGGGTTAAGGCTAGTTTATGTTCAATTTAACCACAAAAATTGTATTTGCATGGTGAAAGGATGTGTATGTCCAGAACATAAAGTTCTGATTAAAGCTTTTACAGTTAGCTCAACTATTAATGAAAAACAAAGAAAAGTTCAAGGCACTCGATGTCATGATTGTATAGCTTCAGCAGGCAATAAATCCTCAAACTTAAAAAAAATGATATAATGTTATAAATATTAATCTTTTGTGTATATTTGATGACAGGTGGTTGTAAAAATGGGATGTTGTTTTAGGATTAATACGTCGTGCTGCTTGGAACCATTGATTTCGATGTTTAACATCTTCTGGCACATATAAAAACATTTTTTCGGGAGTTGTTTTTGTAGTATTCGTACAAAATGGTACGAAACAGGCACAAGAACTAATTAGATTTGACATTTTCAATAATGTTTTCAATACACTGATGATAATAACAAGAATAAGTAGATTAAAAATTAAAACGCTTGTACTATATCTGTGTAATGTTGAGAGGAAATAAATATTGTGACGTCACAATCATTTGGTTTTTTTTCGGGAACTGTTGACGCGTCATCGGTACTAGATTTAAAAATTTATTTCCAATTTGATATAACTTTTTAATTATGAAGAAAAAAATAAAAATAGTTTTGTTATAAAACTTATATATGATCTTTTCATTTATGACATTTTTTTTCCCCCACAAACACGTCCAGCTTTTTTGTAATTTTGCCGAGCTTTTCCGTAATTAAGAAGCATATCGGGATATTCGTGTACTGAATGTATTTTTTGTTTTAAATTGAAGTTAAGTGAGTAATTTTTGTAGCACTGTTCAAATGTTGGGTGGTGCATGGCGTGATATATCTATATTGGATATTCCGTACCCTTTAGTCCGATGTATTTACCATTTCAACAATCTATCCCTATAATATCACTGAGGGCTGAGCGACAGATCCAACTGGTTCAAACCCATCGAAACTAAGTAAACCACATATAACCCATGACATATGAAGAAGCTAATTCTCCTTAATACTTTTCAGCTTTTCTTCGCTTTGCACAATAGTTTTTTCCCGCAAAAAGTAATGCTTAATCAACAAGTTAAATTCTCAGGGTAGCAGAAATATCGAACTTATCTATTTTCGAAGACTGCCACAACAAAACTAAAAATCATATGGACTTGAATGATATTCATACAGCTTTACTAGAATTGAAAGTACTTTCCGAAATATAATCACCTTTTTGAGCGCTCAGATATCTATCGGAAAACTATCTGACTTATCACTCTGTTTTCACAGACGTGAATACTTAATTGTTTCATTAAACTGAAAAATTACATAAAAAAGTAAAGAGCAATTTAAGAATTTCATTTCAAGTATGTATCGCAAATAAATTAAAAAGCTTAGTCAACTGCAGTCATTGACTTTAAAATACCAGAATATCGAAATTTATAACTCATGTTAATAAAAGTATAACAGTATAAAAAAAAGAAAATTGGAACATAAAAAACATTAAATCATAATTTTAACAACGATATTAACGATTTTTTTAATTTCTCTTTTAGAATGTGGTGGTTGGCATTATCGCTGTTGTGGTGGTGTGGTACAGCAGCAATTCCCTCACCGGGGCACATTTCACCCTCGCAAATAGCGCCAGAGGAATGGCGCTGCCCGGAAATATCCCAACAACCTGTAGTGGAATGCAGCTGCGATATGCCCCACACTCTAAGATGTACAGGGGACAAAACTGCTATGGCAATTATTGGTATGTTTTTTTGAATTTAATTGTAATAAGAATATGACAACTGTATTTTCAAATTACGATTTAAAATCTGCTTTCATATTGTTTAACCATGCGTTACTAACGTAACGATGTCAGAGACCGATCAAAACGAATATCGATAAATATAGAGTGGGTTAAATGCGCACGCGATGTATTTAGGAATATTCCTATGTAGATTTTTTTACACAGTGTGTTAACAACGTTCATTAGTGAAACACCATTATCGAGTAAAAAGTAGTATTGGTCCGTAAGACTGAGGTTAGTATCCATGAACCAAAAAATGTATTACAGTAGTTTTTACATTTTTTTATTTCTGAATTAATACATTTACAAAATTAGTAAAATAGCAAGTATAGTATTATGAGAAAGAACAGGAGAGGCTCCTACGATTATTTGATGAAGTAGAAACAGTTCCAGATGTCGACGATGATGACGAAAATTTAGAAGATAATTAGATGGAAACTATCGACGAGAATACTGAATCTTAAGAATATTTTTCTGGCAATGAAACTATATCAACAGATGGACATAGGCATAAAACTCCATGTTTTATCAGAAAAGAGGGAATTACCGGGTGGAGAAAGGGTGCAACTTCTCAAAATATTATAACGCAAGTACCAGGAGTCAAAAGAATTGCTCGTCAGATAGAAAAACCATCAGAAATTTAGAGTTTGTTTTTTACTGACAGTATGTTGGAAAGTATAGTATTGCATACAAATAAATATATAGAAACGAAGAATTATGACCCGGCCTACGGAACTGCTAAGAAAACTGATGGATTTGAAATTAAAGCTCTCTTTGGATTATTATATATCTCAGGAACAACAAAAAGCAATCATCAAAATACCACGGATTTGTTTAGAACAAACGGAATGGCCATGGAAATATATCGCCTCACTATGTCATTGGAGAGATTTCATTTTCTTCACCGAAATATACGTTTCGATAATAAATCAACGCGGGTGGAACGAGTACAATTTGTTATAATGGCAGCTGTACTAGAATTTTTTGACAGATTTACTGCCACTTTAGTAAAATACTATTCAATGTCTCATTTTGCAGCAGTAGATGAAATGCTTCAAAGTTTCCAGTTCACATGCAGTTTTAGGGTTTATATACCAAATAAGCTTCGCAGATATGGTATCAAAGTTTATGCCTTAGTTGGTGTCTTATGTCATGGTGTCTTATCTATGAAAGTTTACGTAGGGAAACCGCTCGATGATCCTTATCAGTTGGATACGTCAAATATGATATTAGTTCCACGATTATGTCAACCAATATGGGAAACAAAGAGAAATGTGATAATGGATAATTTTTTTTACACGCATCGAACTGGCAAATAAACTTCTGAATGATCATGGTCTAACCATAGTAGGAACACTTAGGAAAAATAAAAAACAAATTCCACCACATTTAGTAAATGCGAAGCGTCCAGATTTCAAGATCAAGCTACTCTTGTTTCATATATACCCCGAAATAATAAAAATGTGTTGATTCTATCTACTATGCATTTCTCTGATGCCATCGACAAACTGAGTGTTAAACCGGAAATTATTATTGATTATAATAAAACCAATCGTGGCGTTGGCGTGATTGACAAACTCAATGAAAGTTACAACTGCGCCAAAGCTACGTCTCGTTGGCCCATGGTTTTGTTTTATTGCGTAATGAATCTAGCAGGCATAAATTCATATATTATTTTCTATTATATTATATATTATTATTTATTAAAAAATGTGTAAAAAACCTGTAAGGCGCAGTTTGGCATCTTACATTTTAAAACTAACTTCGCCACTCTTAAAATATTGGTCTCTGAGACCGATATTAGTGACAATATAAATCCATGTTAGTAACGGAGGGTTAATTACTTAACCTGAAGGAATTATCCATCATCTCAGCCTAGGCTGGTCAGGTTTATACTACCATGATGGAAAAGCAGTTCAGCTCCTGCCATTCGGCTTAATACTTTATGAACAATATGACAAGTTTGTAAGAAAACTGCGCGTTGTCCAACTGTAGTAATCGATTTTGAAACACCAAGAATGTTCAGGTTTTTGGAGAAGGTTTTGCTTATTAGGCCTTCGGCGGATATAACAAAAGCTAACACCTCCATTTTCTGGAGTTTCCATTGAATTTTCAGATCAAATGCTAGATTTTCATTCTTCGTGACTTTGTCCATTTCAGTTTTTCTGATGTTGTGAGAGAGTGATATCGCAATGTCAATTATGAAAGCTCTTATGCTGTAATTGGTCTATCCCAGTAAATGATGGTATCGCCTGACTCAAGTACGGGGAAATGCGTGTACTTGTAATATGATGGAGGTATCTTATCAAATAGCGAGTGCTTTCAAGGGATTTGCTGTTGTTTAATTTTTGTCAGCTGATTATGCCTGTCTGGATAGGCATTAGAGGCAAGGATTGGACACCCTCCAATAAGGTGTTCAATTATTTCTCCCACACCACCGCCCTTCCTGGTAGTATATGTATTTCATAATTTTTTGTTCTTACTGCCTTATCTTGAATAACTGTCGTGAAGCTTTCTGTTTCTAAATATGTATATATATATATATATATATATATATATATATATATATATATATATATATATATATATATATATATATATATACATACTAAATATGTATATAATAGTCCATCGGTAAGCCACTTTAGAGACAAATGTTTGTCATGGAGTCATCCTCAAATGATTTAGGATATCTCCCATGTAATGTTTGTTGTTTCCATTCTTGAACTATATTCTTAACCTGATTAGATTCAGCAGATTCATATTTAAACTAATGAAGCGGTCTCTCATCTTATTCTCCAAATTGAAACAAAAATTCTTGACATTCATAAGCCCTCTACCTCCCAAGTTTCTTGGAATATATAGCCTTTTTGTAGACGAATTAGGATGTAAACATCGGAACTTTGTCAATGTTCTTCATGTCAATCTATCCAGTTTATCAAGATCTGCTTTAGGCCATTTAACAATGCCAAAAGAATATGTCAGAGTTGGCACCGCCCTGCCATTGATCGCTTTAATGAGGTTTTCAGCATTCAATTTGTGTTTAAGAATTTTGTCAAACTTTTTTGGTACAAAATGGAAAAATTCTTAACCTGAAGGAAATATTATTATTATTATTCTTGGTATTCCTCTTTAACGAAGAGTCGTGAACTATGGAAACTCATTCCGTTTACGGACTTTTCGGACTACTCCTTACCAATGTTCTCTGTTTCTGGCTTCCTTGGTTGCTTATTGGAGAGATGTATCAGTTAGGTCTTTAATTTGGTCTGTCCATCTTTTGGAGGTCTGCCACGTAATCTAGAACCTTCCAACCGCCCCTGTACCACCAATATTTCTAAGATATTTCCATCCCTACGTTCAATGTGGTCGAAGAATCTTAGTTTTTATTCATGAATAATTTGAGATAACAATCATTTCTTGTTCATTCGTTTACTGAATAACGCATGTGTTTGTTCGTCTGACAGCTCCAGCACTAAATTTCAAACGAATCAATGCGCTTGAGGTCTTGTATTTTTATGATCCATGTTTTAGCGAGATGTAGCAATACTAGAAATAAAAAGATTTTTGTTTCTGTACGTTTCTTTGTATTTTGTGTTATGTCCCCATCCCTCCATATCTGCAAATTTCGCATTGTATTTCTTAACGTTTTCCATCTTCTGATATCCATCTCATCTCATCATATGATGAGTGTTATCAACTTCGTTCAATATTAAACACACAAGATAGACGAATTGGCCTACTACCTTAAGTTGTCCTACTGACTGATGTTGGACATGTTGTTTTGACGATCGATATGCATTATTTTCGTTTTCTCCTCGTTTATTTTGAACCCGTAAAGACGGCTTTCATACTTTTTTTATTGATAACTAGCAAAACCCGAGAGACGTTGTCCTGCCAGTATATACGTATTTACCTCTATATATCTAAAATGGATGGTCTGTATGTAATGTAGAATTTATAAAGCGTTGTAGAAAATTGTGAAAAAATGAAAGATTACTATTGAAAAGATTCTATTATTTTTATTAGTATAAATTGATGATAAATTATATACATTTTTTTATTAATAATTTACGTGAACGAACAATATTTTTAACTATTCCATTCGCTATATAATCAAACCAATTTAAACTAATTCAAACTAATACTAACATCTAGCGTAACGCAAGTGGATACACCTAATCAAAAACAAAAAATATTGTTTACCCTTTTATTGTTATTAAATAGTGTTAGCAGGGAAACATGTAGTTAGGTTGTAGAAGTTGATAGTCCCCATCTAGTGGCGAGGTACAATAAAGTGGATAGCACAAAAATATTGACCGTGTTGAAATATCTATGTATACCAATTTTCATAGCGATCGGTTATACGGTGTAGAAGTTGATGTCCTGCAGCGCCATCTAGTGTTACAACAAAATGGATAGCATAAAAACCTTCTCCATTAAAAAATACTCAGATATGCCAACTTTCATGGTGATCGGTCAAACGGTGTAGGAGTTTATCGATATATACCAACATCCATTTATATATATATATATATATATATATATATATATATATATATATATATATATATATATATATATATATATATATATATATATATATATCGATCGCCTTCGATATATATATATATATATATATATATATATATATATATATATATATATATATATATATATATATATATATATATATATATACGAGACACTAAATTCTCGCCAACAACCACAATGCCAGCTTCATTCAACGTCGGTGTATTGAAGAGTCTTTCATGTTCGCTGCTGGTCTTTTGTCTGCTTTGATCACTATTTTGTGATCATCCATGTATTTCGACGCCTTATTGGTGGCATTTTTCCGAAATCACAAAAATATTTTTTTCAACACACCACCGATAACACAACAGAAAATATAATGAAATCACTTCGCAAAATGTCACACTTCTTTTTTTAATGACTTGGTTTGGTTTGGTTCAGCAAAACTCTCAAACTGTGCCTAATTTCACATAAAACGTCAAATCGACAAAATTTTACAAAAAATGTTTTTCACATAAAAATTTCCTACTTTTCCCGTGCATTTTTCAAAAATTTTCTTTCATACAAAACTTGTACTGACAATTACGAACATAACAAAAAAGAAATCATCCAAATCGATCCAGCCGTTTTCAAGTGATGCTCCGTCATATATGTGGCAATTGATTTTTATTTATAGAGATTAAGGTCAGTTCTTTCACCGACAAGAAGTGCAGAGTCATCGGCATATCGTAAGTTACTTATTTTAATGCCACCAATAATGGGCCACCCGCCCAATCCTCGAGAGGTCTACGCATAATATATTCATCATAAATGTTGAATAGAATTAACGATAGGATGCATCCTTGTCTAGTTTCTTTATTGGCGCAAAACTCGTCGGATATTCGATCTTCTATTTTCACCACTTCTCTGTTTTTTTTTTTTAGTTTAAATGACAATTTAAGCCAATCATGTCACTTGATACTCCAATTTCTTGCAGAACTTGCTATAATTTCGCTCATTTTATGATGCCTTCCAATATTCCAAACACCTTCTGATAATCAAGAAAACAGAGGTTCCGTCAAAATCGGACGATTGACTTCTCTGGCTTTTTCGATTATTCGTCAAATGAATATCTGTTCACGTGTACCTCTCCCTTAAACGAATCGAGCCTGCTCTACGGAAATCTGCAATAAGTAAACTTTTAAGCGTTCGTTGATAATGTAAAGGGATATTTTACGTTCATGTTGAATGAGAACGATAAAGCAGTAATGTTTACATTTGTCCCTAGACAATAAATAAGTATCCAATAATTAATTATTTACTAATTATTACATAAAACTGAAAAAATTATTATAGCTATTAAATATAGTGTACCTACCTATCTATCAAATATATCTATTGTTTCCTTTGAACTTGGATCTGTCTACATTATATTATTAACCAATTTATTATTTTAACAACTAGCAAATACTCTTCGCTCATAGATCATGTTTTTTTTGTAGGTTTAGTTTTTGTTCCACTAATCATAATCTTTTTCATCATCATAACCATAATCCATCATGATCAGTTCAATACGATTTTGTTCAATTTAATAATTATAACCATACTTTAGTCGGCGGTTTTTCACTAACTGTTCGCTTGTTTAATTTTTATTAATACTTCATATACATACAAATAATTTATTATAAAAAAATATTAAGAAAAATGGACCATTAAGCCAGTACGTTCTCCTTCAGCGAAACCTGCCCAGTACACAAATATTTTTAATTAAACGTTTTAAATTTAGAAAAAATCATTAAAAACAAGTGTTAAAAACACATCAAAGAAAATAAAGTCCCGAGCGTTGTTTTTCATGCAGTTCTGTCGAAATAAAAAGACCACTATTAAAATCGAAAATTCAGTTTTATTAACATCGCGAGAAGGCGCAAAATGAACTTCTGCGTTAATTAATGTTAGTGCGGCTTCCATTCTCACAGTTTACTTTTGAATTCAATCACTAATGATCGGAAATTAGTTGGAATGATCGATAGTCTCTCCATAGGATGCCAATGTTATTTGTGGTTTGGGAACTTTGAAAGGAAATTTTCCCAATGTCGGTTGTATTAATGACTACAAACTGTACTATCAATTTTTATAGCTGTAGAAATCAATGTGTGTGAATGTTTATAAAATATAATGGAAGAAAATTTTTAAAATATTAAGATTAGATTGTATATAATATTAGGGAGTTGGAAAAAGCAGGGAGCAATTTGACAGCTACCATATACTCGTTAATCTAGAATAGAAATAAGCCAAATGACATGAAACGAAAGTTATATAAGGCTATATATGGAGCAGGGTGGCGGATGTGGAATAGCGAAGCACCAACGTGGAGCACGGGTGAACTTCTTGCTTTTTAATACTTTTCTCCACGAGCCCACGACACTATATATATATATATATATATATATATATATATATATATATATATATATATATATATATATATATATATATATATATATATATATATATATATATATATACACCCAGTAAAAATGATTTAATGTCAATAATAGTTTATAAGGTCATAATAAGCAAATGATTAAAATTACAGTGACCTATTACTTTTAATAATGCCTTGACGCGCTATGACTTATTCCACACTAATTAATGCGTCTGGGCATTGATCTAATAAGGTGATTAATATCCCCCTGGGGTACCTCATTCCAAACGAGTTCTACCTCATGTCGAAGTGTCGCCAAAGGTTGAAGGGTTTGTTTTAAATTTAGTTGCCTTCTACCGATCAGGTCCCATACATGTACGATTGGGCTTAAATCAGGAGATGTTGGAGGCCATGGCAGTACATTAATTTGAGCATGGATCAAGTAGTCCAATGTGACTCTTGCTACATGTGGCCGGGCATTATCTTGTTGAAAAATTGGGTTTGGGAATATCCTTATCCTTCCGGTAGTCGCGTAAAATGTTATAAGGTAATTTATAAGTGGTAATTTATAATTTTATAAGTGGTCACACCGGTCAAAGGCTAAAACAATTAATAAAATTCAAAAATCCCACATACTTGTACGTTTTATAGTACCTACTTGATACACAGTTTATTTACTGTAAACAAGAGCTAATTTTTACTGAGATTTTAGGTGTTTATAATAGTGGTTAATAAATTATCTCGGGCAAATTATTTTAAACATATTTTTCACTTTCTATAGAATAAAAAATATATATAATCTTTAAATAATAAGTAACAATTTACTATTAAATATCATTAATATTGCAATTACTTTATTCTCGTAAATAGATATAAAAAATAGTATTCTCGTAGTCCATATTCTAGTAATTATTTTTTTTCTTCTTTCATAAATTTCTTTTCTTTCTTCTTTCATACTTGTAGTAGTTTTCTTGAAACCTGACAACATTCATTACAAATTACGTTAACATGTTCCAAGCATAACCCAGTATCACAGCTTTTACAAAAATATTTCGTTTTCTATTCATTCACCATTCACCAATCACAAAACTGCATTTTTCGTGTTCCCCAATATTTCATGCTTGAATTTTATTTTCAGGAACTACTACTTCACATACTTCGTCATACAATTGTTCTAGGCGTTGATTTGAGTAATGTTTTTTTTTGTCAAATCGCATTTTAAATGAGGACTATTCTCCCAACAATTGAAAACAACGTTTAGGAACACACTCTGCAAATATTGGATATTCACTGCAGCTACAAATTTAGCCTCCTGCCCCCACGCAGAGCGAATCACGATATACGAGCGATATATATATATATATATATATATATATATATATATATATATATATATATATATATATATATATATATTATATACATATATATATATATATATATATATATATATATATATATATATATATATATATATATATATATATATATATATATTATATACATATATATATATATATATATATATATATATATATATATATATATATATATATATATATATATATATATATATATATATATCTATATATATATATATATATATATATATATATATATATATATATATATATATATATATATATATATATAAATGATCAAATTATAATGAAAATATTGAAGAAAACAAATAACTGATTATAAAATTATACACTTTCTATTGTTTTTTTAAAACTAAAATAAATTGTTAGATAATATGTATTACTGAAAAATTTAGCTTATTTGCCAAACGTTTAAGAAAACTCGATAATAGCATTAACTTTTGTCCAACCAAACAAAAAGTGATACACGTTTCTCTCTTTTTGAATAATATATTTCCAGAATAAACATAGTCTTATTTTATTTTGGCCTTCCTTAACGCTAAACATTCCTTCGAGAGCAGTTTGTAAAATACGTTTTATTTTCAGGTCAGACGCTGCGATCCCATTCTACCGCTTCGATATCCCTGCTCGACTGTACCGTTCAGAACGTTTCGGTAATTTCAGGAACTCTGCTGGAAGGTATATCTCTCCACGGACTAGTCATTTCTTCGGGCGAAATCAAGGAGGTCAACCCTGTTGCCTTTCAAGGCTTGGCCTCGCCCTTGCAAGCGTTGGGATTACCGAATAATCAGCTGTTTGCCGTTCCAACCCAGGCGCTCAAATCGCTACCGGAACTGGACAGGTTGGATTTGTCCGGTAATAAATTGAAAATGTTAGATGGCCAATCGTTTAAAGTAAGTAATAATTCCATTCGCATTCTAGAATTCGACTCCGTGACCGTAAGGACGGCAAATATATCTTTGATAGTTTACATTTTTGTGTTTTTCATAGAAAATATTAATTCCAATATTTTTTATAGAATGAAATAAAGAGAATAGAAGATTTGCGAATTTTTTTATAATATTGACGGTATCATATAGTCAAAAGTTGGATTCATTCATAGACCCCTTTTCGAAACTTCGTAAATTTAATTAAAAATTTGTATTAACAACCTCTTATTGATGCAATACACATCTAGGAAAAGATGGTGAACCGACATCTAGTCTGGTGAACAGTGCGTCCATCACAGCTCTTGCAACGTATTGTTAATCATTGCCATAGGACGTATTGATGGTCTGAGCTCTTTGTCTAGTTCTATTGTTTGAAAAATTGCATATTTCAGCCTCCGTCAAACGTCAGCAATGTCTCTCGAGATCATGGTCAATTTTATATTTCCTGTCAATTTGAATGGTTTGCCAAAAACAATTTATTATTTTTCTCATTGGGAACTATCGAGATGCATTGTACATGTTTATTGCATTGCATTGCATTGTACATTGTACAACTATTCCTCAAGTTAAGTCTCCTCAAGCTTTTTAGTTCTTCAGATGGTTTTTCGCTTTGCAAACAAAAATTACCACTTGTGAAACATTGAAACCATTGTCTATGTGTCTGTTCTATTTCATTTCGCTCATCATAATCTCCAAATATTATTCGCTGTGTTTCAGATGCAATTTCCTTTATATCAAAATAATATAGATGTGTTTTACTAAGTTAACGCCTTCGTTCACAGGACCTACCATCCATGAAGCTGGTTTGGATTTTTTTTAACAGTCACCCTGTTTACCAGATCTATACCTAGCGACAAGTTTTGTTCCATAACCTGAAGAAACACTTTCGGGATATTAATTTTTCTAATGACGAAAGTGTAATACCTAGCTATATGGCTACCAGGGCAAGAATTTGATTTTGTCGAAAGGCATCGCAGGCCTTTTTCGGTACCTTCTAGAAGATTATGTTGAAAAAACAAATTGTAATCAAAACTAGTTTGATGATTCCAAATATTTTTGTTTCCTAATATGTTATTTCTTAGTGTACTAATAGTCTAATATATATAGTCTAATATATATATATATATATATATATATATATATATATATATATATATATATATATATATATATATATATATATATATATATATATATTAGACTAATAGTCTAATATATATATATATTAGACTGTTTCAAAAAAATCTATTAATATTAAGAGGTGCCGCATCGCAAATTTCAATTTAATTTAATAACATAGGATTTTTTTAATGTTGGAATTTTATAGCTCTTCAGCGGAACATTACTGTGGAAGGACTATTACATATCTTTGTAGAAAATTGAACGTTCTTCAAAAAAGGTCTCGAAATTTATCGAAAATAAATTTTCGATAAATTTACTTTTTCAAAAGTTATTCTAGGCTAAAGTTGAACTCATAATAAATTTTTACATTTTTTCGACGAAACTATAATTTTTATCGAAAAATGTTATTCAACGTTTTTTATAAATAATTCCATCTTCTATAAATTTCCATTAATAAATTTTTCAAAATTCCGTAAGGATCGTGAGTTATTTAAATTGAAATGTGAATTGAATATTTTGCAGCTCTTAATGAATTTTGATTTGGAAATGGAAGGATCTACAAAAAAGGGCAAATATCATTTTGCATCTCTCTTTAAACTCTAACTTTCACAGTATTTTTTTTTGTCATTTCTAACAATATTTTCGATACCTTTAAAAAAAAACGATTTATTTGAAACAGTCTAATATATACATATATATATATATATATATATATATATATATATATATATATATATATATATATATATATATATATATATATATATACTTACATATACATATATACATACATACATACGTATTCTTCTTCCACCTTTATGGCTCTAGAACCCCGCATGGGTATTAGCCCACAAGCTTATTTCTCCAGCTATTCCTCTCTCAGGCAGCTCCTTTCCAGTTATAAAATATTTTTTCACGTAGGGTCAGTCAATCGCGCTTAAAAAAATCGAGTTTCCCGAATAACAAACAACACGATCAATCGTCACATTGTTTGTTGTAACTGCGGTAGAGAATTAAATGACAAAACAAGAGCTCAAAATGTCATTTGAAGTTCTCACTTCCTATTACTATCCTTATTAATAGTTGTTCATGTACTTTATTTTCAAAAATTTAAAAATTTTGGTTATTACAAATATCCATTCACTTAAAATCGGTTGGATTTTTACTATAGTTATAAACATCTACTTACTATAGTTATAAACATCCCTTTTATTTCCAGCGAATTTGATATAGTAGAATGGTTTCGAAAAATTCTGGAATCTGTGCTGTGTAAATAAATATTTTGATTAATTCAGTTTGAAAACAATCACGTTTATCTTACAAAGAAAAATAAATATGTGGACTTACATATTTATTTTACATATTTTTTACTATTACTTTATTAGGTTCTGAAGAAAGAATACTGTGTCTAGGCAATTTTAAACCATATTCAAACGAAATTTCCTATAGGACTTTATATTTTATTTAGTAATATATTTTACTATCTGCATCAAGTTTCTGCTTCAGCATATTTTATATCACACAAAGTTTTAAGTAACACAAATATGTTCATATACCAAATCTGGGGGTCGCTTCCCCTAGGGGGGTTGCGTACAGAAATATAGGGGTCAAAATGTGTTTAAAAAATAAGACCCGTATACCAAATATTCTTTTGTTAAACTATTTTTCATTTAAAAACAAGTGTTAGAAAATTAAATATTATCAGGTAATAACAACATAATAAAATAAACTTAAATAATGTAATAGCCAAAGTTATTTCAAACACTCATTAATGTGACGGTTGATTTTGTTCTTTAGTTAAAAGTTTTTCTATACGTGGATCATTACTGCAAACACACATAAGCAAATTATTTTCCAGTGATAATAGACGGTTTCTATATTTAATTTTTAAAACCACCATAGACGAGAAGCTTTTTTCACATAAGTAAGAAGTAGCAAAGGGGATCAATGTTTTCAAAACTTTCGTTGCTAGGTTTCCGTATTAACATCGTCATGCAAGCGAAAACTTATCTAAATCTTGAGTTAAAAATTCTAGTTGTAGAGTTTTGCCGGCCGATATTACAATAAGTTGGTTGTGAATCGCAATAGATAATTCAGCAGCTGCAACAACATTTTTATCAGACGGATTGAGAACTCATCTTTTCAACAAATCATCAATGCTATCTGGAAAATATTCCAGTAACTGAATTTTCAATTCGCGTAAATGCGTATTCATGCTCTCCAACACGCGATCAATAAAAATAATTTTCTAAATCCATATTTTTGGTAATATAATCCGAAGTTAAAGTGAATGCATCAAAACTGCGATGTTCAAGGCATATTATCCAAATACCAAGCTTCTTGATAAGGCATTGACTTTGTCCGCCATTAGTAAAATGTTTTTGTTACGGTCTGTAAACTCGTAATCAAGTCATTCAAATGTAAAAATATATCACTCAAGTTAGCCAACAGTAATAAAGTTTCTCCATCTTGTAAAAACCCTGAAAATGAGCTATTTTTATTTATAAAAAAGATTTTCAATTCATCTCACAATTCAAAAAGCCTCATTAAAACTTTTCCCCGCGACAACCACCTGACTTCAGTATGGAAATGCAGTGAGTCGTATTTGACACCCATTTCTTCACACAATGTGGAAAGCTATCTGATCTGCAATGGTCGGCTTTTAATAAAATGAACTCTTTTTACGGCTTTTGATAGATCATTTTGTAAATTATCTGGCATCTTTTTAGTAGCAAGTGCATTTCTGTGAAGAAAGCAGTGCGTTCATTCCATATGTGGCGTAGTGTCTAATTTTAACTATCTAATGTGTCTAATTTTACTATCACACCACTGTTCTTCACCAGTTGCATAACCAGGGATTGATTTGGAAAATAGCATATTTTCTATAATTGACCACTCTCATTCGTATCCGACAAACCCTAAAAATTGCACGTTTGTTGACTCGTCGAACTGAATAGAAAAAAAATCACTTATTTTAACCTTTTCAGTTATTTGATGATGATGAACATCGATATTGTGTCATTTGAAAGTTGTCTAGTTTTCAACTTTTTTGCTTCTTCCGGACTCACATTGACCATATCAATGGCAGCCGGTAAAATGAACTTTTCCGCAATCGTGTGGGGCTTAGACTCCCTGGCCACTCTTATCCTACTAAATTGGATGCTTGAAGTGCTGCGGTCTCAGTACGGCTTGATTTATGCTCGAAACATTGTAATGGTTTGTTTTTTAAAGACGGGGTGTTTTATTTCCAGATGCCGGACCAATTTTGAAGGCTTCAACTTTCCGCGGAAGGAACATGATAACAAACAAGTCTTTGAAGCTTATCATTCAAGGCAATGAATCCAAATTTTAAATATGTTTTATTGTACAATCTGGTCTTTTTTTTATTGTTTTACCAGATGTAAAGGATGCATTTCATTTTGTCACAAATTTGCCCGTTTTATTTTATATTACTAATTTATTTTATTACCATCCTGTTAATTTATTTAATACTGAGTGAGAGAAGAAATCATAGTATTTAACACTGGGTGAGACGAGAAATCGTAGCACTTGTTTCCGTAAAAAAAGTAATTAACAATGAAACTTTTCATCCAGTTCCTTTATTTTATTACCAAAGCGCATAGCTTGTACCAAGCCTACATAACTTGAACTTTGTGGGCGGTTATCACAGTTAACAAGTTTTCAAAACAAAATACCATATTTTACCTTCTGTATAGGATTTCAATAGCACGATAAGTAAAAAAGGAGGAAGGAGAAAGCAAAAATATCTTCAACAGTACTATTTTAGTCCACGAGCCGCCACTGGGGGTTATGCAAGTCTTGTATTTCAGTTTTTGTGGCTGTGTGCGGTATTTTGGTATAAGTATAACAACCCATTCACACAAACATCCGTCATTCCCTATTCGATATTTAATACAAAGACGTAGAAGCTCGCTCGCTCGTAGAAGTTTATAAGTCATTTAAAGTTAAAAACGATTCTTCATAAATCACGATACTGAAAAAAGGACAAATCGTCGCCATATTAACCGGCCGATGTAAAACATTGATTTTAACCGCAAATTAACATATTGTAGTGAGGGTGTCGTAACGTTTTTTACTTAACTTTTTGCCTATTTGGAGGGTCGCAGCTCTAAAAATGTTGAAAAACGCTGATCTATATCAGTGTCAGATTTCCTTTTTCTGAACCTGGTTTAGCATTTAAAAAAAAAGTTAAAAAAGTTGAATCAAATCTTTTTCACTTAGCTACTATTTTCTTCATTTTAGATACTTAGTGTCTTAGACAACTATGTTGTTACTAAAATATGCAAAATGAATAAAATCTAGGGGTGTATCTCACTACGCCAACGCTAAAACACAATTTCACAGTATTTCTCATCACAGTCGATATATTTGCTAGAAACTTATTTTCCACCATTTATAGTCCTTCCGTAAGTTTGTTTTATATTAAACATTTATTGAAATCTCAATACAAAGTTTAATTATTTTTTTTCCGAAAATTTTGATTATCATCTCTTTTCTTTTTTTAAAGACGTATTCCTTAAAGAGCCGAGCAGCTAAAACTTTCAATAGCATCCTATCACAAATTGAATTGACAATTTGGCTAAAATACCGATATTATACTTTCTAATTTTTTAAACCTAGGAACGTTTACTCCTTGAAAACATTTCCTGATGAATTATTTAAAACTTTTTACAAATTGAAACTGGAAGAATTCTCTTTATCTTTTTAACAGCCCTCCATTTTATCGTTTTCCTGTCCTGACGCTCTTTAATAATAAATCACAAGATTAAAAATGAAAAATTCATGTGTATTTTTTATTTGTTTCAGGGCCTGCGAAACTTATCTTTCATCGATGTCAGTAATAACGTTATTGCGAAGATTACCGCGGATGCCTTCGAGAATCTCCCACAACTGAAAATACTTAGGCTACGAGGAAATAGAATAACGCTGCAGGGAATCACTAAACTGAATCCTCAATCTACCATAGAAGATTTAGATTTGTCTGAAAATTTACTAGTGGGGCCTGTTGGTCCGAAAACTTTCCCAAAAATGGAATCATTGAACGACCTCCAACTATCACATAATTCTTTAAGCAGCATAAAAATGGGAGCACTTCAAGGACTCAGCAATTTAACTTCTTTAAGACTGCAACATAACCTAATTGATGTAATTGAAGATCATGCTTTTATACACCTAACGGCATTATTAAATTTGGATTTAGCTCATAACAGAATTGTTGCTGTATCTGGTGCCTCATTAGCACATCTTAACCGACTAACTGATTTAGATTTAAGGCACAACTTTTTAAGAGCTTTAACAGCGGACTTAATTCAGCCTTTGAAGTCATTGAAAGTACTTAAGTTGGATGAAAATGATATATCGATTATTGCTAGTGACGCTCTTAGACCAACTACAGTCTTTGAACATCTTACTTTATTGGAAAATCCACTAAATTGCGACTGTAGTCTTATTGAATTCAGCAATTGGTTAATTAATTCCACTTTACCAACTGAAGATAAAGCGACTGCTGTCTGTACAACTCCACCATCACTAGAAAACGGATTACTCATTGAGGTTCCAGTAGATGCACTGTTGTGCGGTGAAGATGAACAAGAAACAATCATGGCACCACTGTCAACACCCTACAGAGCCAAAGTGAGTTTACAAAATCTTAATTATGATGGAAAAAACATAAATCTTGTTTGGAACGTGGATGAGGAAGCAAATCCATATTCCTGTGATGCCATTTTCATTTATGAGGAAGATGGTCCTAATGAAATTCTACTTGAATCATATCCGATAAAATGCAACTCTTCGGAAATGTCAGATGCAAAATCTTTAGAAGTTACAGTACCTACAACTCTGCAGCAAGAACACAAGTATCGCTACTGTGTAGCCTTGTTCGGCTCAGAAAAATCGGACGACGTCTCTTTAATCCTCGGTTGCTCAGACATGATACCTTTAATTAAAAACCCAATTATACATCAAGATAATTACATCTCTCCAATTCCGAAAATATTATCTATTCAAGCAAATTTGTCCAGTTATGGAAGTCTTTCTATAGAAGTAATGTTGTATCCACAGGCGGCCATCTGTGAACTCAATATAGCCATTCTGGATCAGAACACACTACTGTCACAAAGAAAAGTCAGTTGTGATAAACCAAACTATACTTTTGTCGGATTAAACGATGGACCATATAGAGTGTGCGTCAATATAGACCCGCCTGATCCTATCATCGATGTTACAAAACCAAGATGCATTACAGTATTTAAAAAGGAATATCATCGTTTTACTAGTCTTGATATAGCTTTCGTTACGATATTTCTGGTTTTGTGTCTGATGGTTATAGCCCTGATATGGGGGGTGAGAAAAATGCTCTTAAAACCAAAGCTTCAAACCCATCAATGCTTTCTGCCACCAGAATGCGATGAGAACGTTCAGCATAATCGTTACGTAAAGTTGCAAGCCACTACGAAGCTATAAAAATATGTCTGCAAGTCGTTTGAATAATTTTATATATTAAAAGTGCCATAAAAACTGCTTGCAATCAGTGCTTGATAAGAGACTAGAATGTTTTTTATAGGACGTTAGTAGATGTATGAAATAACTGGTACTAATTTAAACGTATTGTATTAGCTTTAAAAATTATAGTCCGTTTAGGAAGGAGGTTGTTAGTCTTAATTTTAATAACCTGCTTCTGAAACCTCGTTAATTCATTTGATGAAAATTATAAATAAAATTGATTAAACTGTTTTCTAGTAAATTTATATAGTTGAATTCATTTTTGGTTAAAATTGACTGAATGTGATTTTTCATATAAATGAAGAACAGCAAATAGTTATACATATATTTATAAATTTGTATAATATAGTTGGTTAAAAAAGTAAGCAACTTATATTATTAGAAATAATTTAATGAAAAAAAGTAAAAACAATAAAAGAGTAATTTTACTTCATGATAAGTTAAAAATAAATATTGAAAGCCAAAATTTTAACATTTTTGATTTTTTCTATTTGAGCAAAATACATTGTAAAGTAGTGTTTTTGAGAAAAACTCGCATACAAATTAAAAAAAACACAACTTAACCCAAATCTTAAACGAGTTATTCTCAAAAACAATTTTCCGCAAACATCACTGGTTAACAGTCATATTATCCAGAAGAAAAAATCAAAAAATTTAAAATCTCATTGAAAACAACTTAAATGAAGTATTTTTTTGCGATAAAAATAAATTGTTTGATTGTTGGTTTATAACAGATATTTAACTATTGTTGCTTACTTTTTAGAGACACTGTGTATCTTATTGGTTCGGTAACCATTTGTCAAACACCCAACCACGACAATGTACATAAAACATGTAACAAATACCTTAAAGAACGACTTCATACTCGGCTTTTACCGATCTAAATTTAAATATTCACGGTGGTATATGTTTCGTTTGAGGTCGGTAAATAATTCACTGGTGATAAATTCATTTTTATTTCTGTAAATACGAAACGAAATCCTTTTAATCTCCGCAAACGTTCTGGTTCTATTGGTTTTAGTTTTATTGCCTTTTTAATCCATTAAGTATTAACGGAACTGATTAACTTTAGTTTGTAAATTGTAGATACAGTCAAGTTTACACTAATGCTTGTTTTTTATTTTGTTAAACGTTGTTGTTAGATTTATGTATTCCGCCTTGTAAAATAAAAATTAAAAACCCCACTTCTTGCCGATTGTTGTTGTTTTATTCACCTCCAACCATCAAATCTTATTTAATAGTCAACTTAAATTCACATGCAGCCTTTAATGACTGCATGTTCACAAATCATCTAGTGTTACCCGGCCTGCATGCCTGCATTACTAAAGGACGTTTGATTTTTGTTTGCTGAACATACAAGTCTGATGAATTAAGCCCTAATACGTTACCACAACCGACGCCTCATAATATTCAAGTATTTAATCATCTGTTTAGGGCCAGTTCGACAATGAAAGAATATACCAGGTATAAGTTATACTTGGAATAAAATTGTGTAAAAACGACATGCGAACAAGCCAACAGTCTGCGGATTGATGCTCTAAAATAAAAGTTATGACAGCTTTCTTCAATTACTATGGTGTAATGCACTCTGGATTTCTTCTAGAAGGACAAAATATTAGTAGGGATTACTATTTAGGCATCATGATGCATTTGCGCTCGAATATCGGCCGAAAAGGGCCAAACTTGTGCAAAAGTTATTGGCCAAAAACTCAGCAAACGTCATCGACCAAGACCGTACTCACCTGATATGGTTTCATGTGGCTTTTTTCTGTTCCCGAGGGCTAAAATTACTACTTCGAGGAAGGAGTTCTGAGTCAATTCAGTCAATAAAAGAAAATTCGTTGAAGGAGCTGACGGCCATACCTCAATCAGCCTACGAACAATGTATGGACCGCTTTTCCATTCTGTTTTAGGTTGACCCGTAGGCCCCGGCCTTTTTAAGATTAATTTACCCCGAAACGGGTCCTGACTTTATTCCTTTTGGGGGTAATCTTACCCCTGGAGCGTCGAACTTTTCCCTGAGGGTCGAGCTTGCAGCGAAGACGAGAAAAACTTTGCGAAGGTTAATTAGAAAATGACGACTAAATATCATCGAGAGTTCGACTAGTCCGCGTCCAGATGCCGGGCCGACGACCGTGGAAGCCGATGGTCCGCCCTCTGCAGACGGGATATCTGAGTTAAGAAGGCGGTATTTGTTGGATCTTATGCAGACCGGAAAAACCGAGAAATTCAGGTTCCATAGGTCTGCTGTCCGGAATTAATGACGAAGTAATTAGACTTAGATTTTTAACCCTCCAAGAGAGTTTTGGAGGGCTTCAGTCAGTTGCGCCTGAAATTAGTTAACGAACTGACCCATTAGTTGCTCCCCAAGAAGGGATTTTGCACTTGTGAAGCGGGCTGTTTGGGAGGAACCGTGTTCCTCTGGGACCCCCACACGTAGGTTGGAGGGGGAATCTTTTTATTGGAGTTTGGTCCTGAAAAGGCCCTATTTGTCTTAATTTGTGATGATTTGCTTGAAGAATTTTCTGGACGCGCTGGACATCCTTGGAAGTTAGCTGTATGTTCGCCTCTGCAGTTGCAGCACGTCGCTTTGGTGGACTTGTCTTTCTTGCAGTCCCTGGAGTGATGTTGTCCTCCACATGTGATGCTAGCCGGGTCAGCATGGCATTTCTTACCCGAATGACCGAATTGCTGGCAGTTAAAACACTGCACAGCTCGGTCATTCGACTTCTGACTTTGAACCTTGATCTCCTGGTCGAATAAGGTCTTCAGATCGTGGATCCTCCTCTCTTCCTTAGGACCACTTGAACGAGGGCCATCGGAGATCCTTTGGCCGTCTTCCATCTTTCCACATGAACTGGGTGAAAGCCCATGTCGGTTAGTTCTTTGGCTATTGTCGCCGCTGGGATGGATTCAACCACTCCTCTGATTACCACCCGAAAATTCCGTTCCTCGGGAGTGCAGAAGGAGTAGTACTTCTAGCCGCGCTCGTCGAACAGTTTAGTTGCGGCCCTGTAGTCATCGGATGGGTCTTAACATGACCCCGTTCGGTTTAGTTGTGATTTTTCCCAGGTTGATGTTCTTTTCCTTACAGATACGAATTATCTGTAAGTACGCGCCTTTGTCTCTTATAACAATCGGCGGTACTTTTGAAGGCTGTGGAAGTCCTTTTTGGGGGGGTTTTTTCTTTGCTTCCGTCTGTTTCGGTTTTAGATGAAACCGTGGCTTGGTTCTCCCTCAATTTGAATTTTCGGCTTTTAATTTTTCCAAGTCTTCCGACATTAGTTGGTTCTCGTTTCGGAGTTCATTTATCTTCTCGTTTGCCAGTTTGGTCATCTCATTTATATAACGCAGTTGACCCTCCAAATCACTGAAGCGTCTATCATTTTCTTCAATTGAACGCTGAAGCGCCTGAAACGCCTCTCGCGTTATGGGAACCCCGAAAGGTCCGCCATTGCACAGTAGAAACACTACTAAAAACTTGATCGAGGGCAAAGATCGGGGGCAAAGACAAGTCTCTTCGAAGTCTTGCCCAGAACTGACAATGTATAGACAATTGAATCAAGCGGTAGCATAGTTGTATTGCACTCGATGGAGCCTACTTTATATATTTATCATATTTTAACTCAAGCAATTGCTTTTGCTCAAAATGTCTTAGTCAACGTATGTATATGAGGAGTATTAATCATCAGCTGGCCCTGAATGGTTTTAGTAACAAAAAAAAAATTCTTACTCAGTAGTTGTAGTCAAGTTTTTGTAGAAAAATTGTGCTGAATTGGGAGGAAATTTGTGATAGACCAGTAGAAATCTGAGAGACTAATTTCTTGTTGGAGCAAGGAAACAATGATTCAATCTGTTTTCTGTTCTCTGTTTTCTATGTTGCTACGAAAAATGTGGAAACACAACACAAACCTGCCCAGAATTAATGTATTGCCCCGCAAAGTATTAATAAAGTCGACTGTGAAATCAAAGACTATCCTCCATATTCTTCTGACAATATCTATCTGATCATTATTGCCTTCAGAAATCCAAAAAATCATTGAAAACATTTGCGACATACCATATTGTAATTAATACATTTATATTATTAAACTTGAAGAGACTTCTAACTTCTCGATGCGCATTTTGTTAACGAACCCTCATCAAGAAATGAATAAATCGAATATAATTTGGATTTAGTTTGAATTAGTATATTTTTTAATTAAAGAAAAATTAATAATTATGTAGAAATTGAAATAATTTAGATTGAATTATCTTTTATGCTAACACGGTAAGCGAAATGCGCATCAAGATATTTACAAAAAAGTGATTTGTTGTTTAGGGGGTAAATCTCTTCGAATTGAGTGTTTAACAGTGAAGGTTCCATTAGAGGAATTGAAATACTATTGTTTGTGGAACAACATATATTTTATTTTAAAGAATTTAAACTATGATCGACATATTAAAAATATAAAGCTTAAAAATTATTATGTTAAATAAAATATGTATCGGACCACTCCTGTTTTACCATAAAACGGGTAATTGTTTTCAGGGCTAGATAAATTATGTATCAATACCCTCTCATGTATTAATAATTTTTGACATCAAATTATATTGGAAATTCCACAACACTGCTTTTGCTGGATTTTGATCGACTACTAGAGAGTTCCGAAAATATTTCGTCTTTATTAGATGCATTTTCCATAAGTTCTTTAATACGAGTAACAAAATGTTGTGTTTTCTTTCTAGGTGATTGCGCCAGATGTTCTGACAAACTTAACTCTTGAATTTCATGCACGTCCAAAGCCAAATAAGGAGCTCCCAAAGCAACCTTCACCCTCATCTAGAATAAAAAAAGTAATAAATTTACGTCAAATATTAAGTATTAGAAACACTCAAAAACCAGCGTGTAAAAATCGTCTAGAAAATGAAGACGGATATTTTGCATTAAATATTAGTTCCTGTCACGAGGCAAAAAATAAATGACTTCGAAACCAATAAATCATATGAAGCCGTACCTGTTCTTTTTTCGATTCCAAAATAGCTATCTTGTAATTTATGTCGCTTTTCTGATCCCCTTCTTCGAGGATATTTTTGTCCAGAATAAAATTAAGCTCTTTTAACTTCTTTTCCACGTTCATGTTCAATTCTTTTTCGAATCTAGGACATATAAAATGGCATATTCAGACTGTTAAATTTATAAAGTAAATACTAGAAAAACTAAACTTAATTGTTGAAGTTCTTTTTTGCTTGAAAATGGAGTTTATTTCAACAAGAAAATTATTTAATATATTAATCAAAATATTTTTCATTGCTTCCTGTAAATGTGTCTACATCCTTCTGGCAAAAATTAGAACGCAAAAACATTCAACGACCCATTCTTGAACTGTTTCGTAATTGCAAAAAGATATGGCGATAAAAACCCGATTCATCCACCAGAAAAGCTAAAAGAACACGAGTGTTTTTTTAGTAAGTTTTGCAATATGTACATGCATAACACGTAAACGTTTGGAAAAAACCATAGTAGTAACATCTAACATTTTCCAGAATTATTTGAGTATCTGAGCTGAACTTTCATTCAATAATGCATGTCAATAATCGAGTTTTAATTCAAAATAATAAACAACTAGATTTAAAAGTACATTAGTAGAAAAATTTGTTAAATATAGCTATATTACCTAAATTATGTACCTATTAAGTCAATCCGGATATCGATCCATGAAGAGTCACGACGTTAACTATGTTGGACTCTTCACTCGAAGCGAAAAACACTTGAAAATGCCAATGTTAATATGCAAGTTTTCTCGGATAAAATTGATGCATATACTGAGGAGCAAAAAAGTGCAACTTCCTGAATACATATTTAAAACTGAAAATATATAGAATATCTTGAATACAAAAACCAATTCACGTTTTACTTGTTTACTTTTATATTTCTGTATGCGATTGGTAAAATGTGGCAAAATAAACTGTTTCAAGAATTTTTTTTATCATATTATGACGTATCTTTCGTGTGCTACTAAGAAGCTTCTTGAGATTCTGTTAAATGTGCTAAAATGCTACCAGTTCGTTATTTCAGACAATTTTCAAAATTTAAAAAGAAAAAAAAAGGTAATCATAGGGGGTGCCGACAGAAATGAAAACTTGAAATTTTGGAATAACTGTGTTTTTTTTTTAATTTTTAAATTAATTATTCTTTAAATATATAATTTAAAAATCTACATTTCTTTTTTCACGTAGGATTGAGGATCTGAGCAAATATAGAAAATGGACATTTAGAAAAACTAATTATATTACAATACTTTTTTGTAAAGTTCTAATGATGAAATTGAATGATATAATTTATAAATCATCATTCTGCAAAAAATAACAAAACACGTATTTTATTTCTGACAATTTAAACCAATAAACAGTAATTTTGAAAAATTAGATTTATTATAAAATTTTATAGAATTTTTAATTTTAAAATCCGCGACAAAAATACTATCGAGAAATCTGTTTTACCACGCTAGTAAGATAACCCCTAAGCCACTATTAAATATTCATTTCACGATCTATTGCAGAAATTAAATATTAGAAAAATAAATAATATCAAATTTTTCAACGCAAATATTGATTGATACCAATATTGGAAATATTCGAAAATAAATGCTATAATGCACCCGGGATACCTTACTACAAGAAGACAAATTATATAATTCAATCCAAGCCTCGTAGATTTACAGAACGATATATAGAAAGGAAGGTATTCAAGAAGTATAAAAACACAAAAAAGAAAAGCATACAAGAAATAATATTAATGTACTAAAAATGTTACATTTCTTTTTTGTTTACCAGTAAATTCTTAATAGTCAAGAGTGTAATTTCTACCAAGAATCGTAGATATATTAAATGCAAAGTTCTGGCCTGCCCAAAACTAGAATTATACGTACATACGAAAGGAGTGAAAAGTCGGTCAAAGTGAAAAGAAATATTTAAAAATTTAAGAATTTAAATGAATTATTGTTTTTTCTTATCAAAAATCGATGTATTTTCCAACGTAGTCTGTTTTTAGTTCGATAAACTTCGCCCATTTTCTAACTATTTTATGCCTTCTACAAACTATGACTTGTCGAACTCTGCAAAATAGTCCTCTGTTTTAGTAATAACCTTTGTAATAGTTATTTCTTTATGTTTGGAAAAAAAAGAAGTCGGAAGGAGACAAGTGCGGAGAATAAGGTAGAGCCCCCATCAGTGGGGGCAATGTATTTACCTGGCCGTTTAATAATATTATTTTTTAATTTTTTTTGAGATTTGCGGTCAGTTGTATTAATAAAATGAATATTTTTTTTACTATTTTATTAACTTTTCGATTTATATATATAATTTATATCGGTTTATAAAAATAATTTGGAGGATATACCAATAACTTTTTTTTAATTAAGTTTCAGCATTGAAATTTTTTTCATCTATTGGAATATTTCAAATTTCATTTATTTTTCAATTTATTTCAAAAAGATTTAAATAATTAACATAAAAAAACCTGTGGGTCCAATAATCTTTTATGGGGGCCGAGTAGATAGCAATCCTATCGGCCATTTTAATTTGGCAAATGATGCACCAAACACCCTGTATTATTAAACAATCCGCAGAACATTATAATTCTACAATATACAAGTATATTATTTTTATAAACAGTACAACAGTATATTTTAACACATACCAGCTATATCTTCTCTAATAATTGAGTTTTTATTTTTTTTTTACATAAAATATAATATTTTTTGTTTAATTTTGAATATTTTAAATTTACATATTTTTGACTTTTTGATACATTTTATAAATTTGTTATTGTTTGTTGTTATTTTACACTCTTGCCTAGAAACAATCATAGATAGAAGAAACAAAGAAAGACCACCAACTCGACCGGCATTAAAATTAAAGTTGTGGTCATTATCTATGGCATGTTTTCAAAGGCAGTTACGTTTGGTTCTAGGTTTCTAATGTTTTTTTAATCTTCATTTATTCTGTTTTATAAATATTGTTTAGTTTGACCAATATATAAGCTTGGGCAATTTAAGCAATCGATTTTATAAATTAAATTTGTTTGTTCCATTTTGGCTGTTTGTGGTTTTAATTTTGTAAATATTCGTTTAGTGATATTATTGGTCATTTCTGTTATGTTTATATAGTTTAAGAACTTTTTTTATTTTATTATTTATTTCTAGTATGTATGGTAGTGGTATGTAATTTTCATTTTTAGCTTTATTTGTTATGCTATTATGGTTATATATTGTGTGTATTCTGTTGATCAATGGAGTCGTACACAAGTATGATAGCATGCTCTTTCCAAATTCTAGTTTTGAATGGGTCCTTACTTGTCTTATGTAAGTGTCTATTATTTTGTTTGAACTGACTTGTTTTGGACCTACTGAACGTTAACCGTTTTCAAATGAAAATTATATATATCGAAACCTCAACTAAAAAGACAAGTAATTTAACTTTAACTTAATGCACATTCAATATACACCAATATAATAATATTATGGCTATTTCCACTGCATAAGTGTTACTTACGTTTTAGTATTTACTGCATCATTTTGCAATCCCCAATTAGTAGGAATAAGAACACTATTTTGTAAAGGTGGTGGTGGCAAAACAGAATATGTAAATTTAAGTTCAATTGACGCATCACGAAAACTCATCCTTAATTTTGCGACATGATTACAACAACTCACCAATAAATAAGATCTCTCCCATATGCTCAAATTGTCACTAAGAGTGGGAATATTACTTTAGTTTTATTTAAATTTGTTGGTATTTTGTTTTACCTTGGAGCTCTATTTGGAATTTCAATTTTCTTTTCGTCTATATCGTTTATTCCGAAACATTCTTTTTTACTTTCACCATCACATTCCATTCCTGGCTGTTGTCTTTTGGGACCGGGATAAATACAGTTTATTCCCCACTCTATAATTTTGCCATGAATACGAAAAGAAGGAAACGAAAGCTTTATGGTTTGGAGACAGGAATATTCTTTTAAATCCCAAACTTTCAAAACCTGAAAATATGCACTTAATAATTATATAAATTTATAGTTTTCTGTAATAATTTATGCATTTGATGCACATGCATTATATGAATATTTATGCATTTGATGAAATGTTAAGGATTTATTACAAATAAGAAAAGAACGCTTGAAAAATCTCAGAAAATATATTTCAGTTTCTTTCGATTCAATGAATTCTTCTGAATTCAACAAATTGAATCATCTACTCTTAATGCTTTCATGGTTAGCAAAATGGGCGTCGAGAAGTTAAATAAAATGACTTGGTTTTTAGTGGTAAATCTCTTCGAGTTTAGATATTAAAAACATTAAATTCCGTCAAACAATACCAAAGCCTTCCTCTCCTCCAACATTATGTATTCAAACTTACTAATTAATTCAATGAATTCATTGAGGGGAAGAGGCTTTTTGTATTCTCTTATTAACAATTTAGCCAGATTACGTTGGAGATCAACTAATTGAAACTATGGAATACATAGATTTTCTCCGGTTTATGAACCTTTGAAAGATCATACAATTTAGGTACAAAAGGTTACAATATCTGCAATTTAAATTTTGAAAACAAATCTACAAACTTTTTTTATTAAAAGAGACCGAAAAACACAAAACTGCCTTGAGTAAAATGATAAAGAAAACGAACAAGTAGTATACAAGGTGTATCAAAAGAAAGTTTCTTTTTGAAATAGCGATATAAATAAAAGAGAGGCGTCCATTAAAAAAACCTTTATAAATTATTGAAATAGACATTTAGGAAATTACTTTTTAAAAATAATGTAACACAAATGTAACCCTTCAAGCTCACGGCACTCATTCAAACGAACAGTAAAACTCCTTAGGACCGCTCAGCACATAATCTCTGGAATGGCTGCCATTTCATGTCGGATATTTTCTTTTAACTGCACCAAAGAACCCGGTTTATTGACGTAAACTTTCTATTTTAAATAGCCCCACAAGAAAAAATCCATAGGACTCAAATCAGGACTACGTGGAGGCTAATTTATGTCACCTCTCCTGGAGATCAATTTGTTTGGAAAAATTTCACGAACTCGTGGCAGATACGTGTTGGCGGTAGGTGGCGTTGCTCCGTCCTACTGAATCCATGTTCTGTAAGTATAACCAGCAAAGTTGACGCTCTGCTCCATACCAACCAAATATCGAGCATACTGAATAAATACCTAAACAAGGTGCTGTCGATTGACATGCACCCTGCGATCCTCACAGTTGTGGCGTTTGCGCAGTGAGCCAATGAAATAGAAACTTTCTTATGAAACACCTTGTATAATGCCGTGAGAAAAGGCTTCATAAATAAGAAAGAAATAACAAGACAAATAAAGATGAAAATATATATAATAATTTATAGACCTTTCAGAACACGAAAAAAGAAAATTGAATAGTTAAAAAGATTAAAGGGAGTAACAAGAACGACAAAATTACAAATTAAATAATTAGAGAAGATTTGGACATAGAATCCATAGAAGAATATATATTACGGAATTTTAATATTTCCTTAACTTCAGTGATCAAATTTTTCAGATAATTTCTGTTTAGCTTTGTATGAGAGCTATCACATTACCACTGACTCAATCAAAGTAATAATATTTATTTAATATAACAATTGTATTGCCTTTGTCTTCTTTAACATAGAAATAGTTCTTTTATAGCAGATCCTTCGCGATAATTGTCCTTTTAATGGTGCCTGATATAGTAAATAGTAAAAATGCTATTGTATAAAATTATATTCTTATATATAGTGTTTCAGCAAGCTTCTCTGATAAATCCTTTGAAGGAGTCTGCCAAATGTTAAATAACACTTTCTATTCCAGCTACAACCAGCATTTAAAAGTCTGTGAGAACCTGAAATAAAGCATTTAAAATATCTACAGTAAATTAGTAGTAAAATATATAATAGTAAATTTATAATAGTAAAATATATACAGTAAATTAGATTATAGTTTGTCAAGGAAACGCAAACATGTTTATTGGTATTAATTAAATTACCATTACAAGCATTGTTATAATTTAGTTTCGATCTTTTTTTGAATGTCGTTGGCTTTTCTTAAAAACTTATGTTCTAATATTGTTTTTGCTATAGTATATAAAATGTGTTCTAATAAAATCGACAAACTCTGTCCAAACTTTAATTAAAAAAAACTTACCCCGTCATGAGAACAGCTTATGAAAAGTCCTTGTCTATCTAAAACCTTTAAATCGACGACTTTACTTTGGCCTGGTGCAATAACTGAGATTCGTTTGGAAATTAAAAAATTCCACAGTCTAATAACTCCGTCTGGACTTCCAGTTATTAAAATTTTATGTGGAACGCTCAATGAAAAACAGCTCACACCCTAAAATGTTTATCATTAATGAATATGCTTTCATTAAACTTTTTATGAATTTTATTATGTCTTCAATCAAAATAAAAACATATTTAATGAAAAATCTTTTTTTTTCTGATGTTGGTTGTGATAAATTGGTCCGATATGGAATAAATAAATAAATCACGTATTAGATCTTAAAATGCCTCTATATATATATAGTATACTGGAATTAATCTAGAAAATGTTTTAGAAAAATCTATGACAATAATCAAAACCTGAAACTGTCGCTTCCATACAGCGGCATGAAAATTCACCGCTTTCAGTTTCAAGTCACTTTTCAGCTCTCAAAGTCATAATGGCAATTTTTAAGACCTTAAATGGGTTCTATTTGTTGATTACTTAGCGCACTCTAGCTTACAAGAATCATCATCACATCACACTGGTTCAGGAATTTTTAAACAACCACCCTTTTCTCCAGATCTGAACCCATCGTTACTATTTTTCCTAAACTTAAAGGACATCTAAAAGTAGCTAACGAAGAATATGTAATCGCAGATGTCAACAAAGCGATTTAGGACAAAAGCAGAATTAGCTGAACAAAACAATTACATTTTTTTCAGACATATCATTCAGACATGTCTTCTTTTCAATGCTGAGGACAACATTTCATCAATCTTCGTCATCTTAATGATATTATAAATGTGAAAGTATGTTTGTTTGGATCTATATCCTTTAATCACGCCCGACCGGATGGAAGGATTCTAATGATATTTGGTATAGAGGCTAGTGTTATACACATAAATACGTATATATATATATATATATATATATATATATATATATATATATATATATATATATATATATATATATATATATATATATATATATATATATACATAAAATTTGGCAGGAATGTTCCGCATGTCTCGTAAATGTTCTTTAAGGAGGAAGGTTCATAAAAATCAACTCCTAAGGGGGACTGCGAGGACATAAAAGATAAAATATATGCCCGTTTTTGAAAGTTAAATCTTTCAGACTTGAAATTTGGTAGCAATGTTCTTCATAAAACGTAACTTTTCGCCAATGAAGAAGATTCATAAAAATCAACTCATAAGGAGAGTTGCAGAAGCAGATAATATAGTCAGAAATTTGAAATTTCGGATTGTATCGTTGTGAATCTCTCGCAATTTTATCTTTATGAAATTTATAAAAAAAATTGTCAAATAGCACGTAAAAACTATGAAATTCTAAAAGTAATTTTATTTATATTTAATAAACAACATATTTATTTATATATATTTATCTTCATAGTAACTATATTTAAATATAATTAATTTCTAGGGAACGGATTTTTGCCCGAGCTCGGGCAAGGTCACATAGTCGTACACTGCTGACAAGATAACTAACTACTGACTAGAAAAATGAATAAATACTAATTTAGCTTTATCGTTGTGTTTACTTCCTGCTGTTTCTTTTTGAATATTCAACATAAAAAATTAAATAATCCGATCTACTCACAAAAAAATTGAAATGGATTTATAAACATTTTGGAGATATAGATATTTTCATAAATTGAAGTGATGAGGCACACCATTGCATGAAACCATTTATTCACTTATCTTTTATCACAAGTCCGGTCTCTAATAATCTTTATTTATATACATACTAAATTAAAAGATTAGTTTTCAATTAAAAAATATTTTTTACTTTTTGAATATTCTTTTAAAACAATTTTCAAATCTGTTTGACAATAGATATCGTACAAATTTAATCCTCTCAACCTTAAATAAGAACAAAACAAACAAAAACCAATTATTAAAAAATATTACTGGAGGTAGGTGATGAATTATAAATATGAGTCGACGCGGAAATTTAATTAAAGCTAAAATCTTAAGTTAGTCCTGTCCAGCAGTGAGTAGATTACGTAAAACAAAATTTAATTTAATTTTGATTCTTTAAGAGCGGAAAGTTACTTTCCTTTGGGATTTTATAATAAACGGATTTTCGTTTATTATTTCGACACTTCACCACAACAGAGGAATGCTGATCTTCACTACATGAAATTAGTATGTTGTAATCTCGGATGTATTCAATGTATCTAACAGCTGTTTGATGAACCTTCCCATAGCTTTTTATAGTGACATGATTCTTCTCCTTCAAGAAATCCTAAAAAATAGTAGACATTATATTTTTATTTTATTACTCACAGTTTAATTAACATAATATAATCCTTGATCCAATATGTAGAAAAATTAACTGGTTTCATACAGTAGAATAATATAAAATTAATAAGCATTTTGTTCGCTAAAATAATTTATTTTACTCTGGGTTTTGAAGTTTCTTCCAAAAAATAAACTGAACTGAAATAAAGTATACATATGTACGCAGAGGGTGTCCTGAGTTCTAGAGACCAAACTTTGCCAGCGTATTCTTACTTACTTACTTACTTACATACTTAATCCTATGTCTTTATACCGTTAGGTGTCAGGCGTGTGGAGTTGAGGCTGTCTTTTATACATATCTCTCCATATCTTCCTATCTTGTTGTCCTCTCTTGTTCCTTAACTTGCTCACATATTATGCCCCTATTTCCAGCCTCCTCTCTCAAAAACCATCTTTCCGTGCTCTTCTTGGTCTTCCTTTAGAGTTCTTCCCCTGCACTCGCGCTTCGTATACTCTCTTTGTGAGTCTGTTTTCCGGTATGCGACACACATGTTTCAACCACCTTAGTTATCCTTCTACTATTTTATCATTTATGGATTCAATCTGTAGGTTTTCTCTAATTATTTGGTTACTGCTTCTGTCTTTTTTGTTTTGTTCTCTATTTTCATCAGAAACCTCATTTCCTTTGCATTTATACGTATCTTATGTTTTTCTGTTAGAGTCCATGTCTCGCTACTGTACATTATTGTTGGTTGGATTACCTGCTACTTACTGCTATTTTATCTTATTCGGTAATTCTTTCCTTCGAAGGAAAGTTGTCGTCATCATGTTAAACATTTTTCCGGGTTTTCCCAGTCTATCATTTGCTTCTCCTTCCATTCTTCCTTTGCTCTCAATTGTCGATCCCAGGTATTTACATTCTATCAACAAACTACCGGGAATTGATCATTTGAAAAATCCGCTTAAGAGTATTGTCAAAATTCTTTTTATCGCTAAGTTAGAACAACTGTCCTCTATACTGACGCGTAGTTTGAACGTCATCTGTCAATTAGTTTGTTTTACAGTGCTCGATTTTGTCAATTCATCTCAAGTGTATTTTGTGATTTTTACAACGGATAAAAACATCTAACAAAGAATTTGTCATAAATTTTGCATTGCAAATGGAATTTCGTGAGCCGAGTGGCTGAAAATGTTTCCAAAGGCTTAAGATGAATCAACTTTATCAAAAACACGTCATATGGGTGGTACAGTGCATTCAAAAGCGTCGACCATCAACGTCTTCAACATGAAGTTAACATCGCTAAAGTAAAGGAAATGGTGACTGAAAATCATTATTTATTTCAGAGGTTTCAGAGAGATAGCCACTGATCTTTACGTGTCTCACGAATCAATTCGTACCATTTTATGCGATTGTTTGGGCATGAAACGCGTTGCCGCTCGACTGGTGCCGAATGACCTGAATTTCCTTCAGAAACTCAATCGCGTAAAGATCGCTGAGGACATGCTAGAACGAGTCAATTCCGATCTCACAATCAAAACACGCATTGTATTTGGTGATGAGACATGGGTATACGAGTTTGACATGCAAACCAGTCAACATGCTTCGGAATGGCGCCTTCCAACTGAGTCGAAACCGAAAAAACCAAGTCAAAATCAATCAAAAGTTAAAGTGATGTTGACTGTTTTCTTTGATTATCACGGTTTTGTGCACTCCAAATTCTTTCCAGAAGGTCAGACGGTAAATAAAGAATATTATCTGAGCGTTATGTGGCCTTTGAGACTGCAAATTAGTCGAAAAAGGCCAGATTTATGGAAAGATTTATTTTGTGACATAAGAACGCACCATCTCACAAGGTTATTATTGTGAACGAATTTCTGGTCAAAAACTGAACAGATACCATCGAACAACCACCATATTTTCCTGATATGGCTCCGGAGACATCTTTCTCTTTCCAAAACTCAAATTACCACTACTTCGAGGCACCCGTTTTCAGCAATAGACGGCATAAAAGAGACTTCCCGGCGAGAACTGAAGTCGATTCCAGGAAATGCGTTTAAAAAATGTTTTGACGAATTGGATTATTCGTTGGCATAAGTGTATTATTTGGAAGGAGCTTACTTTGAAGGTTATACAATAAATTTAGATAAATAATACACATTTTGTGTTTTGTTGGCCAACAAAACTTTACCCGGTACTTTTTTGACAGCTTTTTGTATAAGCTTATCACTTCTATTAGCTATCCATTTAACTGTATGTATTTAAAAGTCCATTGTTTTCTTTGTATATGATCATATTTTTAACGCTTTACTTCATGCAATCGAAAATAACTTATTCATTGTTTGTTCTCAATTACTTCTACTGTATTTCTATCTATTTCTCGTTTCTCTACGATTTTACATATGTCCTCTCTTTTAATTCGATTAAAAAGCACAGATACATTTTAGCATAGCAGATACATAAAGCACAATTCGCCTCGCTATATGGCCTACCCATCTCCATTTCAATTGCTTTACTCTTCCGATGATGTCACAGACTTTCGTTTGTTCCCTGATCCATGTGCAGGACTTTATGTCTCGTCTTGTAATGCCAAGCATACATTTTTCCATTCCCCTCTGTGCTACCCGAAGTTTTTGAATTGATTGCGATGTGAGTGTCCAGGTTGCACTTCCGCATGTCATAACGGGTAGAACGCACTAATCGAAGACATTTCTTTCCAGGCAAAGTGGGAGTCTGCTCTTAAACACTATGTTGAGCCTGCCAGCCACATTTAACAAGCCGTTCCATCTCCCGGGCGGTATTCCCCTCCACTGAAATCCTCTGCCCAAGATACATAAAGCTGTCCACAATCCCCAAATCCCTTCCTAAAAGTGAAATTCTTCTGTTCTGAGCAAAGTTACTGAATTATCGCGTGCTTTGAAATGGAGTCAAATGCTTTTTCGTAGTCGATAAAAGCCAAGCACAGTGGCATGATGTATTCGTTGTGCCTTTCTATGACCTGCTGTACAATCTGGATGTGACCCATTGTACTGAACCCACTTCTGTATCCTGCTTGTTCTTTTGGTTGTGCGTCATTCAGTTTTTTTAATATTCTTTTAGAAATTATGTTAGTGAAAACTTAGTACATTACTGATAGGAGGCTTATCGGATGGTAGTTCTTTAAATCTTCCTGTGCTCCTTTTTTATGTAAAAGGATCACTTCTGCATTTTTCCATAAGTCAGGTACATTGTGTTCTTTGATGCATTTTGAGTATAATTTTGCCAGTGTTTCATGTAACGTCCGACCACCAGCTTTTAGCATTTCGACAGTTACACTGTCCTTTCCTGGAGCCTTGCCGTTTTTCATCGATTCTATAGCATTTGTGACTTCCTCCACTAGGATATCTGGCATTAGTTCTTCGGTGGGTATTGTTGTGTTTGATTGGTTCTGATCTTTATATAACTGGGAATAAAATTTTCTGACAACCTTCTAACATTTGCGTACGAGCTCTGCACACTGTGCCATCGTCACGCCTTAAGGCATATATTTTCGTTCTTTTGTTTCTCAACTTCTGTTTAACCTTGTTAATTCCTTTGTTTTCTTCCAGGGTTTTTTGCACTAGCTGCATATTGAATCGGCGCGTGTTCTCTCTGATACGTTTTGTTATAGTTTTGCAGAGCTCAGTGTACTCGATCCTACCCAAAGGACTACCTGCATTTCTCATTGGCCGCTGTTTCTTCATTAAATCAATGGTCTCACTGGAGATTTTTTTCTGTTTGAGACATTTTTTTCTGGTGCTATTGAAGCAGCCGTTTGAAGCACACTATCGGCGATTTCTTCATATTGAACTGATATTTCCACTTCCTCCCGATCTTGTAACACAACAAACTGGTTTGATAAAGCAATCACAAAATCGCTTCCTCTCTCCAGTAGTTTCGCAGAAGCCACTTTGCCCTTCTTTAACCTTACCATTCTTTCGCGTTCTCTTCGACAGTTAATCCTAACTTTTGCTCGTACCATTCGGTGGTCACTTCCAATATTAAAATTGTTAAGGACAGTACAATTGGTAATTATTGTTTTATCGTTGGTCATGATGTAGTCAATTTCACTTGTGAGCCCAGGTGGACTCTTCCATGTCCATTTTTATAGAACAAATTCATAACATATAGTTCTTGTCCTTCAGCAAAATCAACCAATCTGTCACCTCTGTTGTTTCGCTCACCGGATCCATATGGGTCAGTTGCATTTTCGTCTGTTCTTGTTGTTCCAATTCTGGCATTAATATCACCCATCAGGATTTTGTACCTACATTTCTCCTTGTATAAAAGCTGGGCCACATCATCATGATATTCCTGAATTTCCCCATGCCTATGGCTTATAATTGGTGCATAAGCTTGGACGATTTGAAGCCTACTTTTTGTTCAGCTGAATGATGCATTGGGCTAGTCGGTCACATGCACCTTCAAATTTTACTACACTGTCCTTCAGCTTTCGATTGATTCCGCCACATCGGTCATTTTCCGTACCTCGTGTGTACAGTATATATATATATATATATATATATATATATATATATATATATATATATATATATATATATATGAACATTTTGTTCATTACTTGAAGAATGGGAAGATCTTCCCATTCTTGACGAGATAGCACATGTCGTTGCCCTGAAGAACCTAAACATCAAGAGACGAAACATTTGCCCTCCAATGGATTGTTGTGTGTTCCACATGAGATTGTGGAACCCAGCAGTTGGGTGTCTGATGAAGCTCAGCACTGTTGCCTCATTGAACGCAGTCCAAAGAATTCTAACACTATATATATATATATATATATATATATATATATATATATATATATATATATATATATATATATATATATCTGTGCTTTATGTATCTGCTGTGCTATATGTATCTTTTTTATTAATTTTTCGCTTATGTGTCTTATTATGAACAGTAGATCTTGTGTTCTCCTTCCTCTCCTCGCATATTCTACAGTTAAAAATATTAGTACTTTGTCATATAAATCTTAATCGAATAATGCGTCCTAAGGGAGCTACACCAACCTCAAAATGGGATCTCGATTCAGTCACATTAGACAATTGTTCAATTTAGACTTCTTTTATGTATTTTTTATATATGGAAGAATTTACATTAATTTAAATATTGAAACAACCCCAGAAGAAATCGTAACGTTATCGAGTATTTATTTAAAATTATTTGTCCCGCCAAACAATTCACATTAATATAAATGTTAGAAAGGTATACTCCTTATCAAATATTTAATAATTTGGTTGCTGAAATTAAACGTGGTCGTTGAAGTATTTAAATGACGCACGTAGTGGGCGTCCAAAAAGTATCACGACGCCAAGAATTTTTAATAAAGTGATATTTATTGCGTTAGACGACAGACAATTGAATGTGAGTGGGATAAACAGTCAAGTCTATAGACATCTATATGATTCAATTTTGAAATTTTAACTAAAAGTATAAAAAACAGAGTGCAAGATAGACTGGCCGCATTTGCATTCAACGGAAGAAAATAGTGTCCCATGGAAATGCTTAGATCGTTTTACCATGAATTATACATTCTTCGATAACTATAGATGATACATGAGTCCTCCACAATAAACCATAATCGAAACAATGGATAGGAGTTGACGGAAATGCACCACAGCACCAAAAATGGTTATTGGACTTTGAACGGATTAAACCTCACAACCAAGACATATTAAACTAACTCGTCCGCGGTTTCACTAACCAAACTAACATCATCAGGATATTTATATTTTGTTTGTTTGTTTATTAGAAGTTTATATTTGGTGTGAATAGAAAACGTATTATAAAGTTTTTACAAATAAGAAAAGTAACTGAAAAAATAATAAAATAAGCTTTACTCGAGATAATACCAGTCGCGAGAAAAAGCTGGCTTCAGGACAGGCTATGATACTAATGACCCCAATAAGTATTGAAAAGTTTCATAGAAAAGTCGATGGACAGTATAATAAACCTATAGTGCTTATTTTTCTAGATTATGAGAAATCATTCGGCACAGTGGACCAGTACACGATGTTAACAGCTCTGTCAGATTGCAGAATTGACTACCGCTACACTGCACTCATCAAACACATGTATGAAAACGCAGCTGCAAATGTCCAATTCCACGACAACACAGACAAATTTGATACAGAAAGAAGTATTCGTCAAGGCGACACCATTTCATCAAAACTTTTTCAATACTTTACTTGCAATACATGTGCAAACACACACGATAGAACGATTTAGGAGTGAACATGAACGGTGAAAACCTCGACCACTTGAAATTCGCTGACGACCTAGTCTTAATACCAGACCGTCTGGATGATGTTAATGTGATATTAAAAGATCTCAACAAACTCTCCAAGAAAGTGGGGCTCAAAATCAACTTCACAAAAACCCAAATTATGACAAACCTGGTACTTGGCGGGAGCGTCTACATCGATAACATCAGAGTAGAGGAAACTACATCTTTTAAGTACTTAAAACACGAGATTAGTATCAGCAGAAACAATCAGACTCTTGAAATCTCCAGAAGAATCGGACTTGCTTGGGATGCTTTTGGAAATCTGAGATATATATTAAAGACATAGTTACCGGTTTGTTTGAGGAGAAAAATTTTCAATCAGTGTGTTCTTCCAGTTCTCATATATGATGCAGATACTTCTATAATGACAAAACAGACAATTATAAAGATACAGATAAAACAACTAGCTATAGAAGTTTCTCTCAGAGATCGAATACCAAATACAGAAATACGCAAATGAATAAAAATGATTGATGCCATAGAAAGAATAGCCATGTTGAAGTGGAACTGGGCGGGTTAAGTTGCGAGAGCGGTTGATGACAGGTGGACAAAACGAATCCTCAAATGAAGGCCAAGAACGGAAGCCTTCTGAAACAGATGACGTTCCGCCACCATATGGACTGATGACCTAAAACGTATCAAAACAAACTGGATGCAGCTCTTAAGGGAGGCCTACGTCCAGCAGTGGACTTCAATAGGCTGATGATGGATGGAATTGAAAAATGGTTAATCGACAGGAATTTTTTTCTAACAAGGCATTTGTCATTATTTTCGCCCATTTTTAAAAATATAAAATTTATTGTATGAATCTTAACTAATTTGAATAGTTTAATCAAATGAAATGTATTTTTAATTACGGAATGGATTAATAGATTGTGTTGTCTTCTATTTGATGGAAATTCATTATAAATGTTTAATGAAAGACATTTTTGCCAAAATTTCCACTTTAATATTGTTTTACGCGTTTCGCTAGCACTGTTTGTCGTCAGAAAATAGCTTAAATAACATCGTCAGCAATTTCTAACGAAGCTACAGTGCTAGCAAAACGCGTCGAAGACTAATATTAAAGTGGAAATTTTCTCAAAAAAAGTCTTTCATTAAACATTATGGGTAGATTTGTGGAAAAATATAACTGAATCAACAAAAATTTTATTTGTCAATTAAAGAAATTGTGCTATAAATGCAATGTAAAGAAAATTTAGCTATTTTCGATGCTATAACGACATTTCCTATAGCGTCAATAATTTGGAATCTAAAGGATGGGGTAAATATCACGCTACTATTTTATTTTGGTGCCATTTCTTTTCGTGATATTTATGACAGTTTGGGTTTGGGTGTTATCCAGTACAAACATGCAAGTTTATGCATTAATACGAGCTAAAAGAACACGGTAAATTTGTTGTAATTTTCATTAAAAGAATTAATTCAATTATTGCCTATCAACGTTAGTTTAGGCGAAAATATCAAAATAGTCCGAAGCCTCATAAAACGATGATTCATCGTTTATTCAAGCAATTTCAAGAATTTGGAACAGTTGGATATATGCCACGCATCCTCTGATGCGGTTCGCACTGTGCTTGGACCTCTGTCCAAGAACAGTGCGAACCGCTTAAAATATTGCGCATGTGGAACAAAGTGTAGAGAAGTCTTCAGAAATGTCAATTCGACGACGTGGACAATTGGGAACTTCTCCACAGTTTATGCCGAATTATAAGAAGTGACTTACATATGCTTCCTTATAAGATTTAAACAATCATAAACCACTTTCATCAAATTGACAATCTTCATGCAAATTAATTTGATGACACCGAGTAATTTTTATGGGCATTTTTGAAAAACAAAAGGTTTACATAAATAAACCACAAACTATACAACAATTCAAGGATATCCGTGTTGAAATCCCTGCATTGACACCAGATGTGTTAAAAAAAACCCAGAAAATGTATTAAAAAGAGCACAAACTTGTAGCAGACTAATTGCTCACATTTGATTGACATAATTTGCAAAAATTAATTCACACAAAATTTAAATAAACATAATGTGGAAACAAAATTATGTAGTGTTTGTTTAAAAAGTTATAAATAATACTGTTTTGTTTTGTGTATAGTGAAATCAACGTTTTTATTATTATTATTCACGTACGGGCCCTGGTGGACCACGCGTAGTACAGTTAGAGGCGTTTGTGTTTAGCCTTCCTTTGCGCCAATACTAATTTCATTCTTTCGCTTTGAGATTCGTCAGACCAAGTTGTTCCAGTCTTCCTACATTTTTCACTCTAGCCAACTTTCCAAACGTTAACCTTGTGTCTGAAACAGTCTCTATCCTGAATTTCACATTGTGTAATATTTGCTGATCTTAGGTTCTCTTTAATTGAAGCAATCCATTTAATTATTTCTACTTTAGCTCTACTCCTATTTTCATAAAATTCGACTATTTGTCTAGTTAGCCTATTCAGATTCATCCGTTTTATGTGTCCGAAAAACTTAAGTTTTCTTTTTCTCATATCGCTATATATATTTGTGTATTGTACGATTTCTTGGTTTTCTCGAAGTCGGTATGTTGTGCTATTTATTTGTTTGGGACCTAAGATTTTTCTTATGATTTTTCTTTCCTTCTTTTCATTCTCCTCAATGTCTCCCTTTCTATTCAAAATGAGCGTCTCTGCCCCATATAGATATTCTGGCGTAATAATTGTGTTGTAATGTCTCAGTTTTGTAGTTTTAGATATGCATTTTTTGTTGTAAATATTTTGTGTAGGTTTTAATGCCGTTTCCATTTTTTGACATCAACCCTTATTGGCCACTTTTTCCAACCTGTTTTCCAATAATTATTTCACCCAAATATTTGAATTGAGAGGCTCGTCTGATGTTTCCATATTTTGTTTTTAGAAATGGTGTTCTTAGCCTGTTGCAGGTCATATATTGTGTCTTTTCAAAGGAAATTTGGAGTCCTACCTTTTGTGCTGTTTCTTTTAGGATTTCAATATGTTTTTGTGCCGTTAATATATCTTCAGCCAAAATTGCTGGATCATTAGCAAACGCCAGATAATATATTTTGATGTTGGTTCTCCCCAGTTTAATAGGTTGGTCAATATTCAGGGCCGACTTTTTTTCACGCCACTCCTGTATTACTTTTTCTAGAATTCAGTTAAAAAAGACTGGCGATAGTCCATCCCCTTGTCTCACTCCGGTTTTAATTTCGAAGGGCTCTGAGTTGTCAACCATGAATTTAACTTTTGACCTTGTGTTAGTTAGTGTTGCTTTAATAATTGCGAGTGTTTTCAGATCTAGTCCTTGTTCTTTCAAGATTTGGAATAAAGATTCGTGGTCAGACGAGATTTTTATTGTACAGTTTTTGATATCTTAGGATCAACTTTAGATTCAGGGTCTGTTCAGGACAGGATCTGCCCGGTCGAAAACCTGCTTGATATTAAACTTGAAGAGATTTACCACTAAACACCAAAACACTTTTTTGAACTGCTCGACGCACGTTTCGCTAACCATGTTAGCATTATCAGGAGATGATTTAATCTGATTAAATCATCAGGAGATTAAATCATCTCCTGATGATGCTATCATGGTTAGCGAAACGTGTGTCGAGCAGTTCAAAAAAGTGTTTTGGTGTTTAGTGGTAAATCTCTTCAAATTTGTGTTTCACACCAAAGGTTCCAATAGAAGAATTGATCTGCTTGATATTCACCAATTTTAGGTTCTAACTGTCCCTGTGCTCTGTCTAGTAAACATTGATAAACTGCTCGACGCACGTTTCGCTAACCATGTTAACATCATCAGGAGATGATTTAATCTCCTGATGATTTAATCAGATTAAATCATCTCCTGATGATGCTAACATGGTTAGCGAAACGTGCGTCGAGCAGTTCAAAAAAGTGTTTTGGTGTTTAGTGGTAAATCTCTTCAAGTTTAGTGTTTCACACCAAAGGTTCCAATAGAAGAATTGATCTGCTTGATATTCACCAATTTTAGGTAGGTTCTAACTGTCCCTGTGCTCTGTCTAGTAAACATTGAGATAGAATCTTGTAACAATCTGGGAGAAGAGATATCCCTCTGTAGTTGTTTACATCCGTTCTATCTCCTTTCTTGTGTCGTGGATGAATTAGAGCATCTTCCGGAATCCGTTCGGTTCGCCAAACTTCTTGTAGAATTTTAGTTATTTCCTTGATTGTACATGGACCAGCGGATTTCAAAAGGTCAGCAGTGATTCCATCTTCACCAGAAGCTTTGTCATTTTTAAGTCGCTTAATTTGCCTAATTATTTCATCTTCATTCGGTGGTAATGATTCTGGGTTTGTTTAGGGTTTAGTGTTGGTGATTTGTTTAAGGGTTCAGGACAGTTTAGTAGTTGTTCAAAATATTTCGCAAGTTCTTTGCAATTGTCTTGATTATTTAGAGCTAATTGTCCGTTTTCGTTTTGGAAGCAAAAACTTTGGAGTTGATAGCCTGTTAATTTCATTTTAAATGTTTTGTAAAAGTTTCGGGTGTTATTTTTTTGAAAATCTTTTTCTATTTCATTAAGTTGATTATTTGTTTCAATTCTTGCCAGTTATGTGCAGGTTGTTTATTAAGTTCTTCTGTTAGGGTTGATTTTATTTTCGTAGAGTCAAACTTTGGTATTAGCACTCTCTTTTAATAAGTTTTCGAGGTTTTAAGCTAAGTTTGATTCTAGTCAAGTAGTGATCCGTGTCTATGTTAGCTCGTTTCCTGTCTTGAACATTCAAAATCTCTTTATAATTGGGGTACGAAATAGCAACATGGTCAATTTGAAATTCACCCATGTACGTTTTTGAGTACCTTCAGGTCTTTTGTTTTGTTATTTTCTTCTTAAAATGGGTTGACATTAGTTCAACCAATCTTCTACCATTATGGTTATTCCTTTTATGAGAGGGAAAACTGCCGACCGTTTTCCTGTACTTTCTTTCTTTCCCTAGTTGGGCGTTGAAATCACCCAATAGGATTTTTTCATGGTTAGAGGGAATTTTAGAGATAATCTTTTCCAGAATTTCCCAGGATTTATTTACTTTTTTAGGATTAGATTTATTTTCTTCGTTAACTGGGAGGTGTGAACGTTTTACGAACGAACGAACGAACGAACTGGGAGGTGTGAACGTGTGAACGAACATTAACATAAAAAATATTAACCATTTTAACACTTCAGTCAATAAGTCCTCTGTCTGAGAAATTAAACACACATTTTTTTGCAAATTGCGACTTCATTCCAATGTCTTTCTAACTTTTCTACATCTTTTTTATAGATCCGATATATAGATAGAGATATAGATTTTATATATCCTTCAGTTTCGGCAATTGCCTCTTCATTGAAGCGAAAATTCCTCCTTCTTCTCCGAACACTTTTTTGAGATCTGAGAAACAGAAACAGAAAAACATGAAAAATAGTCACTGGGTGCTATATCTGCAGAATACGATCGATGAGAAAACAATTCGGAGTGCAATTCATGCAATTTAGCTATCCTTGCCAACGGTTAACACACAGCGTATTGTCTTGGTGAAAGAGACTTTTTTTGTTCATTTTTTTGCGATCTCGTCATTCAAACGTACCAATAACGCTATAAAATATTCGCTATTAATTGTTTTACATTTCTCGAGATAACTTTGCTTTTTTCATAAATTGTTTTACTAAATGATTTTGCGATTTTTTTCAATGATGTCTGGTATAACCACCTCATTTGGACGTCCAGGGCGTTCAGCATCATCAGTGCTTGTACGGCCACATTTGAATTCAGCATACCAATTAATTATGGTTGATTCTCCTGGGGTAGAGTCCAGGTAATTTTTATCAAGCCATTGTTTCACTTCAACGGTATTTTTCTTCATTAAAAAGCAATGCTTAATCAACACACGAAATTCTTTTTTTTTTCCAGTGCCAGTGATTTAAAACACAACTCAGAAACTAGTAGACAGATTGTCATGAAATTTTGACATATGATGTTTGAAGGTTAGCACAATCGATCACTGGTATAGATTTTTCGTAAGTATCAGGCCGGGGACTTATTGACATAAATAAAATAATAATTCATTAAAATTGAATTGGATAAAAACATGATGAAATATATAACACAAAATGATTACCTCCCAATAAAACAACGTTAAATCGTCATTTCTTTTTCTTCTAAGCAACGTATTCCTTGCTTGAAGAAATGTTAAACTAGTTATTTCACCGAAACAATCACCAGCAAATAATATACTCTCAGATTTGGGATCATTTTTTTCATATGGCTTGTAACATAAGGTCTAAAAAAAGTAAATTTTGGTGTTATTTTATCCATAATAATTAAGCTAATAATTACTAATCAATATTTTAAGTTTAATCTAACACCATGTTTTATTTGACAAATTTAAAAATTTAATTTATTAAAATTGTTCGTTGTTATTGTTCGTCATGTAATAATTATATCCTACCTCAATAATATTTGGTGTGCTTATTATTAACCAATATGGAATATGTTTTAATCCAGAAGCTTCATATATCATGATAGTTCTTGCTGAATTTGTAATCATTAACAATTGTCCATCTTGGCAAAAAACTGCATCAGTTATCCATCTAAAAAAATGTCACTAAATTTTAAAATTAATATAATTCCTTTCACTTTCATTTATATTATAACATTATTTTTCTTTGTATAAACATATAAATATAAATATAAAACTCTATATATATTCAAAACTATTTATTTGATAATATTTTTATATTAATATATAATAATTTATTATAATTATATAACATTTTATAAATTAAAAAGAAGAAACAAAACTAAATTATAAAGATTATCATCACGTTCAATAACTATTTCCTATTTTGCTATTAACTGAACTATTTTCATAGTTAGACAAATATCGATTACCAGGAGCAGAGACATATTGTTCTTCCTTATTGCCTGACAGCCAATTAAGGACCTTTGCCTCCCCTTATGGTTCTCCAAATCCTTGTTTTTTACCTGGTGTAGTAGTCATGCTTTTTCACAACCTCTATAATATAATTGATAAATTTGTCCGTGGCTTTCTAAATCCGTCCGTTCATTTTTAAATCGAATAAACCAATTTTTTTACTTCGTTGTCTATCATTAATTTTGTGTTTAACTTTTTGTGCTAGAATAATATAGGAGTACCGTCTTTTGTTTCATTGCTTTCTTGTCTCTTCCGTTATCCTTGCTCACCCCTTTCTATCTCTTGCCAAACTGTTTATCTCATTTCCAAACAGTTATTTCCATCTCTTACAGACTCTTCCTCACTCCCTCCCCCCCTCCCCCCGTCCATTTCTCAGTCTTGATCCCTCTATGCTCTTGCCCAATATTCTCTTGACCGGTCTTTTGCCTTCCACCCTCCCCATGTGGCCCCCTCCAACTTAATTATTTGCTCCTTATTTATTCCACTATATTTGAACTATTAAAGATCATTAATAGTATTCATTTGTTCTAATTCATCATCCTCCTTCCGATTAGATGAGCATATCTATTTTTTTCAATATTTTCCTTTCCCAGGAACCTAACTGTAGTTCGTATTTCTTTCTTAAAATCCATGTTTCTGGGCCGTATAATACAAAGCACCTACGTGGAGCGCGTGTGTATTTTCTTTGTTTTTAATATCTTTACCCACGAACCCAAATTATTTTTTGTTCATATATATAGTACTTAATCGTTTCTACTGCAATCTGATCTTCTCCGGGAGCCTTGATATTCTTCATTGTTTTTATAATCTATCAGAGACAAATAAATGTTTGTTATGAAAATAAATATTGTTTTGTGGAAATTCCTGTTTTCCTTATTATTATTAATATTACTACCTGTTTCTTCTTCTTCTTTCATCTTCAGGTCGAGACACATCTTCTCTAGTCATAATGGTATGGTACGAAGTGAGAAAATTTAAATTTCCATCATATAACCCCACCCTGCCATGTTTCAAAATTATAGCATAACAGAAATACTTTTCTGTTTCTATTAAAACAATTTTGGCTACGGATTCATTCTAGTAAACAAAGAAAATAAATATGTAATTATTTAATATATATTTTTGCTGTAGATAAAACGTAAAATCAATCTAAATTAATCTAGGTTTATAAAGTAAATCAAATTCAGTTTTATACCGCTTTGTTTCGTTTCTTCACTTTTCAGAAAAATTAATCAAGGAAAATTTCATAATTGATAACAAATGATTATGAAGCAAATAGTATTAATATACATAAAGAAAGTTTAGGTTAGATATATTGTCTCATTCACATTATTCACGTATTTTGACTCCATTAGATTATTAATTAGTCTGGTTTAAAAATGTATTGAATGTCTTAAGCATGAAATAAACATCTAACCTCAGGTAAGTACCAGGTATGATCGAAAAATTGTGAACTGGGCCCGTGGAGAATAGTATTAAAAAGGTAAGGAAGTTCACCCGTGCTCCACGTCGTGCTTTGCCATTCCTTCATCCGCCATCCAAAGAGCCAGTATATATATATATATATATATATATATATATATATATATATATATATATATATATATATATATATATATATATATATATATATATATATATGTGTGTGTTTGTGTATTATATATAGTATTATGTATTAAATATTGTTTTATTTAATTCGTACTTACTTTTGCATGAACTACATTGTCAATTAAAATGACATCAAGTTTCAGTTTAACATTATCGTTAGGATATAAATTGGCAATTAGAAAATCCAAAAAAATATTCCAGGTTATTCCTTCATTAGTAGCTCTTTTTATATCTGTGAACAATATATCACTTTCTAATGAATGTCTAGAATCACCTACAAAATATATAAAACTTAAGTTATTTAAGAAATCATTCAACCCCATTTAAGGTAAATCAAATATCAAAATCATATATCAAAATCAAAATCAAATTATTTTCAATTATGCAATATATTGTTGCATTAATAATTTTACAACAAAAAAATTACTTGAAAAAAGCTTCAACTACTGTTCCAAATCAAAATACACAAGAGCCTGAATAGAATTTCCAAGAGCTCTCCTTCATTCGATTCCTGGAAAATGGAATGAAGTGTTTTTTAATATCGAAATCAAGCTATTCATGTTTGAATCAGATATCAGGGTAATATTTGACCTAAATGACCGGTATACTAGGCTAATTGAAAAGTTCGCGCAGCGACACCTATAGAGCAGTAAAATAACTATATAATCTACTATATTTTGAAGTTTCATCCTTCATATGAATATATGTAAAGTTTCAAATCGATCTGTCAATTCATTCGTACAAAAACAGCAGCTTAAAGTAAACGTATCAGTGTTATTTTGTAAAATGGAAAATATCGTGCTGTGATTAAAGTATTAGGAGAGTATGTTCCTTTAAAAACAATGGTTTGTAAATGGGCAGGTGAGTTTCAACCTGGTCGTACAAGCCGGAATGAAAATCCTCGTTCTGGACGTCCAATAAGTGCAACTACTGAACACATAATTAATTCTATACATGATATGATTATGGATGATAGACGATTGACTTTGAGTGAAACTGCTAAGGCCATGGAAATCTCAACTGACTGGGTGTTTCATATTTTGAAAAAGGAATTGTGCTTGAGAATGTGTCGTTTTGTAACTATGGATGAGACTTGGGTTTATCACTATAAATTTGAACTGCGACAATAAACCGAGTGGAATGGAGCCCGGTTGTTCACGTCCGAAGCAGGCAAAGTGGTCAAAATAGACCAAAAAGTTTATGGCATCCATTTTTTGGGATGCAAAAGGCATTTTGTTAATTGATTACCTTCAAACCGGTAAAATAATAACAGGACAATATTACTCAAACCTTTTTGGATCAATTGGATGCAAAAATTAGTAAGAAATGATATGGTTTAGCGAAGAAAAAAATTATTTATTATTATTTATATAAAAATTATTAAAGACAATGCACCGGTTCACACAGGTGTTTTTGCACTGGCTAAATTGAAGGAGTTACACTACGAATTGTTGAAGCATCCACCATATTCACCAGATTTGCCCCCCTCTGACTTCCATCCGTTCCCAAACCCAAACAAAAAAAAAATTCTTACGTGGTAAGCGTTTTTTATCAAATGAAAAAGTTATAGCAGCTTTAAATGAACATTTTGAAAGACTTCCAGAAAATCACTTCAGAGCTGGAATAAATGAATTGAAGAACAAGAATAAAGTCATTTTTTCAACTATATACTTGTTTTATCATTTCCGCCCCGCGAACTTTTCAATAAGCCTAGTATAACTAATAGACAATGGACCTTTTGTCTTGTGAATATGCATGCATGTACCAAAAACAATCAATGTTTATTTGATCTATAAAATGATACTCAATAATCGAAGGATCAGCAGAAATATATGGCTTTTCATATTGGATTCAGACGTCAGGGTAATATACGAGCTATATGACGGGTGTATAAGTAATCTAGAGTGGACCATGTGTTTTGTGAATATGCATGGAGCTACCAAAAATAATCAATGTTTATTTGATATATAACATGGTACTCGATAATCGAAGGATCAGAGAAAAACTATAGTAGAAATATGTGGCTTTTCAGATTTTATTCAGACGTCAGGGTAATATATGAGCTATATGACGAGTGTATAAGGAATTGGTTCTTAAATAAATTTAAATTCTATAACATTATTCAAAAACTATTTTTCTTCTTAAATAACTGACAAAACTACTGTCTACTTTTTATTTCAGTCTTTACGTATATTATACAATTCTAATCTAAAGGCATTGTTATCTTGAACTTTGGACTTATTTTCAAAGGCAAGTCAAAGTTGTTCCTTCCCGCAATGAAGTTCTTCTTGATCGTAAAGAAGCTATTATATCATCCCTCTTGCTTAATTAGTAAAGTTTCGGTTGCAATAGAATTTTTATCAATCCTACACTATTGTTAACAACTACGAGTACATCCAAATGAAAATGATTAAAAATGAGTCATTTTTCTTTTTTTGACTTCCTCGGGCGATGTGGAACGACTATCAACCAGGTGATGTTACAGGGATCGGAAGAAATGAAAATCTGCAGGACCGAAAAACACACTAGGTGCGATAAAATCTCCAAGCACAATGATGTGTGTTTCCAGATTCCCTTTTGCTGTATATAAATGTGCGTTGTTCTGAAGCAAAATCATTTCGCTTGTTCCCTTGCCAATATTAGACCTTTTTTCTTCAGACCGTCACCGATACGAATCAGTTGCTACTGATAACGGTCCGCATTGAGCGGTTGACCAGATTGCAGCAACTCATAATTCACGACGCCCTGCTGATTCTACCATATGCATAGCAACACCTTTTGGTGTGGATAATTGGTTTTGCGGTACTGATTGACGGTGATGACTCAAGAGGATCCATTTTTCATCATAGGTCACAATTTTATACAGAATGTTCTTTTTCTTGAAACTGTAGAGCAATGACATAAGATCAAAATTTCTATTGTTATTCTCAACAGTTAGTTCATAAGAGACCCAACTACTTTATTTTTTAATTCTCAGAGTTCCTGTCCGAGTTCAAACAATGTACGACAATGATTTTCTTCCATCAATGCTTCCAATTCTTCATTGCGTCCAATTTCACAGTTCAATTTTTATTTCAATTGAATTACATTCACAGAGGCTCGTATATTATATCTCGTTTTGAAAAATAGTGCTTTAAAAAACTATATGACGAGAAAAAGATCTGCTTCTATTTGGCTCTGGAGTAATGAAAATTATGAGCCGAGAATTATGTTGAGGACGTATTATATATGCATTTGTCTAATACAAGAACTATTTTATTGATAACGAAGAGATTTTATTTTTATCTGAATTTTATTTTTATCCATTTCAAAATACCATCCACAAAAACCCGTTATTGTTTCATTTCCTTTTATTGTAATGTCAGGTAATTTCATCTGACTGAAAACTTACCGTATAACGTCGAAATTGCATTAACAAACTCATTTCGATCCAAAGCAATTTCTCTATTGTCGTCGTCGACCCGGCTTTTAAATATGGCTTGCAGCTTTTCCAAATCAGAATTTGTAAAATCTCGAATGAGACTATACCAAGCTACGTTTGAATGTTTCTCAACCCCACCATCCCTGCAAAATTATGTTATACCTATATGTAATTCATTTTCATAGAGTATTTATGTTAACAATGGACGTTATAATTCACCTGAAATGATTGAAAAACTTGAAATGTTAATTAATTTTTAGAAGAAAGCTATTCAAGCTGTCAGTTGATATCACCACTTCATGAAATAACTAGTCCAGGAAACTTTTCTTGCAATAAATCGATTGTCTGGTCTTGATGAAATAAAACATTGTTTATATCCACCCACCTTTATTAGATCAGCCAAATATATTCCGTTAGCATATTCCTGATGTTCAACACTAACAGTAGCATGATTTCCACAATCGTCTTAAAAAAATATGGTCCTGTCAGTCCTATAAGTGACTTTTTGAGGATGAATAGGTAACTCCTGCATCACTTGAGGATTTTCATCAGCCCAAACTCTACAGTTATGATTCTTCACGAATCCATTAATCTAGAAGTGCGCTTTTTCGAAAAAAAAAATTCCCTATCGTGAAGGTCACGTTCCAACTGTTCTAGAACCCAATTCGTGTATCGTCTATCTTTCAATGGTGAATTGACATGGTAAATGTCAATCCATAGTGAATGTACTGAATACAGTAGTCTATGACTGACATTTTCATTTCAAACAGTATTGCCACTATTACGTAGCAAAGTTCTAACACTCTTATTGGAAAACTCATATTTTCAAATAAGTTTCAATAATAAGTTCCATGTTATCCAGCTAAGCTACAAGGGTTGCTATTTATGTACCCAAAATAATAAATAAAAACAAATATTTATCATTTAAATCTGCACACATTTGAACCATTTTTCATAGCACTTTGTCCATTCGGATTGAGGTACCACCAAAACATTCTTTTCGAACGCATCAACCGCTTCTTCTGGCGTCAAAAATCGTTGACCACCTAGTTTATTATTCACGGACGGAAACAAAAAGAAATCATCGACTACTCGGCGGATGACCCATCAATTCGATGTTTTGACTGGTCAAATATTTACTTGTTCTGTCAGACGTGTGAGAGCTCGCGTTGTCATGGTGAAGAGTGATCCTGCGTCACATCTTGTTTTTTTCTTATTTCTTCAAAGACTTCTAGCAAACACATGGTTGCGTACCTTTCAGAATTGACCATTCTACGATTCTCTAGTGGCACCGTAACCACATGCCCATTCATCCCAAAAAATAGGTGACCATTTGCTTCAAAGTGCTTTTTGCGCGAACAACTTTTATTGGATTTGTCTCATTTTGAAAGACCCATACAGTTGACTGTTGTTTACTTTCGAGCTCCAAGATTCGTCATCTGTCTAGATGTTATACATGACTTTTGACCCACCACGATTTTATTTTTAGAGCATTTCTTTACATCAATCGACACGAGCTTTTTATGGACGATAGTCAAATTACGCGGAATCCAACGCGCACAAATCTTTTTCACGGCTAAATGTTATATAAAATCTTGTGTATGTTTGTCATACTAATGCCCAGGAACGATGCGCACAGCATCGATGTTCTCTGGCACAACAACCGACTTTAGACGATCTTCTTTAAATTCATCAGTGAGCGAATGACGGAATTGAATTCATTAAATCAGTGATATAGAGTGGTTTTATATGGTGCTTCATTGCCAAAACTCGAAGTGAGTTGATCGATACAGTGTTGTTGAGATAATCCAACTCAAAAGTTGTAGTAAATAATCGCACAAAAATGCTCACAAGTTAATTCAATTTTTTGACTGAGATGAAATTTTCAAGTGACTAAACAACACAAATAGCGTCCGTATGACAAAACATTCTGGGTATGTGTACAGTCAACTTTATCAAACTTTACGATGTATATATCAGATGGGGTCTAGCAACACCATTGTTGCCAATTCTGAATACATAAATAGCAACCATCATAATTGTTCCGTCTAAATGTCAATCCCTTCCACAATGCCTTTTAATTGTCTTCAACAAGTACTATATAACTCCGAATCTAACAATCCTTTAATCTTGCCCCTACCATTTTTTCTCAATATTTTCACACTATAATCCTAACTCAATAGGAAAAATGTTATGGGTCATAATATCAACATCAAATGAAATTGAACAAGTTATTCTCCATATATCCTAAATAACTCTCTATTCAATTTCCGGCAGTTACATCTTTCCTATTTTAGTCTAGCAGTTATAAGTAAGTTTTATTTAATTATAAGAAAGTTAGATATAGATTAAGAACATATAAGTGTAAGAATTTAATGCAAATTAAAATAAATTGTAATTTCATTATAGAACTGAATATACATTTTTCAATAAGTTCTTTTTTAATCATCAAATAAAATGTTCAATATATTTTATGTTTAAGGCTATAATCTCTTCTGACACGTATACTACTACTTCATAAATGATATATAAATGGAATAGCATCACCTTATTATCCTCGAAAACCAAAACTTTAACTTTATATAAAGCAATAATTTTAATATAACTCTTATTTACATACCTTAGTTTATCTAAATATTCTGTTTGTTTCAGTCTGCTAGCCATATATTCTAGGTTACAGAAATGAAAGTAAATTGTAAAGAATTAAAAAGAATCAAATAATGAATACATACATTGAATAGACAAACCAGTTTATTTACAGCGATTTATTTCAAGAAATAAAATGTATCGATTAAACATATATGGTATAACAATCGTTTCCCTATAGCAACACAATGAATGTATGAGTTACTTTTACGTATAACAGATTCGTATATAAATTTGTATTTGAAATATATTTATTTAATAAGATGTTATTCAAATAATAATAATAATAATATATATATATATATATATATATATATATATATATATATATATATATATATATATATATATATATATATATATATATATATATATATATATATATATATATGTATTGTTAGATTTTCTTGGACTGCGTCCAATGAGACAGCAGTAGCTGAATGTCATCACACACCCAACCATTGGGTTCCACAATCTCATGTGGAACACACAACAACCTGCGTCTCCGCCTAAATGAACACTTTTGATAGTATGGTATATGTTGGCGCCCTGAAGAGTCTGAACCTCGAGAGACGAAACATGTGTCATCCAGTTGAAGGGATAGGTGGGGCTCCTTCCCGGTCAAGCAACTAACAAAAGTGTTCATTTAGGCGCAGACGCAGGTTGTTGTGTGTTTCACATGAGATTGTGGAACCCAACGGTTGGGTGTGTGATGACACTCATCTACTGTTGTCTCATTGGACGCAGTCCAAGAAAATCAAACAGTACATATATACGCCATCCGACGGGAGGTCGGCGAAAACATGGGTTGTTGGCTGTGGATGGGGTCTCCCTATTCTCGATAGTATGGTATATGTCGGCGCAATGAAGAACCTCGAGAGACGAGACATGTGTCATCGAGTTGAAGGGATAGGTGGGGCTCCTATATATATATATATTGAAAATTTTTGTCAACAAATTTCAGGAAGACAAAATTGCCAGGGAGGATTCACACCGATACAATTCCAGATTTCATATTTCGGAATATATTTATCTTTTACGCCCCCGCAATCCCGCTTAGGAATTGATTTTTATGAACCCCCTCATTAGCGAACATCTACGATGCAGGAGCAATATTCCTACCATATTTTAAGTCTGTAGGTCTTATAGTTTTCACGAGAATTCACGAAAAGTAAAAAGTTGATGTTTAGACTCTTCAGGGTACCGACATATGTTCTCTCGTTAAGAATAGGGAAACCCTATGCACAGCCAATAACCCATGCTTTCGCCAACCTTCCCTCGGATGGCGTATATATGCACTGTTAGATTTCCTTGGACTTCGTCCAATGAGACTACAGTAGCTGAGTGTTATCATACACCCAACATCTCCTTATTCTTGACGAGAGAGTACAGTTTTAAGAGTTATACAGAGTTCTTTATTATTTACTATAGTATATCATACTATGCTATACTATAATGTTTTATTATTTGATTAATTTTAAAAAGAATAGAACAAAAAGAAATTCATGGTTATACCCTTTAATGCCCAAATAACACGAGGGCTAGATAAGATTTTGAAAAAAATTAAGAGTAAAATTATCTACAAACCATGCAATAAGTATAATTCTATATTAATAAACAAAAGAAAAAACACAAATACTTTTATTATATTCTAGCTTATAAATCTATAGATTAATAAACCTATCTCAGCAAAACAGCAAATAATATGGAACTTTCAAAAAAGATTATCAGCTCTTTCCTGACAACACATAGCTACAGATCTAGAATTAGGAAATAGGTAGGGAATCAAAAGATTGTTGCGATATAGTTTCGGTTAATACTGTCGATTTTGCTAAGAGATGGGGTTACTAATACATTAGTTGAAATAGATTAATGACGTCTATGGCGTTTGGAGGATTAACATACTTCATCAAAAGCCAGTTCGTTATTAACTGTCATTGTGCAAAAAACATGCTTTTCATAGCTCTGAATATGTCGAATTATGTGCCGGAAAAAGACGTTTTGCGGAGAAGTGTAATAACATTCTTTCATTTGAGGAAAACGGCTGCTGAAAGTACGATCGTAGGTGGATGTTTATGATGAACATGCTCTAACCCAAAAAAACTTGCGAACGATGGTTTAAACGCTATAAAAGTGGAGATTATGATATGAAAAACAAGGAGCTTCCATTACAGCCGAAAAATGTAAAGATGCAGATTTGCAAGCATTATTACTTAAACACTGAACTCATACATCCATTGAATATATACATCCATATGAGTTGAAAGAAAGAGGTATTAAAAACCACTTGTGAAATTTTGCTTGCCAGACAGAAAAGAAAAGGTTTTTGCATAGAGTTCTTACAGTGACGAAAAGTAGATCTATTTTGACAACCAAAAGCGCAAAAAATCATTGGTAGACCCAAGCCAATCCACAACATCACAACCAGTGCGCAATATACATAGAAAGAAATCCTTCTGGTGTATTTGGTGGGATAGTAGGGAAGCTGGGTATTACGATCTGTTGATACCTAGTGAAACGATTCCTGGCGATCGATACCGACAACAATTGATAAAATTGAACCGAGCATTGAAGGAAAAACGATCAGAATATGCCCAAAGACACGATGAAATAATTTTTCAACATGACAATGCTAGGCCCCATGTTGCAAAATGTGTAAAAACTATTTGGAAAACGTTAAATGGTACCTCCTACCCCACCCGCTGTATTCACCAGACTTATTCCCTTCGGACTACCACTTATTTCGATCGATGCAGCACAGACTTTCAAAACAACACTTGCATTGTTACGAAGAAGTGAAAATTTAGCTTGATGAATGGTTGGCGTCAAAAAACCAAAAGTTTTTTTGGCGTGGAATCCATTCTTTTACCGAAATATGGAAAAAGTAATAGCTAATGATGGTCAATACTTTGATTATTAGGGTAATTTATTTTGTTATGAAAATAAACAACGTTCAAATTTTGCGAAAAAAATCGACATTATTAACCGAAATACCTATTATGAAATATTGAATTCAGGTTATACATATTAAACAATAAATTAACCAGTAAAATATATTCTAGATTTATATATATTATAATAAAAGAAGTGTAGTATTTTTTGGAAAGCATTTATATATAAACTGGGAATTGGAAATGTGGGTAAATTTTATTTAAACAAAGGGTGTTACAATAAGAGCGCAAGATTTGAATTGCGCGCCATTTTGGCTGTCATGATTCGATAGGTCAAGAATTGTAACAGATCAATAAGAAATAGATAGAAGTGAATAAATATGGGGCGCTACACGATACAGCAATTCATTCTTATTGTTAAACATTACTATCAAAATGGCGAAAGTTTGGTTGCTATGATTCGTAAAGTGCGTCCGATTTTCGGTAGAAACAATGTTCCAAATTTATCAATAGTAAACAGAATAATCAACAAATTCGAAAGTACTGGTTCAGTTATTGATGTGAATTGAAACACACGACAGGAGCTTGTAGTAGTCGTTCAGAACGAAACACTATGACAGTTCGTGAGCATGTAGCCGAGAGTCCAGGATCCTTGATTCGTCATCGTGCACAAGAACTGGACATTTCAGCAGCCACTGTTCACCGTATTCTTACTAAAGATTTGTTTCTCCATGCTTACAAAGTCCAATTGACTCAACAACTTCTGCCAACCGACCATGCCCAGTGAATAGAATTCGGTGAGAATTGGCCATCACGCCAATTCTCACGTGGACCTTGTATCAACTAAATACCGTCTCATTTATGCAAAACCGCTATTCAAAATATCACCCGAAGAGTAGGCGTGTGGCACCAAAATCGTGGCGGCCATTTACTGGATGTGTTGTTCCGTACATAATTTCCAAAGATCTATGTTATAAATCAAAAAAATTATTCAATAGTTTGCTACAGAAAACCATGTTTTATTGAAAATTCACAACTTATGCTCTTATTGTAATACCCTTTATTAAATGATTAATAATAACTGAAAATATATGCGGCAATCAAGTAACCCGCTAAAGAAAAATAGATGATAAACGCTATGCGATCAATAGCCACACCTAACAGTAACCAAAATGGATTAACTTTATCTTCAATTTTAGATAATGAATTGCAACCAAGATGTCCATATTCGTCTGGCATCTGAAAAACAAACATTATTTTATAACATAATACACAGTATGTCGAAAAAATAACGGATCTTTCTAAATTTAAGGAAAACTACTAGCGCCATCTATTGACAAAACAATATATAATCTGAAAGCTATATATCTCCTCTATAAAACGAGCCCATACATTAGAATCATTAGAATCGATCAACGGGTTGTCAAGTTATAGCGCTTAAAGTAGCCGTACCTTTTGCCATCTCATCACAAAAACACGATGGAAGAAAGAACTAATATTCAATTTTGTTTCCAGCTCGGTAAAACTTTTACAGAAACATTTAAATTGATGAAAAAAGTTTATGCCGATGATTGCTTATTCCATACACATGTATTCGAGTGGTATAAGCAGTTCCAAGACGGTCGTGATACTTTCGAAGACGACTCAAAGCCAGGCCGGCCAAAACACAAAAATCGCGATTAGTTGGTGGAAAAAGTACGTGATATACTCACTTACGATGGGAATTCGATTGTAAAGCTGGGTCCACAACAATAAAATTATGCGTGTGTGTTGAATTTACCGGAACAATTTGTTTGTATTATCTAATGAACAACAGATACTTCGTATGCGTGCTGTGCGGCGGCAATATTTGTGTATGACTTTGTGTGTCAGAACGTCTACGTTGCCGCGCAGGCATACCACATATAACAGATACCGCCCACACAACTTAAATTTGTATTGATGTAGACCCGGCTTAACAGGGGCAGCAAAGACATGATTCACGAAATTTTGACAAATGATTTAACCAAAACGGAAAGTATGTGCTCGATTTGTTCCTCACTCCATAAATGAGGACCAAGAAATTGCTCGCGTTGAAATTGCAAGAACCTTATTAAAACAGCCAGACGAAACTGCACCTGGAATCGATTGTAACTAGTAATGAGACTTCGTGCTTCAAAGTACGATCGTCAAACAAAACACCAAAGAGCCAATTCGAAGTCCCCAGGCTCTCAGAAATAGAAAAATTTGCGTTTCCAGAAGTCGCGAGAGAAGACAATGCTGATTTGTTTTTACGATTTTAAAAGTATTATACATCGTGAATTCGTTCCACGGGTTCAAAATGTCACTGATATTATCTGGGTGTTATGGACCTTTTGTAAAAGGGAATTGTTCGAATGAGGACCGAATATCGAACGCCAGGAAGTTAGTTTTTATTGCAAGATATTGCACCATCTCACAGGGCAGTGGCAGTTCATGATTTTTTGGCAAAAAAATAAGTAGACGTGATTAAACATTCTCCATATTTACTTGATTTATCTCCATGTGACTATTTCCTGTTCCCACACTCAAACTCAAGCCGTGACATGGGTCATTAATACGATTCCGAAAAACCACATAAAACATCTATTCTAGCATTGTTTAAACGTTGCAGGGATGTATTTTGAACAAAAAGAAATCATTTTGCAAAATAATTAATTGTTTTTTTTTTATTTAAAAGTTCCATTATTTTTCCGACATATACTTAAAATAACATTTTCGACAAATATTCCGAAATATTTAACACGAAAATAATAACATAGTTTTCATGTCATATATAAAAATATTAACATCAAATATTACTCTAATTATGGTATTTAGTATATAACGCATTGACTTAAACAAATAACTTATTCTGTTTCTATAGTTAAAAGTGCTCCGTCAAAGTTGGAAATTTACTCACGCCTGAATTTGAAGTCACTAAAGGATTACAACAAGGTTATTGCTAAGCTCCTATGTTATTCAATTTATACCTGAACAAAGTGTTAAGTCTATGTAGAAGGAAGGGTGGAAAAATGGGAGTTAGGATATACGACGACGGGCTATCTTCTTTACAATAAGGAGACGACAAGTGATTCTCGCCGAGGATGAAAACGATGAATACGATAAGGTTGTTGCTTAGCTCCTATGTTATTTAAATTATACCTGAACAAAGTATTAACTCTATGTAGAAGAAAGTGTGGGGAAATGGGAGTTGGAATATACGATGACGCTCTATCTTCTTTATTATTGGCAGACGATCAAATGATTCTCGCCGAGAATGAAGACGATACATTCTACATGCTGCGAAAGTTAACCGAAGAATATAAAAAAAGAGGACATTTCAAATGAATTTTAAGAAAAGCGGACACATCATAGTTGGTGGAGAAGGAAAAGACTTAAACTTAGAACACAGATGTAGTATGAGAAACTGCCAAAGCTATAAATACCATGGATTATGTCCAATAAAGGTGGAAGTGAAGAGGAAATAAGACATTGAGTTGGAAAAACCAGGGTACCAATGCGACAGTTATAATCTAGACAGTTGCACACTTACTGTGTAGAATAGAAATATGCCAAATAATATCAAACGAAAACTGTATAAGGCTATAGTAGGAAGTATAGCACTACATGGAGCAGAGGTATGGGAGGTGTCTGACAGAAATACATTATGGAAATGGACTTTTGGCGATGCAGCTGAGGTAGAACTGTTATGGATAAAGTCAGAAACGAAACAATAAGGTAAAAAATTGGAGTGCCGTTTCACATAATGGTTACTGTGACGAAAAAGATGGAAAGGTGGTCCTTAAAGGAATAGCACTGGACTCGAGAGGGTGATGGAAAATAAAGGCCTCCATGAAAATAATTGTAAGACCGCCGAAACTGGAAGTTTGTCTACGAAAAACGCCACACGGTGTAATCCCACGCAAAAGAAAAAAGAAGGAAATAGTCAAGATTAGATTTGCTGTTCGCTATGCTATTACTGACATAGTACATGTGAAGATGCTCTTTATAATATCATCAACAAGTTTTACCCATCCCGAAAAAGTAAAACGAGGAATATATGAAATTAATGCTCGTAACCGCCATTATTCATTGTAATTGCTTTCCTTTTACTTGATTCGTAAAATTTCCGTCCTCAAAATAGAACATTTGAAATGTCTCGCTATTCAGTCATCAATGACGTTTTCAGGTAAACTTAACCGTCATTGTTTTAATATCACATTTTTTACAATCGCAACAAATAAAACTTTGTTTTATAACAAAATAAAATACAATAATTTTAAGATTATAAATATATTCATGTTAATTTATATGTGATGCATACTTTATACTATATACAGATATGAAGTCATTCATATGTCCACTTATAAACTCTTTCATCTCGATCATACATTAAATCTAGACTTGCTGTAATATATTTCCATTACAATTTTTCGAAAAGTGGTGGTATTAATGATTGAATTAAATTTTATAGTACAGTACATACGCTACCCCGTCTTACCCCGACTTACGCTACCCCGTCTTCGCGAAATCGGTGTAACGCAATTTTTGAATTAGGTGAAACAACACCAGTTTTCTCCTCTCACTTCCCTGCACTTATGTTCGGCTTACGACATTCACAAACATGTTTCGCGTGGACTTTGCGCACGTTTACAAATTGGTTTGTTTATTATATCATTTAAAAACAACTATGTCATCTAAAAGAAGTAAGACTGATTCTTCTGTACCAAATAACGAAAAAAAAACGTTATCTTTGGAATGTAAACTAAACGTTATTAAGGATTTCGATACAAAACTAAAAGTTTGTGAATTGGCAAAGAAGCAGTGGCGGCTCGTGAGGAAGGGCGTTGGGGCACCCTCTAGCATTTATCACAGTAAACAATTTTTCAGAGCAAAACACCATATTTTATTTCCGTTCAATTTCTTTCCTTTAACTCATTTTAAGACATTATTAAAAATCAAGATGTCTAAATGTAAAAGAACGTCTGGCGATCCATCACACCAAATAATATGGATAAAAATTCCATCCTCTTGCCACAACTTTACATCGTTGGTCGGACGTTTATCTCCAGCGACCGTACGCCACGTCCATTTATCTCGTCGTTGACGTTACATGTTTTGTTGATTGCAAGAATTCGGGGGTTTAACTACTTTCTAAAACATGAATTTTGACTACGTCAAAATCGCATGTTCCTGCGACCGAGGGTGTCGGTAATTAGTTTTAAACGCAAATTTGACGGGTACGAAGCGTTTGATATGTCTCCCGTCGCGTATTTCGTTCGCTTCGCCAATAATGTTTTGATTTGGGATTTGCTACGTGTGTACACACTGAGTAGTTCTTTTTAAATGAAAATAATCAACTTTTAATTGCAAACATGAAGTTTTTTAACTTTTTCGATTGCATATTACAACTGCATGCTTTGCAGTTACAATAAACTGTTTGAATGGTTTACTCTTCGGGAAACGGTAAGTGCCTACTTATTCATTCCTTTATTTGCGTAACAAGCAACAACTCATCCTCCAATGTCCTTATAAGTAATAACAATACAAAATTTTAATGTTTTCCTGGGTGACCTCCTGTGTAGATTTCAATAGCATGAAAAGTACAAAGGAGGAAAGGGGAAGCAAAAAAAATCTTCAGCAGCCCTATTTTCTTCTACGCCCTCCCACTTTAAAAACCTCGAGCTACCACTGCAAAGAAGTTTGATCTACCAGAATCGATAGCTAGAACAATTATAAAAAATACAGAAGAAAATATCGAAGCTGTGAAAAATGCTGAGTCTTTGCATTCAAGCATCATTCGTAAACGTCATGGTATTATCGTTGAGATGGAAACAATGCTGAAATTATGGTGTGATAATCAAGTAAGAGTGAAAAACTATCCTGTTGATTAGAAGATGGTGTGCTCTCAAGTTGAGCTGATTTCTGAAATATTAAAAGAAGAAGCTGGGAAGGCGGCCAAAGATGAAATGTTTAAAGCTAGTAACGGGTGGTTCAGTCGATTCAAAAATCGCTGTAACTGGAATAGCATTGCGGAAAGTAGATGTCGGCGGCGCTGATAAAGAGGGTACGTTTCTCTATCCTGAGAAACTCAAGGTTATGATAGAAGAAGGTGGCTATAGCAGCCAAACCGTATTCAACTTTGATGAGACTGGATTGTTCTGAAGAGAAGAACCGCGTTACCGCGCGTGAAGACAAAACCTTTACGTTTTAAGGCCTTCAACGATCGATTGACAGTGATAGTTGGGGGAATGCACCTGGTGACTGTAAGTTAAAACCTCTCTTAGTTTATCGTTCGGAAAATCCAAGAGCTTTGAAAAATAAATCTAAAGCTGGTTTGCCCGAGATTTGGAAATCAAATCTTAAAGCTTGGGTGACAACCTTCCTTTTTGAGGATTAGTATGGTCATCACTTCATACCTGAAGTAAAACGTTATTGCCAATGAAAAAAAATTCCATCTACGGTGATGAACAAGTCCATCCTCCTGCTACTCTCACTAATTTCGACCCACGTGTGAAAGTTCAATTTTTGCTACCAAATACAACCAACTTGCAAAACATTTAAAGCTTATTACACGAGACGATCATTTGCACATCTCTATGAAACTACAATTGCTGTGAACATCATTGGAAAATGTTGGCAAGAAATTTCACAAAAAAACTTTATATGGCGCCTGGAAAAAACTGTGTCCATTTTTTATCACTAATGAAACTCCGGTGAAATCAGCGCCAGAGCCTGATCAAATTGATTATTTATTTAAATTATTGTTTTCTTTAGTCCTTTTCGATATACGTTCAATATACGTTCAATTTCGATATACGTTCAATATATTGAATTATTTCGGAAAAAATGTCCATTATATTAATAAGAGAAAATCTGAAATGTATACTTTACCACAACATCAGGTAAACATAAACATGCTTTAATACATTTGGTTGTCAGAATATTGGATGCAATATGAGATAAAGGATGATAATGCTTTATTCTAGAGACATTGATTACCATAATTGAAATCAGTATCGATATCGATGTGGCGACCATACTCCAACTGTATAGTAAAGCTACAAATGACAATATTTATTACCAGAATGTAATTTTTATTATAATCAAAAAGTAAGGTGACTTTTATATACGGTCTGTGGCTCTGAATGCTCCTTCAGCCGTCTTCCTGCAGTCCTTCCTTCCTCGAGCTCGAGCGGGACTTATGACGACAATAATGGCCAAAACCGATCTCGGGAGTTACTTGCTGACATTATGGTGGCGACTGAAGGAACGGACAGAGCAATCAGGTGAAGTATAGATGAAAAGGGCCACCATGCAACTTTTTTGAGCCCATATATTGGTGGATTTATGCCTATGAATTGGTGTGTTTGTGTACGTCTGTTTGCATGTGTCTGGTGTCTTTGCATATATTAGGTCTACAAATAAATGTTGACCTTTTTTTACATAAAATAAATATTTATTTATACAAAACCAACATACATGTCAGTCTTGAAAATAATCTCCATCGCTTTCGATACATTTCAGCCATTTCTTGGGCAGCTGGAAACCCTACTTAGAAAAACGATTGTGGTTTTAATTCAATAAATTCGGTAATAAAATTTTGAACCTCTTCGAGGTTCCTTGTACGAACATGCGAATCAACAAGATGGTATTGCAGAGAACGAAAGAGGTGGAAATCTGAAGGGGCCATATCTGAGCAATAGGCGGCATGAGAGGGAAATTCCCAGCCCAAAATATCGATAAGTTGTTTGGTTGCTGCCGCCGCATGGGGTCGTGGGTTATTGAGCAATAGTATCACCTGCTGAGTTCCCTTGGCAGTATATGGTCGTTTTCGTTAGATTTCGTCACATAAACGCATAAATTGTTCATAATAACGCTAAGAAATTACAGTTTTTATGTTTTTCTCTTTTTAGGGTTATCGTATAGAACCCACTTCTCGTCACATGCCACGATTTTAAACAGAAAATCCTTCAAATTATTGATTGATTTGTCCGTTACTTTGTGATAGTTTATTTTTTACAAAAGGAATAAAACAATTTTATACTTTGTTATCTATGTATTATATGTTCCCGAATATTCCGAATAAAGATTGTCTACTATTAATAGATAATTTACTCATAAAAAATAACGTCAATCCAATTATTAAGAAAGATATTTTAGAACTCTAACTTATGCATTAATGAAAATTATTTTCAATTTAATAACGTTTTTTACAAACAAAAGGATGGTCTAGCAATGGGTTTCCCACTAAGCTCTTTATTATCAGAACTTTTTATGTCAAACTTGGAACATAATTTTAAAAACGGATAAAGCAAAAAATATATTGTTTTGGTTTAGATATGTAGACGACATTTTGGTTTATTATACTGGAAATGACAGACAAATAAAAGGAACATTAAAGCATTTAAATAGTATCCATCAAAAAATAAAATTTACACTTGAAAAAGAACAAAATCAAACCATAAATTTCCTGGACTTATCAATATCCAAACAAAATAATAAACTAGAATTTAATATCTATAGAAAACGCACATACTCAGATATAACAATTACAAAACAATCAATCCACCCCATTACACATAAATATGCTGCATATAAGTCTATGATCCACGGAGGTGTCACAATTTCACTATATAAAAATAATATAAAAATAGAACTGGAAAAAATAAAACTAATAGCACAAAATAACGGCTACAAAGAAAAAGAAATTTGTTACTTAATAAACAAAAAACGGAAACAATTACTAATTCATCAAGTATATTCAAAAGTAAAACAAACAAATGATAAAAAGTACTGTAAAATTTCATATTTCAGTCCAATTTCAGAACAAATAGCTCGCTCTTTGAGGAAATATAATTTGCAAATTGCGTTTAAAACCACCCAGTCAACCAGTAAATTAATTTGTAATGCCAAAAATAAAACATCACCAAATACAAAATCTGGAGTTTATATGTTAAGTTGCAACGAGTGCAGTAACTGCTATGTGGGACAAATGGGCAGAAATTTTCAGACCAGATTCAAAAAACATAATCTACATATATATTAAAGAAACAAACTCTAATTTTACGAACCATTTCATAGATACCGGACGTATATTTTCAGAGATTACAAATTTGAAAATTTTACATACAGCGGCAAAAAGCAAAAAATTAAACATTTTAGAAGCTATTGAAATTTATAAATATAATAAAAACCCGTCTAGACGGCTATTAAACGATCAGACCGTTCTCCGAAATTCACCACTTTTTAAAATATTGTCAAAAATTAACCCCAATAAAAGTATAAAATTAGGTACATATGATAGATAAGCAGCTGTAAAACCTTAGTTTTAAAGTAATGTTTGAGAATGTAAAATCGTTTTACGAAACTATAGTCACACAAATTTTAAAAATAAAAGTGATAGATGACAAAGTATAAAATTGTTTTGTTCCTTTTTTAGAAAATCCTTCGTTTTAAATCTTGACAGCAGGTAAACTGCTGTGTTATAGTGCCTCACTTTATTTTCTGGGCTAAGTGCGTCCGGGACCCAACCAGCCTGTTGAGTTTTTTCCAGCTTTTGCAACCGATCACTTGTTAAATTATACCCAATTGTTCACCAAGCTCATTTTGTGTTTGACAAGGATTTTCTTGCAACAGTTCATCCAATTGCTCGTCTTCAACTTTTTTGGTGGTCCCGAACGATGTTGATCGGAAAGATCGAAATTACCCATCCAGAACTTTCTATACCATCTTTTGAACGTACTTTCAGACACCGAATTTTCCCCCAAAGTAGAGCAAATTCTTTCTTTCGCCTCGAGAAAACTTTTTTTAGTTGAGAAGCGAACAGAATACAGTGCCTCGCATAGCTGTCGGACGACATCGTGCTCACTTGTGACACGTTGTGAGGTTATGTCGTGTAGCAAAGTTTTCATATGCGATTTTTTTATGATAATGATATAGTTAATTAATTCGGAGAGGTCACAACTTATTTGTACACCTAATAAGATGTTTAAACAAAAGTTCACTTACTTAAAAATGGTACAACTTCATATCCAGTTGGTGTCAAGCTTCCCAATGTTATCAGCATTAATGTCTCTATAATCAACTGTGCACATCCCATCAATATCTTCATATGACCTTTTGGACTTACCCAAAATGATAAAAGCAAAAAGCTAGAAATAACTAAAAACTATTCGATTAATTATACAAATAAGCAAAATAAAATATTTCAGATGCATTGATCAGATCAAATCAAACTTACTTAAAAGTGGAGAGAAAAATATATCACTGTAGACTGTTGATGAGCGTGTTACATTGAAATTAACTATTAAAGATGGCAGGAAAGCATCAACAACTTCAGTGTCTGATATTATCCATTGGGATGAATCTTTTAAAATCTAAAAATGTTTATTTGAATTTACACAATGAAAGCAAAATTGAAGGTTAAGCCATAATAAAAAGTTATTTGACTTTTTTTTGAGAGTTTGATTTGGTTCTTGAAATATTTGCGCCTTAATTGTTCAAAAACGATAGTATATGACAGATATAAAATAAGGAGTATTTTATATCTATCATAGCTTCTATGTAATTTGCAATCTGACACATTGACGAATGCTACATTACATCTTAACAATAAATCCCACAAAATACTAATATACTCACCAAAGAACTATCGTTTTTATTTAAACCCAAGAATATTCCAGATGAAACTTCCACACTAGACAATTGTATCAAACACTCATGATTACCTTTGGGCCATTTATTTAGTTCTAGAGAATTACAAAATACATTAACTTGAAAATTAGTATTCCATGTTACATTTCCTTGATAAGTTACGACCATCAAAGAGTCATCAAATAAATTTAATGAATTTGAAGTGGCGCTGAAACGGATAAATTGATTAATATATAAATTATATTATATAAATTGATTATATATTTATATATTAATCCGATATAGACAGAAAGCGTCAAAGATATGAAGCAAGATTTTTATGCAATCATTACGGTACCTTTGTTTGCAATCTCATGAAAGGATAACACAGATGTAAGAATCCTTTCAAATTGTCATGGCGATGAAATGACTTTAGCAAACAGAAAAGCGAAAGATGGAAGCCGGATCAGAAATTCCTTGCCCAAAGATGGTACAGTTTTATAACAAATATATGGCGAGAGTTGATCTATCAGATCAACTCGTTGGCCTCTATATATATATATATATATATATATATATATATATATATATATATATATATATATATATATATATATATATATATATATATATATATATAGTACATTTTCCTTCGTACATTGCGAGTGCTTAAGGGGTAGTTAGGACTTGCGTCTATGTATACGTCATTCAAGAACTTAGCCTAAAACCATATCCCAGCATTCGTAAAACGTTATTCTTCCGGTCAGAGGATACAACAGCATCGTAATCCTTAATTATTATTTAAAACGCATTTTAACACAGGTCGACATGATTTGACATGATTTTTGTAACATTGATGAGAATGCTTTTCTCGTTTCATTTAGGTGGTGAAGGGCAGTTTTATTGTTTTCTATAGGTTAGTTCATCTGGTCTGTTTAAGTTGATTTTATATAAAATGGCAAGTTCTAGTAGTCATTTTGCAAAAATTCCCGCCGATAAGTTTTGTTATATATGCAGACGATTTATTTTAAAATCACAAGTTAGATCTTTATCCGAGGAAGTCAAAAAACCCTATATTTTAAGTGCTAAATTAGAGATCAAGATAAAAGGTGGGCTCCTCATGTTTGCTTTGTGAGTTGTCACGTAAATTTAGTGCAGTGGATGCATCGCAAGAAAAATTCTATGACGTTTGCAGCTCCTATGGTGTGAAGAGAACCTACTGACCATATAAGTGATTGCTATTTTTGTTATCACTAAAACAGAAGAGTCTTCAAAAAAAGCAAAGGGACAAAATTCAGTATCCAAATTTGCCTTCTACACTTAGGCCAGTTCCTCATAGCCAGGAACTACCGGTACCAATTGCGCCTTCAAACCTGGACAACATTTTTCCCGGTTATTTTAAATCTTCATCAGCATCTGATCCATAACTTCCTGAAAACACCAGTTGTGACCCAACATTTTTAACAACTACCTGTGAACCTCACTTGATAAGTCTGGAATTTCTTGGTTCCAGACATCAACAGTGGAACATATTAGATAAAAATGCAAGTGTTTCACTTTACCGAAAACGGCATGTAATTTTTTCAAGTTTTTATAAAATGGAAGAATCACTATGTGTCTATAGAGATACTGACCTTCCGAGTGAACTATTTTCATAAATTAGTCGAAATACAGCCTAAAAACGGTCTTGCTTCAAAATGAAAACAAAAACCCATCTATTCCTTTTGCCCATTCAGTGACAATGAAAGAAACCTGTGACAATTTAGCAACCATACTAAATCGCGCTAAATATGAACAGTATCAGTGGGATGTTTGTGAGGAGTATTGCTTTTTTGTGTCTATGGAACAGTAGGGCAACAAAAGAACATTACAGTAAAAAAGATTGGCCTCATAGGACTTCGTTTAAACCAGGTACTTCAAACATAAAATATGCCGCCCTTATGAATAAAAAAAAGTTGCTTCCGCCTCTCCATATTAAGCTTGGACTAATGAAAAATTTTGTAAAAAGGAAGTCATAGTTTCAAGTACCTTAAAGAAATATTCCCTCAATTAAGTAAAGCAAAACTAAAAGACAGAATATTGATTGGACCTCAAATAAGGAAGCTTCCGTTCCGTTCCGTAAGGGATTTCCATTTTCAAGAAAAATGAAATGAAAAGGAATTGGCAGCTCGGAAGTGTTTTGTAAGTGTAGTGAAAGGATTTCTGGGCAACAAGAAAGATGAAATCTATAAAAACCTTATAGATATACTCCAGAAAGCCTCCAGAACACGAACAAGGAGAGAAGTTTCACCAAGACATCAGAACGATGGAAGCAAAATACTAGGGATGCTGGAACCCATTTATGTTGAGCGTCTACTGCTGGCTTTTATAAAGCGATGATGCTACAGAACACGAGAGCAAAAGTGATAGTTTATGTCGCTATATGACGTATCTTATGTAATAATTTTTTTATTCACATAATCCTCAGTAATGTCTTTGCACAGATTTAACACGTTTTACATGTTTATATTAAACAAATATTAGATTGAAAAATATATCGTCTCCTTTTTATTCCCCACCACCGACCTACCGACCCTATAACGACAAAAACTATACGTGTTAAACTACAGTAATTAGCTTATCATTTTTGGATTTAGGACTACAAAATACTTCATATACACCTATTTTCATCAATGTTACCTCAAAAAAAAATTTAATATGTTGACCTGTGTTATCAATCAATTAATCGCTAAGAATCATCAAACGTTAAGATTCAAAAAACTATTAGCAGTCTCGAAGAGTATCACAGAAACAAAACTTTGAAAATAAGATTTAGTTAGACTAAATACATTTAATACAAAATAAAAAATATATCTAAAATTCATACATTCGTTTTTTAATGTATATTCATGCAAATAATGAATAATCATTCATAAATTTAAAGTATTGGTAATGCACAAGAGATAATAATTAAGCCATTCAATTTTTGAAATTGAATAGCTAAGACTGACGGTTTATATAAAAAATAATATAATGCGTAATAAACATAATGACAGAGCATTGCATATATATTTTAAAAATTTTCTAGTAAATTCTAATACTCTCTGGAAATCTTTAAAAATATATATTAGTGCTTTTGATACTCAGAAAAGATAACAATAACAATATCAATAACAACCTAATAAAGAATTTTATAAAGACAAACAAATGCTAGTTCCAAAAGGCTGTTGTGAATTCTAACCACATTAGTTTACTGCTAACAAGAATGTTTAAGTTCTTATTAGATAAACTTAATATCAGTATAGTTAATAATTTTAATCAAAGCTTGAACTTACCTCATACAATATAATTCTGGACGCCATATTTCATTTCTAAAAATGTGTAAGGTTCGAATATTTGTATAGTTTTCTGGTAGCCAGTTGAGCTTCATATCATTCCATGTCTAAAAATCAAATAAAATGGTTTATTGTTAGCAATTTAATATTTACAAAAAGTACAAGTTATATAAAGACATAAAACGCAATGATTATAACATCACATATGCAATCTGTGGAAAGATTGGGTACCAAATCAGGCCGGTACGATGGCCGAGGCCGAAGCCGTTGTAGCTACATCATCATACCTACAATATCAGGAATTTCATTCACCAATCTGTGACGGTCCAATTCCAGAAAACAAATGTATAAGAAACAATTTGTATAAGGTTTTCAACTTTTCGGTCAATCAGCCAAAAAAAGCAAAATCGATCATATTCTCGAAGTGTACAAATTCTCGAAGTGTACAAATTCTCGAAATGTACAAATTCTCGAAGTGTACAGATTCTCGAAGTGCACAATGAGTGTAAAAAGGATCAAAATTGCCCAGTCATATACAGCAACTATGGGGATTCGCATAGCGCGAATGTCACCAATTGTAAAGCAAGACAAGTCTGGGGCCCTATGATGAAGGCGAAACCCCCAAAGCCGACGTCCATGCCATCAAGCGTGAAAATACCTACACCAATCTGCTAAATCCCCTCCCACAAAAACAAATTTTCTGTCCGAGCTTGTGGACCTCCAAACTCTCGACGCAAAAACTAGCCATAAATCAAGCTTAATTGAATGCAACTAAATTCATTTTTAGTAATTTCGTCCCGAAAATCCAGGCATGAAGACAACAAGATCCTAAATCTTCTCGGATCTCAGGTTTATGAAAGCTCCGTCTCCTTTCTGCCGTCGTAAATTTCAAGTATTTTTACTTTGATCATCGGCCCAGCATTTGACAAAACCCCTTTCTAATTTCCGATGGAGACAACGGTGACCTGTAACATCCGATACCTCCTGGGACAAATAGAGCTCCCTAAAATCATAATATCTATACTCCATTTCAGGTTCATTGCCCAGCAGCATAAGTAATATCCAAAATGATGTTCAGACTTCGTACAGTGTAGCAACTGCCCGATAACAGGAACAGGTATTTTTGTACCGCTTGGCACAGTATTTTATTGATTAAATACCATTAGCAGAGTAGTAGAAAAGTCTTGTGATGAAAGCCCTTAAAGGGCAAATTATGTCTCGTTGGAAAATGATGTATTTGCGGGCCATATGAACAATCAGTTGCCTACAAGGGCTGTTATTTATGTATCCGGATTTGGTAACAATGATGTTGCTAAGCGCCATCTGATATATATGTTACATCGTAAAGTTTGACATTGTTTACTGTATACCTTCTCAAAATGGTTTGTTATACGGGCGCTATTTGTGTTGTTTAGTGACTTAAAAATTTCGTCTCAGTCAAAAAATGGAATTATCTCGTAAGAACATTTATGCGATGATTTACTGCGATTTTCAAAGTAGCCAAAAGCCGTGAATAACATCGACACAGTTGACGAATCTTGGATCTATGCGTACGAGCCCGAGAGTAAACAGCAAGAAGCACTTTAAAGCAAATCGTCGCCTGTTTTCTTGGAATAAATGAGCATGTGGCTACAGTGCCACTAGAGAATCGTAGAACGATCAATTCTGAATAGTACACAACCATTTGTTTGCCAGAGGTCTTTAAAAAAATAAGAAAAAACAACCAGCGACGCAGAATCATTCTTGACCATGACAATGGAAGCTCTCACACATCGGACCGAACAAGTCAATATTTGACCGGTCAAAACATCGAATTGATGGGTCATTCTTCGTACAGTCCTGATTTGGCACAGAATGATTTATTTTTGTTCTTGTCAGTGAAGAATAAACTACTTGGTCAACGATTTTCGACGCCAGACGAAGCGGTTGGTGCGTTCAAAATACATGTTTTGGAGATACCTCAATCGAAATGAAAAAAGTGCTACATCATCGCTGAGAATATTAAAAAAAACAATAAAACCATTTTCAATGATAACTATTTGTTTTAAATTATTATTCCGGATACATAAATAGCAACCCTCGTACAATGCCATTAAAATCCAGTTTGACATAGTTTATGCTACGGAGGTGTCATTGGTCCATACTTTTTCGAAGGTGATGATAGCGCAGCGATGGCAGCCCAGTTCCGGGGGGGGGGGGGGGGCATATACGCGCATGGTAACATATATGGTAATAACTGCTCATTAAAAAGTATTGTGATATTAAAACAGTAAAATTGCTTGTACTGGACAGTTTCAGTGTATTATGATATATTTTTTTATTACCAAGGTAATATCGAAGTAATTTTAATATTCCATCAATCTCTTGCATTTACCAATGCGTTCACTTTATCTCAATCAGTATGAATGTTTTAAATTTCACTTACTAGCTTTGCGGTGCCTCTAACATTTAATATTGAATTACGTTCATCCTGCAAATAACTGACATGTAAAATTAATTTTATAGTCTATTTAAATTAAAGAATTATACCAGGTCCATGCTGTCAAATTTCATTGCCACATATACCTGTATATCGTCATCGGGTTTTTGCACAGGGCGAACCATCGGATCGTATTGAGTTAAAAGATTTCGTCTCAATCTTTCTAGGGTTGTTAATTTTTTTTCAATTTCCTTTAACAATTTTTATAGTCAAATATGTGTGTGATATACCACTTTTTATGAAAAATACCATTTACATTGTACTTACTTCTTCATTACCAGATCTATCGCAATCAAAATACCACTTTGCTTCGATTTCTGTCCACGTACTAAAACTAATAACCCTGATTAGCAATGGTTTTGGATCCAACCATGATATTAAAGAAGTAGTATTTCCTTCCTTTCCAACTTCCAATAAGGCTTGTGTCCCAACTAAATAAAAATACATTTTAAAGAATTTACAGGGAGTAAAAGAAATAACTTCCGTAAAAAATGTTAACCGACGATTCTTTACATCCTTTGAGAGCAAAAAGATCTTTACAACAGAGGCCAAAAACCTAAGAGTCTCCTCGAAGAAGATTGAAAAGTTATTAAGTCACTAATCGAAAAGCTATGAAAAGAATTATTATTTTAAACACATGTGTGTAAAAGCATATTTGGCGAATAATAATAATTTTACGAATAAACTAATGAAAATTGTTAAACCATTTTTTTTTAATTAAGAATCAAGTCATACATCAGTCAGAATGGAAATGGAAACGTCGAATTGAATAATTGACAAAATCTCCACAACAAAAGGTTTTAGCGATAAAAATTATCAGTGTGTGTATTTAAATTCCATTTAAAATCAAAATTATATATTATACGTAAATACCCCGATCTGCTTCCTATTTCCGGAGAAGCTGCTGCCAACCAGATTAGAAATATACCTGCACTTTTTCAACATGTTCGAGAAAGTAAGTTGAAACTGTGCCAGGTTCATATAGACTTTAATGGTTGACATTTTGAACATTTAATTTAATAAAACATGAAAATACATGACGTCCGGGTATGCAGAGGAGCTGAATGCGGAAGTGATCACTATCTCCTAAAAGGAAAAATAATTTTACCAATATATAAGCAAACCAAAGGAAACAGCCATCGACAACCTGAAAATGAAAATCTGGAAAGCAATACAGATCCTCGATACAATCTATCAAGCCTAGAAAATGAAAGTACGAGAACCTTATATAAGAATAGACTAGATGGAAGATTAATAAAGGTTCCCGAGAATAGTTCAACTGAATCTCTACTTAAAAATGTAACAGAAGGAATACACCAAGCAGCCAAAGAATCCCTAGGAATTAAACAAACATATCCCAAAGCTAGGAAGTACTGGTGGAACGATCAACTACAACAAATGAAGAACAAAAAACAAAAGCTCCATGAAAAATGGATGAGTTCAAAGAGGCAAGAAGACAGACAGAAATACAAAGAAGCTACATCGATATTCAAACAAGCTGTGGTTCAAGCAAAGAATCAAATTTGGGAAAACAAATGCCAAGAATTAGATGGATATATAGGTGGGCGTAAATCTAGTGAATCATGGAGATTTATAAAGAATCTAAGGTCACAAACGAGAAATGAAATAAATATAAACCCAATTACAGCCCAACAATAGGAGGAGCACTATAAATCACTTCTGAAAGAGCAAAGAACAGAATATATGAACAAGTCTCCCAAGAAAATCCGAATTGTTGGAGAACCCATAGCTCTTGATCTGGACAGGACAAAGAAAGCCATATACTTATTAAAAAATGGTCGGGCCGCAGGCCCGGAAGGTATCCCTGCAGAACTAATAAAAAATGGAACGGAACAACTTTTTAAGATCCTGACAGAAATTTTTAACCGATGTTTAAATGGGGAACCAGTTCCACAATGCTGGAAAGAAGGCTGGTTTACATCTATACATAAAAAGGGCAACAAAAAGAACTGCAACAACTATCGAGGTATAACGGTGACGAGTACATTAAGTCGACTTTATGGAAAAATATTAAAGGATCTCATATGTGAAGAATATAATCCCTACGAATCTGAAGAACAAAACGGCTTTAGGGCAGGTAGATCAACAATAGACAATATTTTCTGCCTAACACAAATTATTGAAAAGAAGACAGTGCGGTCACAAGATGTACACCTACTTCTAGTAGATCTAACAAAAGCATACGATACGGTCCCTATTGTGAAACTATGGGAAGTCCTAGAGAAATCTAATATTAATGTGACTATTACAGATGCCATTAAGGAATTCTATAGAAACACAACATCTAGAATAAAAATGGGTAATAAACTTTCAAAAGGCTTCAACGTAACTAAAGGCTTACGCCAGGGATGTTCTTTGTCACCTACCCTATTTAATATATACATCGATGAAGCGCTGAGGTTATGGAAACGGAAGTGTAATGGCATGGGAATAACAATAGAGGACACAACTCTATATACATTACACTACGCTGATGATCAGGTGGTGATCGCCCAGGATAAGGAAGACCTGGAATATATGGCGCGGAAACTATTCGAAGAATACAGGAGATGGGGATTGCAAATTAACACAGAGAAGACACAATATTTGAACATTGGACAGGAACAACTACCAGGAGATCTGATTCTGGACAACGAATATATCAAGTGCTGCGAGGAATACGTATATCTGGGCTCAAGACTCAACAAGACTGGCCGAAACAACGAAACAATAAAAGACAGAATAACAAAGGGAAAGAAGGTTATCGGAGCATTGAACTCAATATTATGGCAAAAAAATATTAGAGCACAGACAAAAAAGAAAATCTATAACTCTATATTACAACCCACACTGATTTATGGCTCGGAAGTATGGCAGCTGACAAACAAGCAAAAAAAAGCCTACTTGCAGTGGAAATGGATTTCTGGAGAAGATCGGCAGGTAAATCTAGACTTGAACATGTTAGAAATGAGGACGTCAGAAATTTAATGAGGGTAGAACACACAATAATTGATGAGATCGAAAGGAAACAACTAGGCTGGTATGGACATGTGAGGCGAATGCCAAGGGAAAGACTACCTAAAAGGATTCTGGAGTGGATGCCTACGAAAAGGAGGAAAAGAGGAAGACCGCCCATAACATGGTTGCATGGAATAACAAAAGCTATGTCGGCAAGGAATCTCTCGGAGGATGACTGGGAGGATAGAAATAACTGGCGATTAGGAACCCAAAGGCGGATAGCGCTATAAACGGGATATATGATGAATTTAATAAAACAATTAGTCATGTGTTTCCTAATATGACGTGAATTGATTAAAACGTTAAATGAAAATAACGTGTCAGTTTTCGTTTTTTTTGTAACATAACAAACTAAATTTATGTTTAAAACGTATGGAATAAATATTAATTGGCGACGTTGAAAACTTAAAAAAGTTCCGCACGATTTTTTGCGGAAATGGTTGCATTTTGGATATATATATATATATATATATATATATATATATATATATATATATATATATATATATATATATATATATATATATTAAGGAAACTTTTTGTTCAAAATTATGTAAAGAATCATAGGTTAAATTTGAAGAAATTTATTTCCATTACACACTGCGTATCACTGAAAAGTAATCCAGTCCAAGTTAATCCAGTGCCAACTGAAAAATGTAATTTTGAAAATATTTACGTAATATATAATAAATTCATCTATCTAGAACTAGAGTATTTAGATTTAAAAGAAGCCCTAGGGCATTTAATAAAGATCGACATGATTTTTGTAACAGTGATGAGAATGGTTTTTTTTGCGTTTTGCGAGCACGTCCCATTTCCAAGTACCTGCTTCTCCTTTATATAATAGGATAATGGAAATTATTTGCACGTGACTTTGGACTAGACAATGTAGAAATTAACACAAGACCGTAGAGTGGATATTTCTACAGTATTCTACAAACCTTTAAGGACATTTTTATTGTTTTCTATAGTTTAGTTTGTTTCTGTCTCGTTTACAGTACAGTCAAGTGTTTAAGTCGATTTTATATAAAATGGCAAGTTCTAATCGTCGATTTTGTAAAAATCCAGCGGATAAGTTTTGTTAAATATGCGAACGATTAATTTTAAAGTCACAAGCTAGATCTATATCCGAGGAAGTCAAAAAGCCTAGCTTTTATATTTAAAGTGCCAAATTGGAGATCAAGATAAAATGGCTCCTCATGTTTGCTATATATGTTGTGACGTAAATTTAGTGCAATGGGTGCATTGCAAGAAAAATTCTACTCCGTTTGCTGTTCCTATAGTGTGGAGAGAACCTGCTTAAAAGAAATGTTTCATCAATAAAGTGATGCAAAACTAAAAGGCCTATTTATTAGACCTCAAATAAGAAGGCTTCCATGTGATTTCCGTTTTCAAGAACAATTAAACGAAAAGGAATTGGCAGCTTGGAAGTGTTGCTTATGGAAGTGGAGATTGTGTAAGTGTAGTGAAAAAATTTCTGGACAACAAGAAAGATGAAAACCATAAAAACCTCATGGATGAACTCTTGGAAGCCTATGAAATATTAGGATGTCGCGTGTCCTTAAAAATGTATTACTGTATGTATTGCAGTAAGCAATAATACAGTAATTCTTGCAGTAAGCGACGAACAATGAGAGAGGTTGCACCAGGACATCAGGACGATGGAAGCAAAATACCAGGAACGCTGGAACCCATCTATATTGGGCGACTACTGCTGGTTTCTATAAAGATGATTTCTAAATGATGCTACAGAACACAAAAGAAAAAAGTGACAGTTTTTGTCGCTGTATAACATGTCATATAATATATTTTTTATTTACATAATCCTCAGTAATATCATTGCATAAATTTAATACGTTTTACATGTTTATCTCCTTTTTTTCCCCACCACCGACCACCTGTAACAAAAAACTGTACGTGTTACATAAATTAGCTTCTCATTTTCGAATTTAAGACTGCAAAATACTTCATATACAACTATTTTCATCAATGTTACCTCAATTTGTTGACCTGTGTAATTGAATTAACACTAAAATGTCCGATTTTTTATATAAATGATTGCAAACAAATATATATATATATATATATATATATATATATATATATATATATATATATATATATATATATATATATATATATATATATCACACCTTTTGTGAGGTGAATCCAAAAGAAACGAGGATCTAAAGCCGACAACAATCCTTTTATGTTAATTGAAGCCTTTACATCAGATTTTTGCTTTCTCCTAATGTCCGTAAAAGTATTTCCTCCTGCTCCGATGACAATTTCATAAGCTGGATCTTGTTTTGTAATGTTATCTGTAAAACATATCAAAAGGTTTTATTTGAATTTCTATAAAATTGACTTTGAACTTTTTAAAATGAAAATGTATTAGGGTTATAATAGGGGATATAAAGAAAATATTTGATTATTCCTTTAGTTAGGGTATAAATTCTTACAAATAAAATTACCCAAAACAGTTTAATTAAATGTATTATTTTGCTTGTGCTTATTTATTACGTACAGCACGAAAATAAACAAATACGTTAAAATTTCAATTAGAAATATACTATAGAATTTAAAAAAAAGTATATACAATAGAACCAAAAATATGAAATCTTTATACCAGGTGTGGCGGTTAATAATTTTTAAGTTTTTTAAGAGGGGGCGCTGCAAACAGGGGTCAGTACACAGTCTAATCTCTTATGTGATTTTGTTGCTTCGTTAGTACCTTGCAAAACACCATTGATGTTTAATCGATTTCGAGTTAACGTTATATATTTTTCGTGTGGTAAGCATGAGTTTCGAGCCAAATAAAAAGCCTTGGAGGCACGAGAACTGTTTTTCTTGTTCAATTAAAAGAGTGAAAGCCGTCGTATACTTGTGGAAACTTACGGTGGCAATATCCCAACGCAAGACGCTTGTGGACGTTGATTCAAAAGTGGTGATTTCGACTTGAAAGACAAAGAACGCCCAGGTCAACCAAAAAAATTGAAGATGTCGAATTGTAAGTATTGTTGTAAGAAAACAATATGCAAACTGTACAGACATGGCAAAAAATGGCAGGAAGGTTAAATATTGGTCGCCGAATCATTTGTGATCGTCTGCATGCAATGGAAAAGATCCAGAAGGCAGGGAAATATGTACGACATCAGCTGAACAACAGACAGATGAAACGCGAAAAACGGTGTGCGAAGTTTTCTTTTCTCGGTGTGAAAGAAAGCTCTTTTTGGGTCGAATCGTGAATGGAGACGAAAAATAGATATATTAAGAGAATCCAAAACAGAAAAAATCGAGGGTTGACCCAGGACAACCATGAACATCGGCCGCAAGGCTGAATTGCTCTGGAAAGACAATGATGTTCATTTTGTGTGATTAGAAGGATGTTGTGTACCAAATAATCAATTTGGACCATGCATTGATCGAAAAGCGACCAGAATGGGTTACAAGACACGGAAAAGTGATTTTGCAACAACGCCCCATCACACACAGCGAAAGCGGTCAGAGACACAATTTCTGCGTTTGGCTGGGAACTCTTACTCCACCCGTCGTACTCACTAGACTTGGTCCCTTCCGATTACCACTTGTTTTTTTCGATGTCTCACGCACTTTCCATGAAAGAACAAATCAACAAACAAATTGCAAGACAGATGGGGAAAATGTGCAGCTAGCAATCGCGCATACTTTGAATAAACGATTTTTTAGCTTTCTCCCAAATTAAACATGTTTTTTTTTTTAAGAAACAATTAAAAACTATTAACCGCCACACCTGGTATAATTTAATTTTATTGATTTACGTTAATACTACCCTCTGCTCTTGATATTTCGTTTATTCAGATATCCAGTCTAATAAATTTATTTATATTAATTTTTATAGGATTATTTTTACAGAAAAAAGTGTTCCTATACATATTTACCTTTTTTAATCCTACAAAACACAGTACGATATTTTTGTAAGAAAATATATGTACTCATTTAATAACATTAACTTTATTCGTTCAATTTAACAATAATTAAAATCTAAATACATCAAGAAACATGAACTAAATACTTTCAATGGTTGATATATTATCTAAAAAATAGGTTAGTTCATAAGTTCCCGCCGTTTTAATAATTCGTTTGATTTTCCTCCATTTTTATTTTGTTTGGTCAAGCTATTGTATGCATTCGAAAGCCCTTTGTTTCTCTACAAAATTATTCAAGTTATGGGATTCGATCATCGACATCTCAGTCTATGGGATTTACAAAAAAAACACGGAACTTGAAAGCCACACAAACTAGCCGACGACGAACAAGGAAAAACGCCACAACAAAGTTGCTCAAAATATCGCCCAACACCAAGTACCACGCAGCTACAAGCAACGATTCTTGTACATGATCGTCACGGAAGATGAGAAATGGTGTCTCTACGACAATATGAAGCAAAGGGGATGGCCGCAGGAGATGCGCCAAAACCGAGAGTTAAAGATTTGGATTCCATGTAGACTATGATCTGCGTTTGGTGGAACTGGGAGAGTCTCGTGTACTGGAAAATGCTGGAAAAGAATAAGACGGTCGACAAGAAACGTTACCTCGCTCAACTGCACCAGGCAAATGAGATTGTTCAACTGAAACACCCGATTGACAAAATCAAGTGATTTTGCTTCACGACAATGCATACCCTCACACAGCAAACATGGTCAAGGAGGCCCTGAATGATCTGGTGAATGGGTTGTAAATCCCATAGATTGAAGATGTCGATGATCGAATCCCATAAATTGAATATTTTTATAGAGAAAGAAAAGGGCTTTCGCATATATACATACGAATGGAAAAATTTTCCGCATCCGCCGTACTCTCCCAGATCTTGCGCCAACCGATTATCCCCTCTTCGACTCACGGTTCAATCAAATGAGGGGTGTACCCTTCGCCAACGATGAGGACCTCAAAAACTGACTTAACAACATTTTTGAGTTCAGGCCCGACGAATTCTGGCGAAACCAAATCAATAAATTGGTCGAGAGGTGGCAGCAGGTCGTGAACAATGACGGAGAATACATCATTGATTGATTTGTTGCTATAATTATTGCTTTTTTCAATAAAACTTTTTAATAAAAAAGCACCGGCAACATATGGAATAACGCAGTACTTTTCCAATAATAATCATTCTTAAAGGTAAGAAATATTCATATCCTGGATAGATAATAACGCATACAAGATCAACCAAAATCCCACCAGATCACTGTGAATAGCTATAACTGAATGCATTAAAACAATAACTAATAGTATTTAGTCATAACCATGGTTCTAATATGACTTCTAGGAAAAAACAAGTACGGCAAAATCTAACACCAATTTTACACCAAGAAACCAAGTATATGAGTCCTTGGTTATCCAGAGCTCTTTTGCAATTTTACTTATATTGAGATTAATCTCTACAATGGATGTTGTAGAAATATTTTTTGCCATTTACCTCTCAATTTCGTGAAATAAATTGCCCCTCATATAACCCAATAAATACAAAGTGGCGTAAAATACCACAAAATATATGTAAAATAAATAGATAACTATTTTTGAAAAATCATAACTTTTTTAGTTCTTTGTAGCTTTAAAATGTTTTCATTTTTATTTTACAGAAAGTAAAGTCATAGAATTCAAGTATGGAGAGGTACACGGTTGCTCATCAAACCAGAATAATCACCTTTTTTGAAAAAAATTGGTCACTAATTCCAATAGAACGTGGGTATAAAAGATTTTATAATGTTAACGAGGCACCGACTTGTCCCACAATAACCTAAACGGTTCAGGGTTTTTAGATAGGGGAACTGTTAAGGATGCCAGGCGCACGGGAAGACCTCGTATCGGCGTTCAATTACAAACATGAACGAGTTAGGGACAGTGTTGCAGATCAACTCCAAACATCGAACAAAAGACGCTCTGTTCAATTGCAGATCTCCCGTCTACAGTGAATTCTATGGACAGATTTGAAACTCTTTTCCTACAAAATTTAGTTGATCCAAGCTTTTCCTCCAGAAGATAACCTACTTCGTCTGGAATACTCCAATGCATTCGTAAACCTTGCAGGAAATGATAATAATTTTGTTTTCACTTTGATGATGACCGACGAAGCACATTTCCAGCTTTGTGGCTTCGTCAATAAAGAAAACTATCGATTTTGGGGCAGGGAGAGCCCAAAAAAGAACTCACCAGAGACCCTTGCATTCAACTCTCGTAACGTTTTGGTGTGCCACAACAACTGAACGAATCATTGAACCTTATTTTTTCGAAGATGAAGAAGCTGCTGCTCAGATGGTCGAATGAAAACGCTGTAGGACAAAGATTAATATTTTTTTGTTGCTGCACCTCTCTCACCGGATCTGACCATCCCAGACAAAAGTCTTGGCCCCATAGGACTGGGTCCCATAGGAACAATCCTATGGAGCTATCTCAAGGAAAGAGTATATGCCAACAACCCTCCAACCATCGAAGCCCTAAAGGACAACAGGCAACAGGCAACAAAAGGCACGAGATAACCACAATATCTCCTGAAATGCTGAAAAGAGTCTTTGAAAAAGCTGTGGGAAGAGTACATGTTTGCGAGCAGAAGAACGATGTTCGTTTGGTCGATGTGATTTTTCATATGTAATTAAAAAATATCTAGAATAAAACTTTCATTTGTTGTATAGATAGTTTATTTACTATGTTTCGTTCAAATTTTACAAAGCGAACAAATTAGGAATCTTATTTTGCGCCATCCTGTATTACAGCAAAGAACTACCATTTCAAAATTGTTTAGTTTGTCGTAATATGGTAGCTTTCGAACCCTTACTCCTTGAACTAAGCATGTTTACGCTTTATAACGGCTTAAACTTTTACAATCAAACATGCAAATAAAACTGATTGAAGATAATGAAACACCTTTCTTCTTGTTAGAAATCAACAAAGAAGTATATTTTTCGATGATTTATTTTTCTTTTCAATATGCCATATAAACTTCATGTGCGAGGAAGAAAACGTAATAGCGTTTCTGAAATGTAGCTTTCCTTCGAGTAATGCTCCGTGAATTTCAAGCTATCATGATAATTAGATAAGCCACTTTAAGTATAAAGGAAAAAAAGCCAATTTTGTATGTTTTGGCTAATCCATACTTTTTGTGTTGGAAAACCATCACACAAATCTAAATGAAAATGAAAAAATATTACGGGGACTCTGCTTCTTTACATTTCGTGGCTCCTAAATGGTTTACTAAGTTTCGATGAAGTTGAACCAGCACTGAGTGATGCTCCGCATTCACGACGTCTCACTGGGCCCACTACTGAAAAAATAGCTAACATAATCCACGAAATGGTAAACATCTCGAACGAACATTTACAGAACATCTTATACGAACATTTGAGTATGAGAAAGCTATCAGCGAGATGGGTACCGTATTTGTTCATTACACAATCCGAAAGGTTTTCTCCGACGATTCGTAGCTGTTGAGGAAACTTAGATTCATCACTACAAACTAGAAATGAAAGGGAACCAGTGGGTTTTACCTGACAAACGTGCCTCGAAGAAGACGAATACACTTCCATCGGCCGGAAAGATCATATCCACTGGTTTCTGAAACTCATAAAGTAATATCTTCATCGACTATTTGGATAAGGCAGACCGGATCATACTTTCTTATCAACTCTTCACGAAGAGTTGATAAAGAATTATATAGAAACTTATTAAACTTATAAAAATCGGCGTAGAAAAAAAAACTGCTGTTTCACTACAACAATGCACCTGGTCATTCACCGCCAAACTTATAGAGCACTTGATGAATTTTATAGTGCACATAATCGCCCAACCGATCGATGTATTCGCCGAACCAACCATCGACAAATTTCGAATGCATTTTACGTTGCTCGATATTAAAACAAAAACAAGACAAAAAACAGGGCATTCCGAAGAAAATATTGCCACTATTGTGTTGATAAAGATCCAACATGTATCAATTCATCACCATTTGCAGGAAGTTGGGCATTGTTATTCTACTAAGTGGATTATTTAATTCCGAATTTGAATGGTATTGATCTGGAGGAGATGTGGTATCATACGGCCAACGCAACAATGATTTATTGAGTGAACAATTCAGTAAGAAAATTATTTCGATGAACAGACCTGTTAAATTGGTCACCAAGTTCATGTGATTTAACGCTTTTAGATTATTTTCTTTGAGATTATTGTTAAATCTTTGATCTATGCCGATAAACCAGCAACTATTGACGCCTTGGAAGTCAACATAAATCGGACAATAAGACTCCACTTCCTTGAAAAAGTGGTCAAAAATTGGACTGACAGAATATTTTTGTCAGAAGTAGCGGCGGCGGCGGACATTTGTTCGAAATTGTTTTTAACTATTAATGTAATTAAATGTTATTTCACATAAAATAAATAGCTTCAAAGCATCTGAGTTGGTTGTTGTTTTATTTGAATTTAAAAAGTTCAAATGCACTAAAAAATCATCCTATATATATATATATATATATATATATATATATATATATATATATATATATATATATATATATATATATATATATTCAAATAATTTTCAAATGAGTAATAAATGGAAATACATACCTGATGGTGCTAGCAAAATATGAGCATCGCTAGTGGCTAACACCGCAAAATGAAAATCCAAAATTAACGATCCATTTTCTCCATCAGGTTTGAAAGAAACTGGATAAAATTCCCGGTATTTGCTGCCACTTCTTGAATAAGATATTGTACTGCATTTTGTCAAATCTAAAAATATACACTGTAAATGTGAACAACTACCTGCCATTTGATAGGAGTCATAATTAAACATACTTAAGAAACTTAAATTATGATTTCTACCGAATATGAATTAAATACGGAAATATTTTTAAAAATCTGATACCACTATTAAGTTATATCACTAGTTACTTTTAAAAAGTTTTAACTTTTGCAAACAAAAATCTGTGATAATTAGTTATATTTATTTAATAATTATTAATTCTTATGGCATTTACAATGGTTACATTCAGATTGGCATTTGGGAAAAATATTGGGAAAGCAGAGAGGGATCAAGACCAAGGAAAAGATGAGGGAGGGAGTGAGGAAGAACCTGCAAGGGATGGGAATAACGGAATGGAAACGAACAGCGTGAGATCGAAAAAAGTAGACAAGGATAACCGAAGATGCAAGAAAGTATTGAAACAAAATACAGCACTCCTCAATAATTGGATTATAGAGGTTATGGAAATGGGTGGTCATCGTTCTATGTAAAAAAATATAGACCTAGATACCCCTAAAGGAAAACAAAGCCCCTTGATGGGCTGCCAACGTTATAATATAAGATATACGTTATAATATACGATTATACGTAATCGTATGAAACTGACACCCCACCTATTTATTACCAAGAACGTTTAATATTTAATGAAAAATATGAAAATATTAAATAAAATGATGAATAATATGTAATCCTGCAAGAAATGAGAAAACACATAAAAAACATAATGATGATAAAAAAAACAGTCAAAAAAACAATGTGTTTGTCCTGCCACATTACAGACTAACTAAAAATTTTAAAATATTAAAATTTGATGTGCTTATTGTGATATGTCTTCGGTTCTGCATATGTATTTTTGTCTTTTACAATTTAATCTGTTTATGTGTTATATTTTAATGTATATACTTGATGCTGAACTTAAATCCATATAAGCAATACGCTAAATAAATGAATAAACAATTATAATGTAAAAGGATTATTTTTTAGATGTAGGTTTCTTTTTTGTTCAAAGCGCGTCAACCACTAGCAACAGAACCTACAGCTTAAAGTGGACTCTAAACCCTGGTCAACAATCCGTACGGACTATCAACCCTTAGTTTGCACTTAACCGTTTAGCCTCTCCGAAAGCTTATAAATTGGCGACTGGACAATGTAGAAAATCTCGCAGGAGGCACGTCCGAGCGTCAATTCTAATAGGTGTATCGGTTAATAATGTCGATTTTCTCGCAAAATTTAAGCGTCTATTTCCATAACAAAATAAATTACCTTAATAATCAAAGTATTGGTCATATAGCTTTTAGTTTTTCCCATCTTTCTGTCAAAGAATGGATTACGCGCCAAAAGAACTTTTGTTTTTTGAGGCCAACCATTCATCAAGCCAAATTTTCACTTCTTCGTAAGAATGTAAGTATTGTTCTGAAAGTACATGCTGCATTGATCGAAATAAGTGGTAGTCCGAAAAGGCTAAGTCCGGTGAAAACAGCGGGTGGGATAGGACGTCCCATTTAATGTTTTCCAAATAGTTTTTTACATATTTTTCAACATGGTTTGGTATGTTGAAAAATGATTTTATCTTGCCAGTTTTCCTTCAATACTCGGTTCAATTTTATTAATTGTCATAATTGTTTCACCAGGTTTCAGTAGTTCGTAATACATAGCTCCCCTACTATCCCATCAAATACACAACAAAGCCATCTTTCCATGAATGTTGCGCACTGGTTGTGATACTGAAGACTAGCCTGGGTCTACCCATGATGTTTTGCACTTTGGATTGTAAAAATAGATCTACTTTTCATTATCCCTCCATGCAAATAAACCTTTTTTTTTCTGTCTGGCAAGCAAAATTTCACAAGTGTTTTTTTTGCCTTTTAATATACGTTTCCTTCGATTCAAATCCTTCCTTCTCGATCTTACCCAATGAGTGTAGACGTTTGGAAATGGTGGATTGGGCAACATTAAATGCTTCGGCCAATTGTTTCAACGTATGAGTTGAGTCTTCAGTCAATAATGCTTGCAAATCTACATCTTCAAACTTTTTCAGTTGCCTTAGATGTTCCTAGTCTTTTATATCAAATTCGCCACTTTTTGAGCGTTTAAACCAAACTTTCCAGCCTTAGGGCCATACTGATTACTCCAGTAAATGCCAAGGGCCAAAACCGTTTTAATTTTCCTGCCATTATCTATAATTCCTAAACTAGTCGACTAGTACGCGCCCCAAACGAGCATACGCCTGCTAAATTCGCTAGTCGCGGGCCGGATTGATGACACTGGCCGGATTTGGCCCACGGGCCGTTGTTTGGAGACCTTTGGTTTAAACCATCGTTCATAAGTTAAGTTTTAGCAGCCGTTTTCTTCAAATAAAAGAAAGTTATTAAACTTTCCCGCAAAACGTCTTTTTCTGGTATATAATTCTTGTTCAAAGCTATGAAACCCTATGTTTTTTGCACAATGACAATTAATAACGAACTGGTTTTTGATTACTTATGTTTACCCTCCAAAACACCATACACATCATTAGTCTATGCCAACAAATGTATTAGTAACGCCCTTTGTTACACTATATTATATTCTAATATTGTTTCAAGAACTACGGAGTTGCGGTGAAATCAACGTAGATAAATAATGTTTTTTCTTTTTATTTTTAGGACTAAACCCGATACTTTTGCTGTATGAATTCGATTTAAAAGTTTTAATCTGTTCATGTCCATCTGTCCATCACTACATACATTAATCATATCAATAATTTAATCGATGGAAATAAAACACCATTACTTCAACACTAGTCCTTATTAAATATCTGACATTTTTGAATCTTGTTAATATTTCGAATTCTGTAATGCATAATATAAAGGGTTTTCTAATAAGAGTGACAGAACTTTCAAACTTAATAGCGGCAACACTGTTTGTAATGTAAATGTTACTCATAGACTGCTGTGTTTAGTGCATTGTGTTAATTCACCATTGAAAGGTACACATTCGCGAATTGTGAATGAGATTCAGGAATTACATTACCTCTTCACCCTTAGAAAATCATTGTTTGGTACGATATTTGGCCGGAAGTTATAGAAATATGCCAATAAAAAATGTGAACATAAACCATATTTTCTTTCAATAAGATGGTGCGATTTGTCACCTATCTCGCCGGACAATCGATTTATTGTAAGAAAAGTTTCCTCGACGCGGTATATCACGAAATAGTAATGTCAACTGACCAGTAAAATCATTCGATCTCACCCTCCTGGATTCTTATTTGTAGGGTTATGTTAAATCTCTGCTTTGCAGAAATAAACCTTGAACAATTCTTGACTTAAAACAAAACATTCAAGCCACGATTGAAAATGGCCCACTCAATATGTGTAAAAGAGTAAAAGAAAATTGGGTCTCCACAATGTATTCCTCCAGACAAAGCCGAAGAAAACATTTGAACATCATTATCTTTAGAATATAATGCCATTATTTGTTCTTCGCGATAGAATAAGAATACGGGATTATTACGTGTAGTTAGCATTGCGCCTTATTTTATTTTTCTGACGCTCTTGCTAGACAACCCTTTATACACAGCATTCAATTAATCCCGCAATTCCCCTGATCTTTAAATGTGAACAACCAACACAAGTTGGTAATGAATAACACAAAATCACTTTTTTAGACAATACAATTTTTAGACAAGACATACGTTTACTGTTTTTTTTTTCAGTTATAAATAATCTTTTTCTCTGACTATGTATATAATATGTTAAATTGTATACATAATATACATAGTTTAACACTAATAACGAAAATACGCATAACATTTGATCAGTCCTACCTTATTTTGAACCCAAAGTTAAAAAAAAATATAAAAATAACTCCATCGGAGCAGATGCCATGGAAGGAAAAAAGAAGAAAAGAAGCGCATGTATATTTTGTGTCGAAAATATTGTTGATTTTCAAACAATTTCATTTTTCTTTTAAATAATCAAATGTGTTTAAGGTGCTTTTAAAAAATGTTTATGAAACTAATAAAAATCAAACAATAATAAATTGAAAATCTTTCATCTGTCAAATTCTTGTAGAATACCTTTGGTATACTAAAACTTGCCTGAATAATACCACATTAGAATAAAATGTGACCAAATACCCCACTAAATACATTTGTAATCACAGGGGCTCAAGTGAATTACCCAAAAAAATGGAAGACAATACATGATCTTATCAAATGGAGTGCAGCAGAAATTCATGCATCCGTGTAACTTCTAAATAATAGTAACCCAATGGTAGTTCGATATCAAAAGGTGCAGCAATGTTCGGTCAGTATTTTAATCAGCAAAATACTACCCAACAATACTACAAAACAAAACCCGTTGCGAGAGAGCTAATTCTACCAATATGCCTGACAACCTACGATTTTAAAAGCAACATAATAGTCTTGCATTATTCACATATAATTTAAGTTACTTGATATATATTAATACTGACAGGTGCTATAAAAACTTGCTGTACCTCTTAAAAGATTTTTATATACAGTTCTTTTGCTTCATACTAATTTACGAACTTGGATTTTTCTAAGAATGTACACAATAATGTTTATTTAATTTTAGCGTTAAAGGTATGGTTAAATTTAAAACAAATTAAATTTTTGAAAAGTCAATTTATGTCTTATGAATATACAATGTAAATGGTTAGTACGTTTGTTCTCTTATCCAGATAAAATAATGTATACTGCACCATTTTCAATCTAATTGTTGTGAAAAAAATACCTGTTGAGTTTGACTTATAGAATACCCCATCACAATCGTTTAGTAACAAAATCACCAGCAATAAACAGCGCACCATTGCGAAATAAAATTGATGTTTTAGTAAAATATATTCTTGTACCAAATGAACTTCAGACATATCTTTGTTGCAGGATTTATCAAATTTTGTTTCCTGTCAGTACACTTTGTCTTATCTTTCAACACAGTGGCTTTTAAATTATGATAATTTAAATATTTAACATATATTGAAATATAATACAAAATTTTAAAAATTCAAAATGCTTATATGTCGTTCTCTTATCATAATATGCAACAAATAAAACATACAAAATGAAAGTGCTGTTGAACGTAACACATCCTAGTACAAGATTACCACGTGAGCTCAAGATGACCAATCATAAAGTCCATATAAATATACGGAGCTATTCCAGATCAGATCGCTTTCATTAAACGATTGGTGTTATTTTTGGCGGTAAATAAGTTTTAGTGATTTATTGGACGAGAATATAAAATTTTTAGTTTATGTAAAATATAGAAGTTTGAAGTTATAATATAATATTTTAGAGTGTAGATAATTTCCAAATTCTATTGGAAATTTTTAATTATTTTAAAATGAAATGATGTTAGGTTATGTTGTGACAGCTAATTTATGAGTTAAAGGCTATCCACATCAATAAAAAACTAACCCGCCAATTTTTATAAATAAATGGGCCAATAAATCTATTTATCTCGTCAAAACCGCATATATTCGCGCCCTTTTTATCTGGAAAACATCCAGAATGGCGAAAATAACAGGTGCAAACTCCCGCGTTTTGTAGGCGTAGACAGGAGGGCGTTTCAGTGCAATCTTATCGTTCATATATAATTTTTCTGGGGTAAAGGGTGCAGTAATCGGTAAATCATGGTTCTTTCGGAAACAACAGATGATAAATTAAGCAAAGCACATCAAGAGTTATGCAGTAAACTCAACCTAGACCCTAATATAATTTCAACTTCATGGGAGACTTTTGAAAGTATAAATAAGAAATTTGTGTTGGAGGTATGTCTTTCATTTTTCTATAAATCTCCAGATTGTGCTCTATGATCAACTATAACTTTAAATGAGTTATAATTGAAATGTGTATGTCCAAACATTTTGGTATAGTTCAAGTGTTTACTTATAATAATTAAATTATATACATAGTCAAAAGGAACATAAAGCAAAAATATAAACTATATTACTCTATTTTTGCTTATTTAAATGTCCCAAAAACTATAAAATTATTTATTATCAATGCAAATGAAAATTTTTTGAGATATTGATAATTACTTTGTTTTTCATTGAAATTGATATATCAAATAACAGTTGATAACACAAAAATGGTTTATATTTTTATTGTTTATGCTAAGCAGTGTGTCAATTGAAAGATTCTATTTAGTGTTTTAAAGATTTTTATTATGTATTAAATACGTGTGTAAACACAAATATGGGAAAAAACTTTTTTACTCTTGTACTTTTGACTTTTAATGACTATTAAATGTTTTAGGGAGAAAAATTAAATTGGCTGGGATGTTCCATTTATGTTGCTTCCAGAGGAGTAGAAACTCAGACAGTTGACACTTCCAGTGTTGTGCGGGGAATGGGGCTCAATTTGACAACTCTATTAAGATATAGCAATTTAAGGTATAATTTATATTCATATAGAAAAAAAATGTAGTTTGTTATATAGGTGATTTTTTTTTTAGTTTTTCTCAATTTTTTGAAAACATTACAACTTGGGCAAAAATGGCCCAGTTACCTGATGATTTTCGGAATAAAATTACTCATTTAAGAGCAAATTTCAGTATAGCTTATAATACTTTTAAGATGTTTCGTCCAATGTTTGCTGATATATTTATGTCACCTGCTCCTAATTCATCAGAAATGGAAGCTTCTAAGCACAGAAATAGAAAAAATAGGTAAATTTTTCATTCATCACTCTACCTTATCATTCCACAAGACAAGTGATTTCCTACATTATGGAGAATTTGTCTCTGTTGAACACTGAAGAAATGTCCCTCATTAACTGACTGAATTGAATTATTTTTTAGGTCCATTCCATGTACTCCTTTTAAGATATTTGAATTTATATGGAATATGTTCATTGTGATGAAAGCTCAGGAACCGTCTTGCAGTACTGAATTAATAAAATCACATCACCTACTTTACTGCTGTATGGATTTAGCATTTAAAAACGTCGTAGCTGCAGATCGTAAAGACCTATTAAATCCAACACTAACTGAAGAACTTTTGCAATATAATACAGACATGAGGGCTTTAACAGAAGTACCTTGTATAGTAAAACGTTTTTGTAAATCTGATTCAGTGATAAAAGAAGCCTTGCATATGAAAGTTTACACATTTAGACCACTTGTGAGTAAATTTCTTCAAAATAATACACTTATTGCTGATAAGAGTGACTTTACGGGGATTTTTGATTCTGAAACATTTGATCAAAACTTCAGAAACATGACCAATGCCTATGAAACTCATTTCTTAAGTCATGGAGAAATTGATGAGAGAATATTTTTAGGTATGTTATTTAATGTTATGTATATTATATGTATGTTAATCCATATATTAATTGAACAGATTATTCAAACCAACAAGTGTCTAAGAAATAACAATTAATCAGTAACATGCTGACTGTTCAATTAACTTTTCAATTCTTGTATTGGAACCTTCGGTGTGAAAAGAGATTACCACTAAACACCAAATCAATTTATTTCATTTCTCGACGCACGGTTCGCGAACCAATTCGATCTGATCTAAATTGAATCATCTCTCGATGATGCTAACATGTTTAGCGAAACGCGTGTCGGTAAATTCAATAATGTAATTTGATGATTCTTTGAGTTAAGAGAGTATCGTTTGCTATCTCCACGTCAATTTCATGATTCCATTTTCGAGATAGTTCTAATCTTTTCAAGTAAAAACAATTCCAAGTACAATGTGATACTCGCACTTGAAGTGATTTAACCAGACGAAGTAATGCAATAAAAAGAATCAATTAGAACTTGTTGATGTTAGAGACTCAAGATAAACAATTCCTTTAAAATGTTGCCAAATGTATAACACATAAATGCAACATACATTTTTTCACTATTAGTTTTCGATGTAGATGTTAAGCTGGCTTATCATGCCTTCTCTATGAAATTTTGTGTTGAATGTTAACATGGTAATACATTTTTCATTATCAGTTATCAATCGTTTTATAAATAGAATCATTTTTATTTCATTTCAAAAGCAAAGCATACATGTTAAAATTCATACTCGGTCATAGAGTTTTCTACGAATTTAGAGGTCAAGCCATTAGACTCCTAACAAACACACGTACGATCAGATACATAACGATCAGTATCAATCATTACAGACACGCTGGGTCGATTAAAATGTAGTACATAGAAAAACAACCAGAACGAAATTTCGTAAACCATTCTGACATCTGCTTTCTGCTACTATATTACCATGCACAGCAATTTTTGTATGCATCTGTAGTTATTTTCGAAATAAAAATGAGGAATTCAAAATAAATGATGAATTACTCAATTTGATTTTTCATATTTATAACTACGTCAAATAAGCGCTAAAGGGCGGTCCAATAAAATTGGTTTTTGACTAGTCAAAATTTGTCAGAACTTTAAAATGAGGAATAATAACTACAAGTGATAATCCGTTAATTTTAATTTTATCTAAAAGAAATAAGGTAGTCCGAATGTCCCCCTCGACTTGGACTCGTGAAACGCATTCTGGAGACACAATTTTCGATTACTCTCTTACACACATGCCTTGGTATATTTCGTGGCTACAAAACAATTCCTATTGGTCGCGGTGATCTGACAGTTCTGTTTTTAGAAAACTCGACAAACTTTGATTTTTAGTCCTTAAACAGGGTGTTAGGTAAACATGCGGCAAAAATTAAAGGGATTATTCCTTGACTTATTCTAAGAATATTTTGTTGTATGATAATTTTTGAAAAACCCCTTTGTTTCGAAGTTACAGAGTGAACAAAATTTACGACATTTTATTATCAAAAAGTACATGTAAAGTTGCTCAATCTACAATAAATGTTTGAAATGACTTCCTCCAGCCTTGATACAAGCATTCAGTCTTCTCGTCATTGATTACTGAACTCTTTCAAAGACACCAGGGTCGTTTCCAGTTGAGTTACACCCAGCAATTATCCGATTTTGCAAATCATCTAAATTATTCAATGGAGTAGAGTAAACTAATGAAGAAATAACCCAGTGGGTTTAAGTCCTGGGATCGAGCAGCCCGTGCGTGTGGCCCACTTCGACCAATCCAGCAATATCCGTATGTTGCTGTTAAAAAATCACGAGCAATCAAACTGAAATGTGGTGGTGCATCATCGTGCATAAACCACATTTCATACCTTGTTGTCAATGGTACATTTTCCAGAAACTCAGGCAGCGTTGCTTCCAAAAAATTACGATACACCTCGCCAGTAAGTCTTTGTGATAGAAATAGCGGTCCAATTAGATGGTCACCTACAATTCCAACCCAACCATTCAACGAGAACTGATGTTGAAAACTATCTTCGCATACTTCATGCGCATTTTAATCTGCCCACACATGGTTATTATGAAAATTCCTTATTGCGTTTCTTGCGCATCGTTGAAAAGAATTTGTGTCAGGAATAGAGGGATGCGAAGTAAAGTTTGCAATATCCATTGACATAATGCAATATGTGGAGGAAAATCAACAGGTAGTAGTGCCTGAACGCATTGAATGTGGTATGGATACAACAAATTGTCCTTAAGAATTTTCCAAACTGTCCAGTGACTCACATTCAAAGTATTTGCAATTTTTCGCGTAGAACTGCTAGGCTCTTCCACTATCATATCCAGCACATTCTGTTCCAATTGTACTGTTCTTACAGTCAGTGATCTTCCTGACCCTTCAGTTCGTTTCAATGTGCCGGTTTCACGAAGACGTCGGTGAGTGTTTTCGAAGATTTTTCGGTCGGGGACATTACGGGCTGGAAGTCGTTCACTGTATAATCGCCTAGCTTGTAATGCATTGCCATCAGCAAGTCCATACATGAAGTGCCTGTCAGTCATCTCGGCGTTTGTATACATTATTATAGAGGACTTCACTCACTATTTAAGACACGTCAAACAGCCAAACATTACTCAATCTATGTAAATGAATGCGACCGATGAAATCAACTTACTAGATAAAACAGCCGTTCCAAGTGATCGAGATCGAAAAAAAAAATTTTGTACTTGATAAACTCATTGACGTTCACCCTACTTTTATTTACATTAATGATTTCAACAAATATCGCATATGGTTGTCGCAAAGTTTGTTCGCCCTGTATCTTCGAAAGAAAGTGGTTTTTCAAAAATCATCATAGGACAAAATATTCTTAGAATAGGACAAGGAATAATCCCTTACATTTTTACCGCATGTTTACCTAAGACCCTGTATAATAGAATAGAGATAATAGAATAGGGTTTAAAATGATAAACAAATAACTAAACAGCATTAGGTATTTTATTATGTAGTTGCATTTTAAAATAATTGAAATTAAGTAAAACCTGTTTATATAATTACACAAAAGTGAATATACCATGATTACTTATAATTTATCATTAAAATTAGATTATAGTTTTGACAAACAGCAAAAAATAAAAGGATTAAAAGATTAATTTTAAGATGAATATAAATTTTAAGTCGTTTAAGGATTTCAGGTCATGTCATTCAGATTCGCCATTAGTTGAACTTGAATCAGGGGCAACTGTACAGTACAATTTGACATCTCATTCTACAATGTTCCAAGCAAAGTGGTCAACCTTTTTTGGTTTTCTGTTTGTACTTCATTCGAACTAGGGGTATCTTCGTCATCATAACGCCTTTTTAGACCTCCCAAAATATGTGTAGGCAGTCCAGTATTGTTTCCTTCGCCCATGCAGATAGTCTTGCATAAGTGAAACCGCAAGTTGGCGTAAAAAGTGGCAATATCTACTCCGCATTTTGTTTGGTTGTAAAATGTTGTTATTTAAGGTTTTTTTTTGGTCGCTTATCTCATCAATTTTGCCTTCAAAATATAGAGTTGACAAAAGATATACGTTGCTCTTTGGTTTAGGGATGTATGAAACCAAGGTTGCGTCCTTCTGAAATCCAAACATGGAAGACTTGACCTCTCTATCTTTTCTTTTGAAAACCAGTGGTATCTGAGGTTTATTGGATTGAATGTTCCAACCAATGACAACTTTTTAGATTTCAATTCGCAACATTGTGGCCATTGAACCAATTGTCAATAGTTATATTCCTACCAGAATTTTCTATGGGACGAACTAAACGTTTCACATGTTCAAATGGTGAGTAGTTCGAACTAAAGAGTCCTGGCTGGTGTCCCGCTAAATTTTCATATTGTATGTATGGGGAACCCTGGCATCCATAAGAGAAAATATTTTGATTCCATACTTCGCAGGTTTTTTTGGATTATATTGCCAAAAAACGCATCTACCTCTAAAGGCAACCAACATTTCGTCAATCGTAACATTTTCTCCTAAACTATAATATTTTTTTACAATATTTAAAGCATATTCGAAAAATTCTCGAATAGGTTCAAGTCAGTCGTAGGTTCTTTTATCTTGCCTCGTTTCATGGTTATAACAACGTAGACAACGAAGTAAAAATCTGAATCGCCTTATGCCCATAGTTAGTCTGAAAAGCTCAACCCCATCACCATTTGTACTATATAATTCCTCTAGATTTAGATGTAATACTTTATAGACACCAACCAAGTATGAAAGTCCAATAAACGATTTTATTTCAACTAACTCAGTTTGTTTCGCATCTCATGGCCTAGAAAATTTGTCACAAATTTTGTCAGTGTATTTATTAGTACATTCTACTATAATATTCAAAATTTTGCTATCAAACAACAGAGACCAAACATCCAGAACATAACCTTAAGCCGCACTATGGCTAAACCGCCATGGTTTTTAACCGCGTGATTTTGTAACTCAAGAAAACTAATACAAGCAGTCGCACTTGCGGTTTTTTTCCCGTGACTGATTTTTAAACCGTGAAATGTTACAAAATAGCTCGCGGGTAATAACCGCGCCACAATTTGTAACCAATAGAATTTAGTTAGCACGCACTACGGGTTATTTCTTAGTAATAGAGCAACAATACATACTGCTGTCTTGGTGGTGTGCTTGGTGGTGGTGTGCGGGATCGGATGCCTTTTTTACTGTCACAGACACACACAAAAATACCATGGTAGGATATGTTCTTATATATACATATTAGAAAAATAATCAATTAAATTAATTAAAAATTCGAGTACGAAAACCTTACTATCTCGGTCGCGGTGATCTAGTAGATCAAAAGTGAAAATTTCTGATCTACAATAGACTTGACGAACGTCAAAACACTACTGCCTCACTCCACTTGTCTGGCGAGATGTGTGACAAGTCGCATCGTCTGGTTAAAAAAATCTCGTTTATGTCCATATTTATCAATTCAGGCCAAAGATATTTTGTTAACATATTCCTATAGCATTCATCATTAACAGTATCACAATTTTCATAATCGTCTCAAAAAAATAACGTCCAATCACTCTTGCAACCCAAAAGCCGCACCAAAGATTGACTTTCTGAGGATGACCAGGTCACTCCTGATTGACTTGATGATTTTGAAAGACTTAAATCCTGCATTTATGTCTGCTCACAAACCCATAGAAGTTCACTTCGCCGGAAAATATATTTTTCTCAATGTGAGGTTCGCCTCCCAGCTTCCAATTTCTACGCGTTGTTGAATCGGGTATATTTCCATTGTGAATTAACACAATGTACATAACACAGTGACATTTACATTATGAGAGGCATCTACATTACAAACATTGTTGCCGCTATTACGTTTCAAGGTTCTGACACACTTATTGGAGAACTCTTTACAAGCAATCCATATCAAATTTTTACCGAATGACCACACAAACACAACTTTCAAAGAGCAGATTTGACAATGCAACTAAAACTATTTATTTGTGTTATAAGTATTTTTTCTCATATGGGGACAATTGGAAATTTAACTGAACATGTTACATAATCATTTTATTCATATCAATTTATTTATTTTTTAAGTCGGAAAGTGCATGGATTTTGTATATATCTTGTTCGCACCTCCTTTTGTTCAAGATTTCTTAAGCTGCACCAACTTACATTGACAACACCATATGATTGTTTTGACTTAAAGTACCTGTCGGTAAACCCTGTTTCAAGTCAATGTGTACAACAAAAGATAATTCGAAACAAATTGTGCAAATTAGACCTAACATTTTATCATATATCTACATGAAAATTTTTCTAAAAAGTTTTATTAGAGCAGCCCCGACACTTTTTGATTTAATTAGTAATTACTTAAAAAGTATTAGTGCATTATTAAAATTTATTTAATTTTTAGCTGAACATAAACGTATTTTATTAGAAAAAGAGGTTGTTCAAAGTGGAATATCAATAAAAAATTTACCACTTAGTGACTTAAGTAAGTAAAATATAACTTTAAATATTTCTGACTAAAAACCAAAAAAATCGTTTATAATTTTATTGTTACTTTTATTTTTATTTAATTGAGGTAGCCGACATTTCATGAAAATTCATTTTAAATAAACGAACTGAGACTTGAAAATGGCATTGTTATGTGTGTCGAAACAATGCAAGTTTTAAATTCAATTATATTTGATGCAAGTTTTTAAATATAATGCAAATTTAGACATATATGTCTCAGTTCGATTACTTATATTTTCAACAAAACTTTCTTTGAGTTTCTGTGCACTAACAGTATCCCTACATACCCCCCTCTTCCCCTCTCCCAAGGCTAGCCACACACTGGCAACTATTTCATGTAATGACTCTTATATTGACGATTAAATAATTGTGGCGACTAAAAAAATCCAACACGTTCGTTTATGCGGATGACTCAATTGTTGTCGGTAAAAATAGACCATGCATATTTAGACAAGTCTCCTCACACGGGTATTTTAAAATTTGTTCTCTGAACGCCCAGTTGTCATTTTTTACCATTGTCAACATACTACTAGGTATTAAGGTATTTATTGAAGAAATTGAAAAACGCCCCTCGTTGTAACCACGAGCGTAGCCAAAGGGGCCCCCCCCCCCCCCCGAAATAAGCCAAATATTACCTAATATTATACCGAAAAAATATGAGGAGTGAAGAGATTTAAATTATTACATTTGAATTGAATATATATTTAATTGAATTGAAACTTTGCGTTGTTTCTCGATTATTCGCCACGCCCCTTGGTCGGAATGAGTGGAGCTTTGTGGTAGTTTCTGGACGGCTACTACTGGGCTGCTATATAAGCGGCGCGAACTCGAAGCGAATATAAGTGAAAAGTGGTGAACGAATAGTGAAGAGAATTAAGTGTACCGTGTAAGTGAGTAATTTTAGTGCAGTGTTATTCGGTGACCTTGTTAAGGATAGATACGTGAATCATTATTACTGTCGAAAAATGGAGGGGAAAATAAGGAAGGGTGGTAAACTTAAAGGTATGAACTACTGGAAAAAGTGGTGTAGTCAAGGGGTTTCTAATAAAGAAACAAATTTGGATTTAGCTATCAAAGCTTCAGCTACCTTGCATGCTGATTAGAAGACTGTGATGACAAGCGGGCCCTCGACCTCAATCACAATACCGAATGTCGAAATCGATGCCATGTCGCTGGTGCCCTGTTCGATACCTTCAACTGCCGAATCTACATCTAGTCTGCAACAGGCCAGCTTGCCTGTTACCTCATCTTTTACAACCGTAGCTAAGTTGGATGTTGGTTTTTACGCGAATCAAGAAAAAATCTTGGATGAATATTTTAAAGTCCAAATTTTAAAAACGCCATGGAACCCACCCAGAGATTATAAGTTTCCTATTTCCACAAAACGAAACTTGCGCTTTCAATTGAAATGGTTGGAGAGATTCCCCTGGTTGTCATATTCGGAATATAAAAGTGGAGTATACTGCAAAGTTTGCGTGGTAATGGGACGTTCGCTTGATGAAGGTAAAGGCGGTCATCAAAGGATCGGCCAGTTGGTAACCAAACCTTTTTGTAAGTGAAAGAATGCCCTAGAAATATTTGAAGCTCATGCGAAATCGGGATACCACAAGCAAAATTCAGAACTGGCAGATAACTTTCTAAAAGTAATGTCTTCGCAGGCTTTTTCGGTCACTGAACAGCTGTCTTCTGAAAGAAAAAGACAACAAGAGGAGAATCGAAAGAAACTAATCCCTATCGTAAAAGCAATAATTTTTTGCGGCAAACAAGGCATCTCCTTGAGAGGTAAAATCGATTCGGGGCGCATACAAATTACACCAGAATCTGAACAACCACTACAGAATGATGGTAATTTTAGAGCCCTGTTGCGGTTTGCGGCTGAGTCTGGAGATAAAGATCTGGCTGAGCATTTGAATACTTCACAGAAGAATGCCCTGTACACAAGCCCTCAGATCCAAAACGAAATAATTGACATTTGTGGTGAATTAATTCAACATAAAATAATTGAAGAAGTAAAGAAAGCCAAACTATTTGCGATTCTGGCTGACCAAACCACCGACATCGGACGTGTAGAACAAGTCTCGTTATATCTTCGATATGTTGATTTTACAGATAATAAACACCATATACTTAAAGAGATGTTCCTTGAGTACATTCCAACGGTCGATGTTTCAGGATCCGGTCTCGCAAATCTTATTATTACAGCTCTGAAAAAGCATGAACTTGAATATTCTCATATGGTTGGTCAAGGTTACAATGGGACTGCAGCTATGAGTGGGTATTTGCACGGTGCCCAAGCTTATTTTCGCCAAGTATGTCTTCTTGCTCTTTATGTACACTGTAGTGCACACTCTCTCAACCTTGCTATTGCTGATTCATGTTCATTAGCAAATGTCCGAAATTGCATTGGGATTGTGCAGTCTGTTGGTTCCTACTTTCGACATTCTGCTCAACGCACTGCTTTGTTGAAAGAAAAAATTCAAGAGCTACTACCCGTCGGTAACCAAAAAAGCTTGCTCTCAATGTGTGAAATACGGTGAGTCCACAAACATGAAGCTATTATAAGATTCATGGAAATTTATTCAGCGATTGTGAATGCTCTCGAAGAACTCCAATTTAATCAAATAACGAAACATCGCAACAAGCCGCCCAATTGCTAAGTACGCTTCGATCTTCGGATTTTGTGATGTGTTTAGTGATTCTTCAAAAAGTTATGAGCTATACATTGTCGCTATCAAAGCAATTACAGACAATTGACATCGATCTTATCACGGCATTCAAACATGTAGATGATTTTATTAATGTCTTACAACTCCTGAGAAACAACACTGACGTCGAATATCTTCATATCTATGAAGACGCAAAGATTTTACTGGAAGAAAATGGTGGTATACTGCGAATGCCACGCGTCGTCGGAAGACAATTAAATAGACCGAACATTCCTGCATTGGATGTATGCACGTATTACAAAATTAATTTGTTCATTCCATTTCTTGATCATACAATTCAACAATTGGTTGAAATGTTTACCAAACATCATAAAGTAGTATCAGCATTATCTGGTGTGCTACCTTCAAATTTTACTGCCAGTTCTGAAATTGAAGAAGCAATTTCCATGTACTCGTCACTGCTTCCCGAAAGCAACATATCAATGGTTAAAGCAGAACTTGAAATATGGAAAACAGTGATGACAAGTATCTCGCCTACCCCGAAATCTAGTTTGGAATGCCTATATATGTGCGATAAAAACCTTTATCCTAATATTTACACATTACTACAAATCTTGGCTACCATTCCTGTATCCACTGCTACCCCAGAAAGGTCTTTCTTGAGCCTAAGGAGACTGAAAAACTATTTACGAAACACTACAAGTGAAAACAGACTTAATGGTTTGACTCTCATGAACATTCACTATGGGACAGAAATTCATGCAGATGAAGTAGTGGATATATTTAAAAGAAAAAGCCGAAGATTTCTTCTTTAATGGTTTTAGATTTAGCGCAGAGGAGCGAAATTAATTTAACCATTTCATTTAAAGTTAAGAACTTTATAAATATGTCGTAATTTTTCCGATGAATATATAGATATTAAATTTCATGTAAGTATATTTTTGTTGTTTTATTTACTTCAAACTAACCCCCCCCCCCCCCCCCCCCCCAACTAAATCCTGGCTACGCCCGTGGTTGTAACACATCGGTCAATAAGTCTGACAAATAAACACACTTTTTTTGCAAATTTCGACTTTATTCATCAATATATTCTCCTTGAAGAGCAGTAGCATCATTCCAACGCTTTTTTATTGAACGATTTCTCTTTGCCTTCAAAATATCTTTCAGTTTCGGCAATTGCCTCTTCATTGGAGTGAAATTTCTTTCCAATGAGAATTTTTTTGGGATCTGAGAATATGAAATTTTGGAGCTTTTTTTGCGATCTCGTCCTTCAGACGCACCAATAACGCTATGTAATATTCGCTATTGATAGTTTTACGTTTCTCAAGATAATCGATGAACAATATCCCATGCGCATCCCAAAATACAAAGGACGTGTTTGTGTTTTTGGACGGTTTCACCGGCTGCTGGCCACTCAGCTGACTGCCGATTTTATCAAGCTATTGTTTTGCTTCAACAGTGCTTAATCAATACACGAAATTCTTATTTTTCCACTGTTTTGAAAATAACAAAAGTAGCGTCACTTAAAGCACAATAACTCAGAAATTAGTATACGGATTGTCATGAAATTTTGACACATGACGTTTAAAGGTTGGCACAATCGACCACTGGTAGGGATTTTTTGTAATTGACGCCCTCTATATGTCAGACTGCGGACTTATTGACCGATGTGTTATAATACTAAAATTAGAGTCTTCAGATAAAAATCTAAAAATTGTGATCTAAATTGTGTCAGCAATTTATTGAATAAACTCAAAGATAGGAAGAAAACAGAAAAAGGTAAGTATATTTTAATTCAATTTAATAATACATTTTTTATGTAATTTTTTATTTATTTAGTGGTATTTTATCAAATATGGTATTTTAAGAGAAGTAATTCAACTTTATTATTGCACAATACAAAAAATTAATATTTATTCTTTATTACCAAGATACACAACCTTGAGGCCCAATGAAAAAAATGCTTGGACGTTGTTGCTTACTCCAAAAGATGGCTCTTCCAAAATATAGCTTTTCATGTTTCCTAACAAAATTGTGTTGAATACAGTATGCTTTTATAATGGAATCGCTAAATTCAAGATTTATATCGAGTGACCTGTGGAGTGTTCGCCAGTTAAATAAAATTATGCAAATATGCATTCTATTATTCTGCAAGCAGTACCTAGCCTGTAATTAAAGATTCCTTTCTTTACAGGCAAATTTCTCCTGGGATATGGTCACAAAACAAATTTCGAGAGAGCAAATGCCTCATCCCTCACTAGCACGAATGAATCTTTCGGAAGAAGTTTTTCTTACGGAATATTTCATTTATGTTTCTCCAACAAAAGTAAAAATGATATAATCACTTGACGAAACGTATAATCCGACTTCTACAAAAATGAGATTGTAATTGGAATCTGATATGACTAAAAGAACAGTGAAAAAGAAAGATTTATAATTTTAAAAACTCCGGACCTTATTTGTTAGTTTTTTTTATTATAATGTGTTTTTCATCGATTTCACTGATGCAACTGGCAAATATTAATTGGTTGTTGTAACAAATAAGGTAATGAAGATTGTTAAAAAAAAATTTTTTAATAAGAATCACGCCATAACATCCGCCAAAATGGAACTGACACTGTCGCATTGACTAATTGAGATGATCCTCACGACAAAACCTGTTGGTGACAAAAATTCTTTCAGTGTGTGTATTTAAATTACATTTAAAACCAAAATTGTATTCTGTATGCGAATATCACGATTAATTTTTATTTACGGAGAAGTTGTTACCAACCAGATTAAAAATCTACCAGGACTCTCAACATATTGGGAAAATAAGTTGGAAACGGTACCAGGCCATAGACTCAAATGATGAATAAAACAATCATGTGTTTCTTAATGTGACGCGAATCGTTTAATACTTGTTATGTGATAAATTAGTGCTAGTAATTTTACCTTTAACATTAAACTACATTAATATGTAAGTTTTCATTTTTTTTTGTAAAAAATATACTAAATTAATGATGAAACGTATAGAATATAGGCTATAATAGTATAGAATATAGGCTATATATAGTATAGAATATAGGCTATAAAAATATTTTATTTGATTTTCAAATACGTTATGAGGATAATGAAACAAATAAAATTTTCCTAACAATTGGCAACATTGCCTATTGTTAGAAAAATAAAATATTTCTGTAGAAATGGTTGAATTTTGGAAATGGAATGTTTTAAGGAAACTTTTTATTCAAAATAATGAGTCGTTGGTTAAATTTACGACAGTATTTCCCTTATACCATGAATACCCTATATCTTCCACTTTTAACCCATCTTCGTTCGTATCGGCAATGTCATTGTTTATATAGTAACCTAATTGAAATTGCTAAATGTTACTATGTTAAACAAATATCATGGCTTATTAATGAACTCATACATCCCAGTATGTTTTCTTAATTTTTATTCAATGTATACCGCTAAACTAAATTAATAATAATTTTAGGTGATACTTCAATTTTAGAATCACCAAGAAATAGTACAGGCCCTGTAAGTCATTGTAATTAACCCTTATGTTGCCTCATGTTATACCTCATATTGTTTTTAAGGTAACTCCAGGAACTCCACTTACATGTAGGAAATATTTAGGACCTAGAGAAAATACTATACCAGACACATCAGTTGCGGAAAAAATTACAAGGTTACATGTTCTTATAAACAATAGAACTACTACCCCTAGTGATAATCTAAAAAAAGTGTTTGAGTAAGAAATGTATTAATTATATAATTATAATATGAATTTAAATGATTAATGTTGTTTCAGATCTTGTGGAGAAGATCCCAGTAACAAGATTCAGACTGTTATATCTACAATAACTGAAAAATTCATAAAAGAGTATATGATAATTACCTCGTCTACTGAAGATGCACAAAGTAAAGTGGATATTGCAGTTACATTATTCTATAAATATGTCGAACTTATTTTCGAGAAGGAACGTAGTATTTCAGCAAATATTTCTGTAAGTTGTGTAATCTCTCAATTCATTTATTTTCACATTTATTTATTTACAATACATAGCCTTTTTCACTTTCTATCGTTTCATTTTGTGTGTCGGCTACTTATACGAAGGTTGCTTTTTATGTATCCGGAATAATAAATAAAAACAAATATTTATCATTGAAAATGGTTATAATGTTTTTCAAAATATTCTCCGCAATGATCGATACACTTTTGTATACGCTTGAATCAATTTTCATAGCAATTTTTCCATTCCGATTTAGGAATCTCCAAAATTTTCATTTCCATTTTCAACCCATCAACCGTTTCTGGCGTCGAAAATCATTAACCGCATAGTTTATTCCTTACGGACGAAAACAAATAGAAATCATTACCAAACCAAAATCAGGACTGTACGGCGAATGACCCATCAATTTGATGTTTTGACCGGTCAACTATTGAGTTGTTCGGTCCGATGTGTGAGAGCTCGCGTAGTCATGATAAGGAATGGTCCTGCGTCGCTGGTTGTTTTTCCGTATTTCTTCAAAGACTTCTGCAAACAAATGATTGTTTACTATTTATAATTGACCGTTCTATGATTCTCTAGTGGCACTCTAGCCACATGGCTATTTATCCCAAAAAAGGAGATGACCATTTGCTTCGAAGAGCTTCTTGCTCAAACAACTTTTTGGGTTTGGCTCATTTTGAAAACCCTATACAGTCCACTACTGTTTAATTTCAGGCTTGCATAGCTCCAAGATTTGTCAACTGTGTAGATGGTATATCCGGCTTTTAACGACATAAGCCCTTTTTTGAGCGATTGTAGAATTATGCGGAATTTGAAGCTGGGTCCACATCAATAAAAAATTACGTTTTGCCGGCTGTATGTGTTGTATGTAGTGTGCGTGCGCGGCAATGTAGGCGCTCTGACACCCAAGGTCACACACAAATATTGTCGCCGCACAGCATGCACACGAACCATCTGTTGTCCACCAGATAATTCAAACGAATTGTTCTAATAAATTCAACACACGCAAAATTTTATTGATGTGGACCCAGCTTAACGCGCATAAATCTTTTTCACGGCTAAATGTTCATATAAAATCTTGTATAGGCTTGTTATAGTAATGTCTAGAGATGCCCAATCTCACGGTATGTCACATAACGATCTTGCTTTATCAGTTCACACACAGTATCGATATTTTTTGACACAACAACCGATTTTTATATGACTTTTAAATTTATCCATGAGCGAAATATGGTCACGATTGAATTCACTAAACTAATGATATACAGTGGTTTTAGATGGTGCTTCATCGCCAAAAGTCGAAGTGAGTTGATCGGTGCACTGTTATTGAGATAATCCACGTCGAAAGTCATAGTAAATTATCGCACGAAAATTCTCACGGGTTAATTCAATTTTTTGACTGAGATGAAATTTTCAAGTAACAAAATAACACAAATAACGTATGTATGACAAAACGTTATGAGTACATATATGGCCAACAATGTCAGACTTTACAATTTATGTCAGATGGCGCTTAGCAACAACATTGTTGCTTATTCCGGATACATTAATAGCAATCCTCGTTATGATGTTTGCTTTATCTTAAATGATGATATTAAGTATTTCATAGTTGTATGTTACGTAGATACTTAGTTTACTTGTCGATCTATTCAACGGTTACATTGTCCATACTTTTCAAAGCTGACAAGGACTGCAATGATACATTTTAGGCCTGAAAAAATGGTAGGCAATGTATCGGGTTGTCCTAAAAGTAGATAGGGTCTTTTTTAAGAGAAAGAGAACCGCAATTAGTTTATGTAAATTATGTAATATGTAAAAATTTAGTCTAAATTTAGTCTAAAAATTTAGTCTTACGGAATGACCGTTATTAACTTTTTGCCAACATAGTGGTAGGTCCATAATGCCTTTTCGCAAAATACTCGCATTTATACCACTTCTTCCTTTTTAAAATATTTCCCATTTAAACATTTTGGAGGGAGCAGAATAGATCTCGGTAGGCCGAGGGTGCGATATCCGGTGAGTAAGGTGGATGGGGCAAAACATCCCAATTGAAGCTCAACAATTATTGCTCGTATCCTGATTAAAACATGTGGTCGTGCATCTAATCTCACCAAATGCATACCATGATTTTCTTCGGATGAAGGCCGACTTTCATCGAACTTAAAACCGCTGACCCTTGCAATCCCCGTAATATTTTTCGTTCATGTATACAATTCACGTTTCATCACCGGTTATCGCCCGTTTCAGAAATAGAACCTCAGATTTTGTTTAGGAAAGGATCGCAAAATAGATTCGATCCTGCAGATTTCGCACACTAAGTTCGTGAGAGACCAACGCTTCGTATCGGCAGAGGTACTCTACTTTTTTTCAAATGGTCAAAAATGGTTTATTTGCCGATATTTAACTTATCTGCTATCTCGAGGATGGTGGTGCGCGGATATTTGGCTATTATGACCATTATTTTCTCGACATAAGTGCTTGAAGAACGACCAGAGTGATACCGGTCTTCCAGGTCAAAATCTCCGCCCACGAACTAACCAAACCAAACCACTTTTTCACCATGGTCTCCCCAACAGAATTAACTGTATATTCAGCACAAATCTTGTTTTTTTGTTTGGACAGCTTGACTAACCGATGCCAAATTAAAGCGCATCTCAACGTAAACATTATAAATACCACACGAATTATTCCATAACATGGCTACCATTCAATAAAAAGTCACTCTATGAGAAAAACCACAATAAGGTCGGTAGGATGACAATGTTGAGATAGAAAGATAGAAAAAAATGTACCAAATGAAATCAGTACACTGCATAAGTTGCAAATATGCAGAAAAGTTCTTCATTTAACAGTAGATTATGATGGTAAAATAATAATATGTTCTTATTCAACTGGTAAACTACTAATTTTTTACTTATACAGAATGTGCTAACATGCTTCATATACGTATCTGAATTTTAACGATTTTACTACATATTATCGCTTCCGTAGCACGTAGAAGGTCTATCATATAGAAAATATGAATATTCTATTTTTATATCTATCTATCTATATATAAAAACTAAAAAAATAGGCATAGACTGACCCAATATCAACATTTATGTACTGCATGCCTGCCAATGATTTATATTATGAACATTGTTTTATCCAGCTTTCAGAAATATACACAGTGTATCTAACAGAAAAGGTGACTGGTTCAATTGTCACTTAACTACACATATTATTTAGTGACAGATTTAAACTTCCATCAGCCTAACTTTTGTGGCACCAACTTATTTTGTTCATTTGTAGTGACAATAAATCCGACAATACCTTTTGAGTGGCGATTAATAAAAGTTTAAATTGATGAATAAATCAAAAAATTACTGAAATTCTTAGAAATGTTCATTTTGTGTCTGGAAAGCTAATTGGAAATCTTACTAGCGTTCTTATATCCAGTGCAGTGTTGCATTGTAACGGAAATATTTGGAAAGCGTAGAAATAGTGCAAAAAAAAAAAGATTCTTCACAGTTCTTGGCTAAAAAAAGATAATACTCGATCATTCCATATATTCGCTTGATTTGGCTGCTTACAATCGACTATTTCCAAGAGTAAAACTGTCTTTGAAAAAAAACTTTTTAACAATGTTTCGGACATCTCATTGGTATCAAATCACATTACTATTTATAGTTTATATGTTTGTTTCTATAGATTATATCTTTCTTTTCAGGCAGTTATTGACAAGGACATATTTTATCAGTGTACATTTGCATGTTGTATTGAAATGGTTCTATATTGTTACAATTTTCCCAAGAAGTTTCCATGGATCATAGAAACTCTACAATTAGAATCAATGCAATTTGTAAAAGTTATTGAGTTGATTGTTAGATGTAAAGATAATTTATTCAGAGAATTAATTAAACATTTAAATAGGGTAAGCATTTATAATAAATAGCTTAAATTTGAAATAAGAATTTTACCTCACCAGATCGAAGAAACCGTAATAGAATCATTAGCATGGAAATCAGAGAGTTCCATATGGAAAACTATTGAAAAATCAAAACAGCCAATTCCTAAATATGAGGATGTGGCACTATCTGGACAGCTACTTTACAATGAGTTATCAAAGGAACAAAGTAAATATTTCAAATATAATGATTAGCATTGACTAAACATGATATTTAGATGCCCAGTACCCTGCAAGTCCTTCGGCCAGTGATGTTTTCCAGTCACCTCTATCCCAAGTGTGTAAAAATCTATTTCCATCTCCAGGCCAATCAGTGCTACAAGTCGCAAGCCACACCCATCTTAGTAAGTGCTTAAACTATTGAGTTGTCCAAAAAGTTCGTAGGGATTAGTAATGTTTATTTACATATTATTAATTCCTGTGGTATTTACAATGTTTACATTCGGATTCGCTTTGATTTGTCTGATTGAGTTAGTCAAGTTAATTCTAATTGAAAATGTCAAGAACGCTATCCAAACAAAAAACAAGATTTGTGTCCTTTACGGAGTTCTGTGCGGATACTACGGTGCAAAAGTGGTATGATCGGTTCAGAGGCGGAAATTTTCACCTAGGCGATCGGCATCGCTCTGATCGCCCTCCAAGTACTGATGCCAAGAAAATAAAGGCCATTTTCGCTGAAGATCCACGCACCACAGTTTAAACCAAAAAAACCTTTTAAAACGAAAGAAAAGGTGAAAACAACCTGTTGACATTTTTTGGCAATAAATATGCTCATTTTTAACAAAAAGGCATTATGGACCACTATGTTAGCAAAAATGTGTAAATATTAATGGTAATAGTAGACTAAATACATTTTTACATAAACTATTTGCGTTTCTCTTTCTCTTAAAAAATCCCTGCGAACTTTCCATTCAACCCGATATATAAATATAAGTAGAACGCTTTCTTTGCCTTATTAACTATAGAGTAAATTCAAGGTTAGTTCTTATACTATAAGGTATACTTTGCTATTTGCAATACTGAGCAACTGAGCTGATGGGAAATCAGTTACAAGAAATATTTTTATAATTGGCTTATTTATTTTATATTTATTAATTTTTTTTATACTGCCCACCAAACCATTACTGACGCGAATAATAACCTTTCAACTTTCTCAATCTCATCACCAGTTTTCCGAGAGCTATCTTTTTTCTATGAACATAATTTTCCTGTGTCCTCCGTTCTTCGTGACTCTTATATTACGCAGCGCTGCCTGCATTCGCCCGGTAGATTTTCAATAAGCTCCAAGCCCTCCAATGTCAGGTTTTATGATGCGCATGATTTTCTGTTTTTGGAGCGGATTTATCCGAATTCTTTCAGCGACCACTTTGACAAGTGCTGGAGTTCTTATCTTACGAGGTCGGCCATTTCTTGCCCTGTGTCATCGACAGAAGAAATCTCATTGTATCGTTTCACAGCGCGATAAAAGAGCTCAACATTTTTAATGGTTTGAGCAAATTAAAAATCTCCTGCCCAGAATTATTGCACTTATGTAACGTTATGACATCGATCCGATTTTTTTTGTTGTCCCACTCCATGTTTACCACTGTATATATTTTAACAAACAATTGTTTACACTACTTTAGTCCAAGTATTTGGACGGACATTTGTTTACACTACTTTAGAAGTCTAGTTTGCCTTGTTAAAATATAAACTTAAAACCATTTTAACGCACCTTAACATTTAGGGACATATTTTAAGGCATGACTACATATATCCAGAAGCCTAGAGCCATACCTAGAGTATTGGGTTACTAACATTATTTATGTTAGTCGCACTATTAACATTTATTTTTTAGTTGTACCAGGAAAAGATGGCAATATGAAATTAATACAACTGATGGATACTGACAAAAAAATTGGCAGCAAATTGGGAAGTCCAGGACCAAAATTAGACCAACCAACACCCACTGTACCCAGGCGGACAGGCAGTATAGCAATTATCTACAGAAAGGTAAATTATACTTCATTTCATTCGTTAACAAAATCTAAAGGTTTGTTAGGATTTGTTATACAGAAATTCCATTTCTTTGTCCATTTGCCCAGATTTTTCTATTTTTATTTCATTCAAATATTTTTTACGAAATTGATTAACTATACCAAAATTATTTGAAATATACAACATAATTTTTTTAATCTGTGTGAAATAATTGTCGTAAATTTAACCAACGATTTTTTGCATCATTTTTATCAAAAAGTCTTCTTAAAGCGCCATGATATTGGCCTACACAATACATTTTTGGATATTGCCATGATATTTGCCTACACAATACATACAATACATTAAATAAAACTTAAATACACACTGGCATACACTGAAATAATTTTAAATTTGGGTGTATTGAAGGTATGTCAAAATGCTACAAAACGTTTAAATATTTGACAAAATATTCTTTACTCAAAACTTAAGCCACTGTGAAAATTTCAAGTCGATTGACTAAGCTGTTCAAAAGTTATTGCAATTTAAAATTATCGTAATTTTATACGGGATCTTATAGAGATTCACTAACATAATAAGTTAAACACGTTACAAATATACAAAGAAAAGCTATCAAGCGTTCCTAACTTTCACATTTTGGAACCAATTTTGCACAGTTTTAATATTCATTTTCGGTACTTTTAGCTCCGATTCAATACATTCTTAACGTGATTCTTAATATTTATTAAATTGTGTTAACAATGTTCATTAGCTTATTTGTAGTTTTTTCATCAAATAATAACTAATTAATATTTGCCAAATATGCATTACCACATATTTGGCTAAAGTGATAATTCTAATAGTTTTTGATTGGCGAATTCATAGATTTATTCATAGAATTTTTTTTCGCGGAAACCATTAAGTTTTATGCCTTTGTTGTAAAGATCTGTTTTCCTTCAAATGTTATGAAGTTAAATTTACGAATTTACGAACCACATATTAAGGACTAAAATTATTTTGTTTCAGTTTTATTACCTGGCTAGCCTTCGAATGGAAGATTTGTGTTCCAATTTGCGTTTTGTAGACTTCGACTTAAAGAGGAAAATATGGACAATATTCGAGGATTCGATCAGAGAAACAGATTTAATAAAAGATCGGCATCTAGATCAGTTACTAATGTGCGCAATATATGTGATTTGTAAAGCTTGTAATGTAAATAAAACACCAAATTTGTTTTCCTATATTATGAAGTACTATAGACAACAACCTCAAGCTTCTAGCTCAGTGTATAGAGACGTCCTAATTAAAAGGAAAGTCGATGGTAATTATTTTCAAGGACACTTTATTTTAAATACTGAAATTGGCTATTTTTGTTTTAAGGTGAAACTATATCAGAAGAAAGAGGAGATTTAATAAATTTTTATAATTCTGTATACGTTACAGCTATGCAGACATATGCAATTAGATTTCAACCAAATGCTAATTCTAATGTATGTTATTTCTGTTAGTTGAGTGAGTTTATATATTACATCCTTCTTTCAGAACAACATAGTTTTAAGTCCTCTACCTGCGAGCCGAAAAAGTTTAGTTTCTCCGTGTAAAGCTGTGTCAGAAAATGTATTTGTTAAGCCATTGGAAACCACAAATACTCCATTGGGCGCCAGTTTTAACTATTTCTTTAGTCGCAGTCCATCAAAGGTAAGTAACAATATTTACAGAGATTGTGAGAACAATTAAAATAGACAATATAACTTCCAATTTTTAATTTTTGTTGTCAGGTTGTATGCATTTGTTGAAAGTTTCCTCTTTTTTTAGCTAGCCTAGCTAGCTCCACATTTTTTCAAACTCTCTGGCAATTTGTCGATGCCTTCCCAGAAAAGCCATACATATTTTTGTCCAATCATCAAGCCTTTTTTTCGACATTTCCGTAAGTGATGAAGTTTTTCATGAAAAGTCATTGACACATCGATGAAAACAAGTGCTAGTCGGAAGGAGCCAAATCTGGTGAGAATGGTGGGTGGGGCAAGAGTTCCAAGCCAAGTGAAGAAATGGTGTCTAATCGCTTTGGCTGTATGTGATGGGGCGTTGACGTGCTGCAAAATCACTTCTCCGTATCCTATGGCCCATTTTGATCGCTTTTCGATCATTGCTCAATGTAATGATCAAATTGATCATTCGTTGACAGTAGCGAACGAAACCAGGTGAAACAGTTAATACCTGTTTCACCTGGTTTCAGAAGCTCATGGTACACGACACCCTTCTGATTCCACCAAATGCCTTCATTACCATGCCACCATTGTCTTCTTTCCAAAGTGATTCGGTCTTGCGGTCGGTCTTGATAGTTGTTCTGGGTCAACCCACGGTTTTCTACGTTTTGGATTCTCGAAATACATCCATTTTTCGTATCCAATCACGATCCGATGTAAAAAAAATTCTTTTATGCCGAGAAAGCAAAACTTCGCACACCGTTTTTAACAGTACAGTGAACATACAGTTGGAAAGGGGAATGGACACTGTTAAGATACGATTTCAACAGCAGCATCAAAACAAAAAACGAGGACCGAAAGAATTTAGAACATCTTTTACATTGACTTACAATAGTAGTTCCAGACGTTCTCGGTCTAGCAAAGAAAAGATTTTTTTTTTAATATTTGTTGGCGTAGTCACTCAAAATATGCCATTGTTTCAGCGGTGGCTTCATCATTTTAAGTGTCTTTGTCTAATGTCAAAAAGATAGGTCTTCGCGTTTGGAAAGGGGAAGTAATCATGTGAATCAATCAAATTCTGTAAGTAAAGCGTATGTGAAATAGGTCATAACAATTTTGTAGCAACAATGGGAGATATGTGTAGACACATTATCGTTGTGAAAGAACAATTTATTTTTGGGCAGATATGAACGTTTGGTATAATATTGAAGCATAGAACTAATTCATCTACTATTATAAAACATCGGAAGTGCCTTGAGAAGTGTTCATAAGGAAGCTTGCGTACTTTTGGTCTGCGATCGTTTAATTCGACATTGGCGACTTTCATGACAATTTTGTCGGTCGTTGCGGATTTTGGGCGTCCGTAGCGTTCGTCATCTTCAATGGATGTATTCAGGTTTAAATTCAGCAGTCCACTTTTTTGCCGTCTAAAACAGAGAGAAAAAATTCTAAAATTAAACTGTCCTGAGCCCTTAAACAAATTAGCAACACTAAAACCTAAACAAACAAACCCAGATTCATTACCACCGAATGAAGATGAAATAATTAGTCAAATCAAGCGGCTTAAAAATGCCAAGGCTTCTGGTGAAGATGGAATTACTGCTGAACTTTTGAAATCCGCTGGTCCAGGTACAATCAAAGAAATAACCAAAATTCTACAAGAAGTTTGGCGAACCGAACGGATTCCGGAAGATTGGAAAGATGCTCTAATCCATCCACTACATAAGAAAGGAGATAGAACGGATGTAAACAACTATAGAGGGATATCTCTTCTCCCAGTTTGTTACAAGATTCTATCTCAATGTCTACTAGACAGAGCAGGGACAGTTAGAACCTAACATTGGTGAATATCAAGCAGGTTTTCGACCGGACAGGTCCTGCCCTGAACAAATCCTGAATCTGAAGTTGATTCTAAGACATCAAAAACTGTACAATAAAAATCTCGTCTGTACATTTGTGGATTTCAAAAAAGCATATGATTCTATTGACCGCGAATCTTTATTCCGAATCTTGAAAGAACAAGGACTAGATCTGAAAACGCTGGCAATTATTAAAGCAACGTTAACTAACACAATGTCAAAAGTTAAATTCATGGGTGAGATCTCAGAGCCCTTCGAAATTAAAACTGGAGTGAGACAAGGGGATGGACTCTCGCCACTCTTATTTAACTGTGTTCTAGGAAAAGTAATACAGGAGTGGCGTGAAAAAAAGTCGGCCCTGAATATTGACCAGCCCATTAAACTGGGGAGAACCAACATCAAAATTGATTGTCTGGCATTTGCTGATGATCTAGCAATTTTAGCTCAAGATGTATTAACGGCACAGAAACAGATTGAAAGCCTAAAAGAAACAGCAGAAAATGTAGGACTCCAAATTTCCTTTGAAGAGGCACAATACATGATCTGCAACAGACTAAGAACGCCATTTCTAAAAACAAAATATGGTAACATCAGACGAGTCTCTCAATTCAAATATTTGGGTGAAATAATCATGGAAAATGGGTTGGAAAAAGCGGCCAATAAGGGTAGATGTCAAAAAATGGAAACGGCATTGAGACTTACACAAAATATTTACAACAAAAAAATGCCTATCTAAAAACACAAAACTGAGACATTACAACACAGTTATTAAGCCAGAATGTCTATATGCTGCAGAAACGCTCATTTTGAATAGAAAGAGGGACATCGAGAATATTGAAAAGAAGGAAAGAAAAATCGTAAGAAAAATCCTAGGCCCCAAACAAATAAATAGCACAACATACCGACTTCGAGAAAACCAAGAAATCAAACAATACACAGATATACATAGCGATATGAGAAAAAGAAGACTTAAGTTTTACGGACACATAAAACGGATGAATCCGAGTAGGTTAACTAGACAAATAGTCGAATTTTATGAAAATAGGAGTAAAGCTAAAGTAGAAATAATTAAATGGATTGCTGCAATTAAAGAGGACCTAAGATCAGCAAATATTACACAAAGTGAAATTCAGGATAGAGGCTGTTTCAGACACAAGGTTAACGTTTGGAGGGTTGGCCAGAGAGAAAAATGTAGGAAGACTGGAACAACTTGGTCTGACGAAAGGAAAAAAGCTCATAGCGAAAGAATGAAATTAGTATGGGCACAAAGGAAGGCTAACAACAACAAGCGCCTCTAATCGTACTTCGCGTGGTCCACCAGGGTCCATACGTGAATAATAATAATAATAATATATATATATATATATATATATATATATATATATATATATATATATATATATATATATATATATATATATATATATATATATCACATTTGATATAATAAAAGAAGAACTAGCAATACATTAAATTTTGGACACTTGTATATAAACAAAAAAAAGAAAGAATAAAATCAGATAAAAACAAATATAAACCAAGTATTAGCAAAAATAAGTATAAATATAAATATATATCACAAAGTACACATAAAGTCAAAATATCATTAAAAAAATCACACATACCGCGCATATATACAGAGATCCAATCAGAGACGATGTACCTAGACGATTATACATCCACGTCGAGATCATCGAGCCAGTTCAATGCAGTCGGCTTGACATCATTGAGTTTACGTAGGCCACCTGAGAGACTTCTCAATGGACAGGAGTTCACCAGATGGTTCATTCTTTGATATGGGTCGCCGCAGTCACATTCAGGGGAAGTTGCCATCTTTCATTTGTGCAGCATGTCATTACATCTGCCAGTTCTAAACCTCTTCAATCGACTCCAGGTCCCTCTCGAGAGATTCAAACCCAGCATTTTCTTATCCCGCAGATTGGTAAGGTCGACATTCATGGTAGGGTTGTTTTGAAGGAGAGATGTCCACCTTTCATTAATGTCTAGGATCCTTTAAGGTGAAGTCTAACTCTTTTGGTATATCAATCAGGCTTAAACCCCATAAAACAAAGTATAAGATGATTTTGTTAGTGCGTCCGAACTTTAAATTCAAATAAAACAACGACTAAATTAGATGCCTCGAAACTGTTTATTTTATGAGAAATGGCATTAATGCTTGAAAACAATTTCGAACAAATGTCCGCCGCGGTTACTTCTAACAAAGCCCATTTTGTGAATTCAATTTCCGACCACTTTTTCAAACATTTGGGGTCTTATGTCCACAATTGTCCGTGATATATTGGCTTCCAAGGCGTCAATAGTTTATTGGCATAGACCAAAGATTTAACATAAACTCAAAGAAAATAATCTAAGAGCGTTAAATCACCTTGGTGGCCAATTACCGGGTCCGTTCCGCGAAATAATTGCTGCCTCAATAAATCTAGATCTAAAATCCAGATCAATACCATTCAAATTCGGAAATAAATAAGCTACATAGTCAAATAACAAAGTCAACTTCCTGCGAACGGCGACGAATTAATAAAACTGGATCTTCATCCACACTGCCAGCAGCGGCGATATTTTTCGGAACACACAATTTTTGTCTTTTTATTTTTATATCGAGCAGCGTGGAATGCGTTTGAAATTGGTCAATAATTCGGCAAGTACGTCACGAAGTTCAAATTCACGAGTATATTATAAGTTTGGCGCACATAACATTGATTTTGATAATAAATTTCGACAATTTGCGAGCGTTGTTCTGATGTTAAACGTTCCATGATAAGTTGCTAGACTATTGAGACACAGATTTACAGACTTGCGCGCAAACTCACAGTTCGTTGGACAGCGACTCCTATCGGGAGTACGGACACACTAAAAAATCACATTTTACGTTAAAGCGGTGCGAACTTCAGTTCAAATCAAAACTACAAATAAATTACGTTTTATACGTTTACATAAAGTAAGGCGCTCATGTATTTGCAAACATCAGAATGCCACTGATATAGTCTGTGAAAACCACATAGTAAACGATTACTGACGGAGGGCACCATTATAGCAAAAAATATTAAATTCAAGGGGTTACACCGTTCGACCGTCTTATATTTTGAAATCATACATTGAATTATGCCACTTTAGGCCGAGGCCGCACTACGGCTAAACCACCGTGTTTTTTAACCGCGTGATTTTGTGAGTCAAAAAAATTAATACAAGCGGCCACACTTGCGGTTTTTTTTTTCCGTGACTGATTTTAAAACCGTGAAATATGGCTCGTATGTAACCAATAGAACTTAGTTAGCAATTATTGTTGACGTCTTCTTTTTCTATTTCTTAGTATTAGAGCATCAATACATACTGCTCTCTTGAAATCCATTTTCAAACTGTGGAAATTGTGGGCAGTTTCGCCGTTTTTAATTGCAGTGTCTGCATCTCGAGCGGTTTCGCGGTTAACCGCTGGCTGGAAAAAACTATAGTGCGGCCTCGGCCTAATCAATTTGGCTGAAGCTGGCTGCCTCGGAACAAACATTATTACTTGTTCCTGTATTGTCAGGTAGTAAACAAGTTATTTATGTTATTTCTACAGTTTTATGGCATTAATTACCATTTTTTACAGATACATTATCACAAAGATAAAAAAATTTTAATGTAAATATTTTAAAATAAAATTGAATTAACCGAAACTATTTTTATATCTAATAAATTAATTTAAACATTGCATATATATTTGGTAAAGATATTTTATTCGCAAATAAAATAGTATTAGATCCACAACTCAATGTTCGGTCTTTGTTTTATTTACATTTGACATTTATTTATGAAAAAGTATTACAAACTAAATCTTCAAAGTAATCTCCCTCACTTTTTATACACTTTCGCCACCTTTCAGATATCTGTCGAATCCCACATCGAAAAAACCTAGTTGCTTTTGAAGTGATAAATGTATTAAAATCTTTTTCGACTTCCTCAAATGATGAGAAACAGGGGATGTTGCAGGATTCAGAAAAGTTGAAAATCCGAAGAGACTAAGTTTGGAGAATATACCGGGTGTGATAAAATCGCCTAGCGTAACTAAGTGATCGTTTTCAGTTTTCCTACAGAACCTGACTTACACGAATCAGTTGTTCAGTAGTGATCGTTTGACTAGATTGGGGCGACTCATAATACACGATATCCAGCTGATCCCACAATATACACTCAAACATGTGTTGCTGTACATATTTGGTTTTGTGCTACTAGTTGATGACTCTCCAGGGTTAACCCACTATTTTCGCCCTCTCTGAGGACCCAACAACTCTGTGAATTTTCCCTAACTGATGTAAACAGTTTAAAAACGGCTTGCGGTGTCATTCCGAATTCCTGTCCAAATTTCACTTTTTTTGACTGTGCTGGATGTTTTGCATCATTTAAGTTAAAATTTCCAGTTCGGAATTGCTAAAACCAGTTTTACAATTACTGTACGAAACAGCATTATCTCATAAAGCCGTACAAATCACACCCCAAACTTCCGCAGCATTTTTTTTCAGTTGAAAGGCGAAAAGAAGGCAGTGCTTCAAATGTTGGTTTTCGAACGTCATCGCCTATTCGATTGTAGGTTACGAGGTTGGCGTGGTTTCGATCCGTTAGATGCCACACGGATTCGGTTAGATCCGTTGTTGGTTGGTGAGTTATTTGTGTACATAGTCCGCTGTTTCATTCTGTTTTAGGCTGACCCGTAGGCCCTGACCTTTGTTAGATTAATTTTCCCCGAAAAGGGACCTGACTTTTCCCTTTTTTTGAGGTAATCTTACCTCTGGAGCGTCGAACTTTTCCCGGAGGGTCCGGTTCGACGTTGTTCGAATTGGGTTTTCAGCGAAGACCAGAAAAACTTCGCGAAGGTTAATTAGAAAATGTCGACTAAGTCACATCGGAAAATCGATTTATCCGCGTCCAAATGCCGGGCCAACGACCGCGGAAGCCGAAGGTCCGCCATCTGTAAACGGGAAATCTGGGTTTAGAAGGCGGTACTTGCTGGAACTTATGCAGACCGGAAAACCCGAGACGTTCGGGTTCCATAGGTCTGCTGTCCGGAAATTATGACGAAGTGACTGGACTTAGATTTGTAGCCCTCCAAGGGAGTTTTGGAGGGCGTCAGTCAGTTGCGCCTGAAATTGGCCGACAAGCTGGCCTATTAATTGCCCCACAAGTTCGGAGAAGGGATTATTCACCTGTGGAGCGGGCTGTTTGGGAGGAACTGTGTTCCTCTGGGACCCCCACACGAAGGTTGGAGGGGGAATCTTTTTATCGGTTTTTGGACCTGAAAAGGCCCTGTTGGTCTTAAATTGTGTTGATTTGTTTGCCGAATTTTCTGGACGCGCTGGACAGCCTTGGAAGCTCGCTGTATGCTCGCCACCGCAGTTGCAGCACGTCGCTTTGCTCTTCTTATCCTTTTTGCAGTCTCGGGAGTGATGTTGTTGCCCACACTTGACGCAGATGGGATCTGCGTGGCACTTCTTAGCCGAATGACCGAATTGTTGGCAGTTAAAGCACTGCACAACTCGGCCATTCAATTTCTGACTTTGAACATTGATCTCCTGGTCGAACAAGGTCATCAGATCGAATATCTTCTTCTCCTCTTTTGGTAGTATTACTTGGACTTGGCCATCGAAGAACCTTTGGCTATCTTCCATCTTTCCACATGGACTGGGTGATAGCCCATGTCTGTTAGTTCTTTGGCTATGTCCGCCGCTGGGATGGATTCAACCACTCTTCTCATAACCACCCGAAGATTACGTTCTTCAGGTGTACAAAAGGAGTGGTACTTGTAGCCACGCTCGTCAAATAGCTTGGCCGCAGCCCTGTAGTCATCGGATGAAGCGGGTCTTAACATGACCCCGTTCGGTTTAGTTGTAGTCTTTCCCAGGTTTATATTTTTTTCTTTGCAGATACGAATTATCTGCAATTACTCGCTTTTGTCCCTTATGACGATCGGCGGAATATTGGCACTTTGTGGAGGTCCTTGCGAAGCCTTTTTGGGGGGTTCCTTCTTTGTTTCCGGCTGTTTCGGAGCGGGTTTCTTGAACACAGGGGTTTTTGCGGCCCCTTCAGAAGCAGGCGTTTTCAGAGGTGGAAAATCCTCCTTTTCGGCCATGCCTGCACGTTTATTCTTCTTCTTTTTCGGGAACCGGAAGCTATCTTCCGAATCGGAGGCAGAAGTCCAACCGACTTCCGACAAATCGATGTCGGAGCCGTAGAAAGGGATGTCAATGTCGGCGGTTTCTTTTCCTTTTTTTTCACTACCCTTCGCCTTGGAAAAGGCCTCGGGTTTAGCTGAAACCGTGCTTTGATTCTTCTTTAACTGAAGATTCTCTGCTTTTAGTTTTTCCAAGTCCTCGGACATGAACTGATTCTCATTTCGGAGATACGTTAAGCTCCCCGGTGGCCAATTTGGTCATCTCTGAGATATAACGTAGCTGGCCCTCCAGATCAGCGATACGCTTATCTTTTTCTTCAATTGAGCGTTGAAGCGATTCGAACGCCTCTCGAGTTATGGTGAACCCCGTAGGGTCCGCCATCCCTGCTTCGGTCAATTCACGTTATACAAATTAACGATTGCGCAATATTGCCACACCTGACTGGTTATATCCTCACTTTGATGCTCTACAGAATACGTGTGCACTCTGTGATGGCATTGTGTGTACATAGTTGCAATATTCCGAGTACTTATCCGGGATTGGACGATGTCAGTTGAAAGTCGCCAATTGTAGGTTAGCAATTGTGTTGAATGCACATGACCCCGCACGATGTTCGTGAGGGGTCGACAGTTATAGGTTATGAGGTGAGCGTGGTAGCTTGGTTTGGCCCATCTCACAAACCAAAGGAAACACTGTTAACCAAAGGAAACACTGAAGAACTCGACACTCATTTTTATTTACAACTAAGATGTATACTTAGTTGTATACAACTAAGAATTTTACAATGAATTAGTTTAACGCTTCTGTAGACATGTGGAGATCTTCCCACTGCCGGAAATACCGCTAAAAACCAAGGTCTGCCTCTGCTTGGCTTGGTGTCTGGTATGCATTGCTGTCTGCTGTGCATTGGTGTCTACTGTGCCTTGTCGTGATAGCTAACACCAGTTATTGTAGGCGCTAAGCCGCCATAAATTCACATTAGGCTCCTATATTATTTCTCGTTTGGAAGCTGTAAGACTGCGCTTTGAAATAACTAGGGCGGGAAAAAATGAAATTCGAAAAGGTTCTGCAATCGGTAGAAGAAAAAAAGTCAGGTTGAGGACCTCATAGTTATTACAAGAGAGCGGATTTTTGCCCGAGCTCGGGTAATGTTATTGCTTATTAGTGTGTTTATCATTGTTGTACTTAATTGTTTATTATAATTGTATTGAACTGATGGGTGCACACCATTACCTGAAACGATTTATTCACTCAACTACGTCCGGTCTCTTGTTATTACTGTTAGTTTTTATCATATTCAAAAAACAATTATCATACATAATGTTAATTACGGAATATGAAATTACTAGTGTATATTTTGAATAATGCTAGCTAGTGTATATTTTAATTTAATCCAGTGCTACTCTTGTGTATAATCTAGTGTATATTTTAATTTAATTCCAGTGCTGTCTGGAAATTAATTTCATTATTCTTTTTTTAGGACTTAAAAAACATTAATAGAGCCATCAACAACAACGGTGTTCAAGGCAAAAGATTACTCACTGATGATGATAATGAAGTACCCAGCAGTAAAAGAATATGTAACCGAAAAATTCAATCATTAGTAGAAGACAGACTCCGACAAAATGCAGAGTAGTTACAAAAAATTCATTCGCTTGTATTTGTTTCTTTCTCTTCAGTTTTGAAAGTTCTACTACTGTTGCCCACTAATTTGTGTTTGCCTTCAGAATTAGTTGAATATCACCAACACTAATGTTTATCCATGCATATTTAATTCCTTTGTTGAGTCAATTTTATCTTCAACTGCATTAAAAAACAGCGGTGTGTTTGCAAAGAGTAAGACATTTTAGTTTAATAAATGAACGCTATTGTCAATGTAGTTTCGATTTAAATCAATTATGAAACATTTTTGGATATATAAAATGTTTGGAGCTGATTAGCTTTGATGAAATGATATGAATATGTTGCAATATTATAAGAGAATTAAAAAAAAAGACAAACATTTCACGACTTGAACATTTTATGAAGCAATATTGTCAAAGTACATTATTGAGATTTTAGTAGAATGAAGTTGGATTTAGAATTACTTTCTAATTTAACCAACATTTTATAGTGTCAAGAAATGTTCACGAAAATATTCTCAATTAACAAGACATTTATTGGGAACATCAATTATTGAATTGTAATTATTGAGAACAGTTTAATCAGAAATTAGATTTGTTTTCCTTTTTAATATTTTTTTTTGTATATGAGTTATTTTTTAATTTTTTGTTTGTTATTTTAAGATATAGATTCCGTGTATTAAATCGCAATAGATTATTATGAGTTTTTATCAGAAATTGTATATAATCAAATCCAAGTCATGTTATAGTTATTAGTTTTAAGTAATTTATTTATGAAACAAGTGGCTATTAAAATAATGATATTACAAATTAATCGTGGATTTGGTTAAGATTTTAATTAGATGTTTTAAATAATCATTTTGTTCGATTTTATTTATCTTGTATTCATTACGGCATTTAAGTTTTATTGTGTTGTTTTAAAGATCAGGTATTTTAGTTTTTAATAAAATAATAACAGTGATGAGTTTGCGTTTTAGTTAGAGACGCATTTAGCGCGCTAGGCGTTATTTAGCTACTAAACCTACAGCTTAACCCTTCAGAATCTGACACTGTATATTTTTTGAAAAATATTTTTGGTTATGTGCAATGTTAGAAAATATGCCATACTATTAAAAAAAAGTTGTTGCAATGAAAAATATTTATGTAGGGTATTCATACCCTAGGTTCTAATAGAACTTTTATTGAACATACGTTGTTTAGTATCTTAACAGTAATAGGGACCTAATTATTAGCAAAACAGAAAATTAAAACCTCTTTTAGCTTGCATGATAAGCTTTAAAACAATTGATATGAAGTTCAACATTGCATTTGCTGCATACAATAGTCGCACACTATTGCACATCGTCGGTGAATGGGATTTTTTATTGGCCAATGATCCAGGCGATTTAGGAACATTTGAGGTTCTCTGTGGCATAAGAACCCCCAGCTTTGGAGTTGAAAGTATTAGCAGTATAATAAAATCATAATAGTAAAATCAATTTGTTTTGTACAAGGTTCTATATTTCGGAGCAAAATCCACGAATTAATGATGGATGCGTTTAGTCAGAAGCAAACGAAGGTTGCAAAATTGCTATTCCTTGTTTTCGCGCCTGGCTATAAGGCTTGCATATTGTACTTTTGTTGACAACTTCATTGACTCTGTTGGTAGCTAGTGTAACTAGCCTATTATTATGCCAGCGGATCAAAGTAACATTAGTGGCTTTGTCTAGAAGAGCATATGTGGATACTCGGGGCTCTTTTTTAAAATCCTTTAAAGGGGTGTTTTCTATGCAATCAGCTCGAATTGTTCCTGTAAATGTTATGTTATAGACTTCCAGTTCTTTAAGCAAGGGTAAAGAATTAAAATTGTTATCCAAAAATTCACTTCTCTCGGGGACAAATCCCAATGCCATTCCCTTTGTAACTGAGCTTCTCAAGGTGATATTTGAATCTTTTTGGCTTTTTCCTTCGTAAAGCTCAAATTTCACGCAGTAACCATTTGGATTATTCAAAGACCAAAACTTAAATCCGAAAAGTATCGGTTTTCTCCAAATGAACTGCTTGAAATAATGACGACTATAATATGGTTCCATAGCTTCATCCAAGGACCATATTTGAGGTAATGGGTCAAGATTTTGTTGAAATTTTGAGGACATGTGATTTATTAGTGGCCTAACTTTTTTACATTTATCTTGTGGATCAGTGGTGTTTTAGGAATAGGAAAGAAATATTTTAGGAATCTATGTCGAGAAATGGCATTAGAAACATCATTATCGAAACATCATTATCATAAGTATGATTTTTCTCAGTACATTCTTCTATTTGGCAGTTTTACATATTCAGACAAGAGCAAGATGGCCAAAAACTTGTAAAAAATCTTCTGGTGATACCGTATGATTCATTTCCATCTTTATACTTCGAGTATTTTATTGATACATTGCATATCTCCTCTACAAATTCTAATGGCCAAAACAACTTGAAAAAGTCAATAGGATGTGCTCCTAATTCCACCATTTCTTCTATGATGCGTGGCCGGTTCCCAACTTTTTTTATTTTTACTCTTTAAATCAAAATGCTCTTTTTGCTCTACTTCAAATTGAATAGGTTTCCAAAGACGTTTTTTCTCAATCCTTTGCTTTTTATGTTTTGATTCAAATTTGTCTTTTGAAAGACTTCTTTGGCTTTTTATTGGATTTCGGAAATACAACTTATTTTCTTTCATTATTACGCTAAACTAGTTCAACTTGCGAACACACAACTAGATCAGGACCCAACAAATTCACGTGTCAACATTTAATATATTTTCATCTGTATAAGGTGATATCGATAGATTCTGTACCGGCGACTTCCTCTTCCATATCAGGTTCTTCAAGCTAACAATTCTTCTGTTGTAAGAGGTCTCCCACAAATAACAAAAATAACATTTTCCAAGCATTATTTTAGGAATCCTAACGCCTAACGTATGAATTCTCATGCGGTCGACTTTGCTATCCTATAGCTCTAAAATTATGTAAATATTTTGCTTCTCAAATGTCATTGATTAAGTTCATTACAATATATTTAAATATAAAATTAATGGACGTCATGTTTGCAAATAAAACATGACCAACTTTTGATAGCATGACGAACATATCCTTCTTATCGATATTTTAATTGGAACAATATATACTAACGCCACCTTTTAGTCACACCTAATTACATTAACTTGAAAATGCGTATGAATATTTAGACGGGAGATTCTAGTGGGTTAACGTGAGTTCCGAATCATAGATAGAAACTACCTATAGTTTCGGTCAACACCTCCTTCAGGCTATCAATCCTTGGTCTTGTGCTTAACAGTAAGTCTCTTAATAAGGCCTTCCCCAACCTCTAACTGGCGTCATTGCGGAGTGATTCCTTACCAGGTTGTCTAGAAACATTCGCAAACATCCACACCGAGAGCGGGAGTCGAATCTGCTACTGCGCCTTCGGGCCACCGTCTTAAGCATCGCGCCAATGCCGTCCGGAAATGTGCGTTTTATTTCTCTTACAGTCATCTCTCGTCTCAGTTACTCAGATTAAGTAACATAGCCACTCCAAGAGACATCCGAACACTTAGCGATATAAGAGATATCCAATTAAAAAAAAACATGCAGTTTGGATTTCTTTTAGTAAAAATTTGGTCATTTACCGATCTGTTTGCCGTAAATCCAGCTTGATAGTCCCCCAAAATACTTTCAACATAAATACTCGGTCCCTTACTTGTGCTAGCACATTATGACCTATATCGAGAATATCAATACCTCTATAGTTCTCGCAGACTATTTTCTGTTTATATATTTTACATTCTTCAAATATTTCATCTTCTTCCCATATCATTTTTATAAGGTCATATACATTTTTGTAGCTAACAAGCAACTTAAACTATAACAAAATACTCTAATGACAGCTTATGACATTGACATAATATTATGAGTATGACCGCCTTAACATTTTTATATAATTAGCAACCTCTTTATAAATTGTTGATGATATAAAAATACCAGTGGCGGCTCGTGGATGTTTAAAGTGGGAGGGCGTAGAAGAAAATAGTGCTGCTGAAGCTTTTTTTGCTTTCCCCTTCCTCCTTTTTTCTTTTCGTGCTATTGAAACCCTATACAGGAGATGAACCAGGAAAACATTAAAATTTTGTATTGTTACTACTTACAAGGACATTGGAGGATGGATTGTTGCTTGTTGCGCAGATAAAAGAATGAATAAGTAGGTACTTACCGTTTCCCAAAGAGTAAACAATTCAAACAGTTTATTGTAACTGCTAATCAATAGAGAAAATTCGAAAAAGTTCATGAGAAGTTCGAAAGGTTAAAAAAATATCAAAGTTTTATAACAAAAATGGGTTATTATACACATTTTTGTCGGTGAATAGCACCTCACCATTATTAACTGTTTTAAATCAGACACCTTCATGTTTGCAATTAAAAGTTGATTATTTTTATTTAAAAAGTACTACTCAGTGTGTACACATGTAGCAAATCCCAAATCAAAATAAGTATTCGCGAGGCGAACGAAATAACAAACGTCAAATCAGCGTTTAAAACTAATTACCGATATGCTCAGTCGCAGGGAATATACGTCCAAATCGTATGTTTTAGAAAGCAGTTAAACCACCGAATTCTGACAACAAACAAAACATGTAACGCCAACGATGAGATAAGATGACGTGACGTACGATCGCTGGAGGAAAACATCCGACCAACGATGTAAAAATTGTGGCGAGAGGATGGAATTTTTATCCGCATTATTTGGTGTGATGGGTAGACAGGGGTCTACATTTGGAGATTTTAATTTTTAATAATTTTAATAAACACTTTTTTTAAACTTCTCGACGTACGTCTTGCTAACCACGTCAACATTATCAGGAGATGATTCAATCTGATCATCTGAATCTGAATCATCTCCCGATGATGTTAGCATATTTAACGAAAAGTGCGTTGAGAAATAAAAAAAAGGTGATTTGGTGTTTAGTGATTTTTTTTAACTTAATCTTAATACCAGACAAGCTGACCTTTTCTACGAAAACAATTTCTACGAATGCTACCGCAATTTCTACGAAAAAGTTGCGGTAACATGTGCTTATATATATTTAGAAGAAAACATTTTCTGTCTACCGTTTTAATATCGTGAAAGACACTGGAATGTTCATTCATTTGTTCTATTATTTGTTTGATATTGGAATTCACAAAAGTATTTTTTACAACCAATATGGTTTCTTTTTTTTAATGTACATATATACAGTTAGGCATGTATAAAATTATATTCATTATAAACAGAAACTTATATCAAAATTGCCAAATATATTGATTATAATTGCAAAACAAATTGATCGGTAAAATATTTGAATATTCATATTTAAAAATCGTTTTTAAATAATTTTCCAATAAGAGTATCAGAACTTTGAAGCGTAATAGCGGCAATAATACTTGAAATGTAAATGTCACTTATAGAATGCTGTGTTCAGTACATTGTGTCAATTCTAAAGACAATGTGAAATTGGAAGGCGACTTTGGAGAAAAATAATCTTTTCCAACAAAGCACACTTCTAGCTTAATGGGATTGTGAACAAACATAACTGACGGATTTGGGAGTCACTATGTTGTGCGATTTTTGGGCTGAAGGAGTGATGGGACATTATTTTTTTGAAGAGGGTGATCATGTAATTTGCATTACTCTTAATGGTGAGCGCTGTAGGAATATGCTAACGTAATATCTTTGACTTGAACTGATAAATGTGAATATAATCAATGTTTTCTTTCAAATAGAAGGTTGGTTCGCTTTCGCGCCCTCCAACCAACCGAGTTATTTTCTAAAATGACCCTGAAACTTTACTGCTGGAAGATAAGGTTTCCGTGATTAGGTCACTTTAATACCGTTATGTGTTCAGCCTTATTGTTTTCGCTGCTTGGCCGCTGACAGAGTGGGACAAGTACCAAAAGGGAGTATACCGTAAGATATATATTATTAGCTCATGTGCCGATTGCATTTAGGCTGCTTCATCTGTCTAATATAATTACTTACAGTTTCCACCTGCGGTTTTCACCACATTTGTCATTTAATTTACTCTAAAATGATCCCACGATGGAAGAAAAGTGAAATGAATGCGTCGTGTGATGATTTTTCCTTTCTGTAGTGCCCTACTGAGTACCCCTCTTCTCCCTATGAGCACTCTCGGAGACGTCCTCTCTCTTCGGTTTACCGATGCGAACTGTGCAAGAGGACGGTGTCACTTGCGATGTCTTGGCACACATCTCGCCACACATGAGTAGTCTTACCACGGTAGTGCCCATTTACCTCTGGGCTTTAGGCATGGGCTCCATGGGAATACGTAGCTTAAACCACTTCCCCCATGAGCCCTACGAAAGGCCGATGATAGCTCCGCTCACCCGTGGTAACCATGTTAGATAAGTTCCCTTATCATCATTGGATGGGTCATCGTCCAAGCCGCTGATGCGCGAAGTGTCATTTACTTATTTCTGATGCCAACGCCTGTTACCCAGAGGTGTCAGGGATAGGGTGGTTGAACATCAGTTTTAGGAGCAAGAGTCGTAAAGTGGGACGTTCACCCATCCATCTCGCCAGGCAATCAATTTATTGCAAGAAAAGTTTCCTGAGCGCTTTATTTCATGAAAAGGTATGTCAACTCGTCAGCAAGATCATGTGAGCGCACGTCCTTGGAATGTTAAATTTCTGATTTAACAGAAATAAATCCCGAACAATTATTGACCTTAAATTAATCGTTCAGACCACCATTAAAGATATACTACGGAATATGTGTGCAAGAGTAATTGAATTTTCAGAACGCATTCCACTAGACGAAGCCGAGGGGAACATTTAAACGATATTATTTTCAAAACATCATACCATTATTTGTTATTTGAGATAAAATAATAATTGCTGGATTATCACTTGTAGTTATCATTGTGCTTCATTTTAAAGCTCTGACACTCCCATTAGACAACCCTTTATTTAAGCAATAATATAAATAGGCTTTTGACTCAATTTATTGAACGTCATTAATCTATAATTATTTATATTTGGATAAATGTTTCTTGAAGTTTTAAAGGATCAAATTTCGTGAAACTCAACACTGCAGCATTGAAAAATACATGTTCACAATTTTTTGACTGAAAAACCTGCCAGAAAAACAAATTTTTACAAACAGAAATCCAGGCAAAGATCTTAAAGATTATTGCCCTTGTCGATTAATCATTTAAAACGGTTTGCATTTTGTCATATAATTGCATTTAAATTTAATCATTGTCATCCAATATATTTTATTATAATCAGACAAATTGTTTTATCGTTAACGTCTTGTTGATATAAAAGCATTATTAAACACAAATCGATTTTAAAATTAAATTTTATTTTAAAAGTATCAGCGAATAAAACCAAAATTATTCATTTCATGTTGAAAAGCGAAATTAATATTTGTATTTAACTCCCGTTTAATTTTGTAAAATAAATACTTTTTATAACGGTCCATGGACATATCTAGCAGACGAGGGTTGTCGTATTCGTTTTGCCCATTTTCACGCATGCGCCAGAACGGCGACTCGCCCCAAGCGACCAAGAGCACCTGTTACTCGCACTCTGTCGTCTTTGCCTTCTTCATTGTTCGTTTGCCGGCCGGTGAATTCGTTTCGTTGCGCTCTAAGCTCCATTCTATTTTCTACGTGCGTACACCATCTATTAGATTGAAAAATCATGTCTGAACAGCAGCAACAAGATAGCGCCGCCCCAGCCACCAACGGCGAACAACAAAACACCGACAACAACAAAGAGAAAGAAGTGACCGAAAATGGCACTACCGGCGAATCAACCGAACCTGTTGCGGAAACCGAGAACGAAGCTCCTAAAAAGGAGATGAGAGCCGTGATTCTAACCGGATTCGGAGGGCTAAAATCCGTGAAGATCCTGAAAAAACCCGAACCAACACTGAACGAGGGCGAGATTTTAATAAGGGTCAAGGCATGGTAAGTTTAATTAAAATTATTTCTGTTATGTTTTTATTCATAAAAAGTACGGTTCAAATTCGAATTTACCGTTGAAGAAGTTTTGGTTCTTTTTTTTGTGGTTTCTACCGATTCCTCTATACATTTGTTTTTTTATAAACATATGGCAAGAAACGCGATCGATCGAACCGACCGTATAAACCCTTATCACTTCATTTTCCTGGGACTTCCATACGGGGTGTGGTCAATTAGTTCAATTATGTTTCAATATTTATTTTATTTAATTTCATAAATAACACTTAACATTGTGAATTTGTTTGTAATTTTATATTACGTTTAATTATATATATATATATATATATATATATATATATATATATATATATATATATATATATATATATATATATATATATTAATTAACTCTTGTTTTCTTAGTTAAGAAAATACAATGATGAAAATAATATGATGAGTTGGAGGTGGAGTGAATGTAAAATATTACATTTTATATTTATAGTAATTACACTAGGATTTTTTAAATTTCTAAATTTAAAAATATAAAGAATTGATCCCCCAGAGGAGGAGGCTGACCGGGATTGTCGGTGGCTGAAGACCGTGGTTCGGAACCCACGTTAAGCTGTAGGTCCAATCCAAAAATAGCCTTAGTTGCTGATGCGCCTCTAATCCTAAAACCATCCAACCTTTCTTTTGCAAATATATAAAATAAGGTGGAAAAATACATATTGATACATTTTTAACTCGTCAAAATATTTCGTATATTTCGATATTCTATTTTCATTTTTTTTTACTTGAAGGAATCCAAGTTTTTCCCATTTAATATTTTAGTTCGAATATTTTCCAAAATTCTTTATTATTAATGATATTGTTCATTATTCTTACTTTCAAAATTTAAACAAATAAAACTTTCAAAACTTAAACAAAAATTTGGTAAACTTTTAAACTTCAATACTTATACATTTCTGTTTATTCGTGAAGTGTATCACAATCTTAAATACTTCGTTTTAGTGTTCCTTTTTGGGTTATAGTACAATTATTATTTTAAATTATTGATTGATTTGTCCGTTACTTTGTGATAGTTCATTTTTTAAAAATTAATAAAACAATATTTTACTTTGTTATCTATCACTTTTATTTTTAAACAAAATTTGTGTGACTATAGTTTCGTTAAACGATTTTACATTCTCAAAAAAAATTTTGTTTAAAAATAAAAGTGATAGATAACAAAGTATAAAATTGTTTTATTCCTTTTTAATTATTATTTTATTTAATATTCTACATTTTTCCTATGACTTCAGGAAGAAGTGACTGTAAAGAACAAAAGATGTAGTCAAAAATGATTTAATATGTATTATCATTTTGTACTAAATGTTGCTGGACAAGTAGAAATCTAGACCGATAGTATCGATGTAGTTGAGTCTACATTACACAAGTCTACGATTACAGAGACGTAAACTTGTTAGTAATAAGAGTTTTTGTAAGTGGTCTTGGGTGTTCTCTGTCTTGCCCATGGAGACGAATATCAATAATTTATTTTTTTATACATACTATCAATTTTTCGTATTTATCTATCGTTCGTTTTAAAATGACTTTTTTTGGTAACGTTTTAAAGGCAAATTATATATCATGAGTTATTTTAAACGGATCTATGTGCACTATTCAGAGGTTTCTCCGATGCAATCAAGCTTTTTTTCAGTAGCCATTAAGGGATGTGCTCGATGAGTTTGGACCACACACCATGTCAGTGCTCTTAATTTGTCATAAATACCAGGTGTGGCGGTTAATATTTCTTAATTTTTTTTAAAGATGGCGCTGGAAACAAGGGTCGGTTCACAGTGTAATCTTTTATGTCATTTTGTTGCGACGACCGTGCCTTTGAAAACGCCATTGATGTTTCAGCGATTTCGAGTTAGCGCTATATTTTTTTCGTGCGGTAAACATTTCGAGTTTCGAGCCAAAAAAAGAATATTTGCGGCACGTACTGCTTTTACTTGTGGAAACTGAGGGTGACGATGTATCAATACAAGACGCGAGTGGGCGTTGGATTAGACGATTCAAAAGTGGTGATTTCGACTCGAAAGATAAAACGTCCAAGTCAACCGAAAAAAATTGGAAGATGCCGAATTGTAAGCATTGTTGGAAGAAGAGGATATGCAAACCCAACAACAAATGACAGAAAGGTTAAATGTTGGTCGCCGAACCATTTGTGATCGTCTGCATGCCATGGGAACCACTTCAGCTAAACGACAGACAGATATAAACGAGAAAGACTGTATGCGAAGTTTTGGTTTCCCGGCATGAAAGAAAGACTTTTTTGCATCGGATCGTGACTGGATCTCTTTATAGATAGATATATTCCGGGACCCAAAAGGCAGAAGATCATGTATTGTCCTAGGTCAACAATTAACATCGATCGCTTTTGAAAGAACAGAGTGCTGGACATTTCTGCTGTGCAAGTGAAACAGTTAATACCATTCACTACTATCAACAGATGATCAATTTGAACCATCCATTAATCGAAAGGCGACCAGGATGGGTTATAAGACACGGAAAAGTGATTTTGTAGCACAACTCCCCATCACACACAGCGAAAGCGTTACAGGGACACCATTTCTGCATTTTTCTGGGAACTTTGCCCCACCCGCCGTCCTCACAAGGCTTGGCCTCTTCCGACACCACTTGTTTTATGTCTTATGCACTTTCCATGAAACAATTTCGGAGATGTCGAAAAATGGCTTGGTGACTGAACCATCTCAAAAGATATACGGTTTTTTTGGGAGCGCATCCACGAATTGCCAGAGAGATGGGAAAAATGTGCAGCCAGCGATTGCACATACTTTGAATAAACCATTTTTTGCCATTTTTCTTAAATTAAACGTGTTTTTTTTAAGAAAAAATTAAGAATCATTAACCGCCGCACCTGGTAATCTCAGTTGTTCGAACAGTAATGCTGCCTTTTCGATAGAACTTTTTTAAAAGACCAAAATCACATATCGCAAAGCAGTTTTTAGAAATAATATGAAATCAGCCATTTTGATCAGCCGTTTTTAAATCGCGGTTAAATAACATAGTATTGTTATTGAATGACAATTCTGCACCAACTGTTACCAGAATACAGACTTCAATTTTCTGTTTTTCTTTTTCAATATATATATATATATATATATATATATATATATATATATATATATATATATATATATATATATATATATATATATATATATATGTAAAGTGAATACGAGAATTCAGTTATATTTATTATTTTCCTTCTTATCATCTGCAAACAATTAAAAAGCTATTTTTAAAGGTCTAAATACAATATATTAACTAGAATAAAATGTTGTCAACATTACGGAGTTAGACAAAAATAATAATTGGCTAATTAAAAGAAGTTTTAAATGTAGTCTTAAATGGCCGATGAAAATGTCGATAGTGCATTCGACAACAGTTCGAATATAGTCAGTGGCATTCACTGAAATGGAACTTGAAACACCCAAGATCATAACTCGTTCATACCAGCACTCGGTGATAATAGCTCGATAATATAATTTATCATCGTTTATCAATTTTCACTGATTTTTTGATCATTTTTTTTACTTCAACATCCCCCTGATTTACCTCGTGACTATATTCTATTCCCTAATCTTCAGTTGGCTGCGAAAGGAAACTTTGCTCAGTGAAAAAGTGTTTTATTCAGTTTTCAACATGCAGATTCTGCTGATGAAGAATATTTTGAATAAATAAAATGATATTTGTCAAGATTTGTTAACTTTGTTAACATGCCAAATGTTCTCATACCAAAATGCCATACCTCATAACCAACCTTCACTCAGGGCTCGCCCAACACGATATCATACATTTTGTTGACCATTTCCTCTATAGTAAGGTCAACGGGGCGTCCTGAACGCTGAGCGCTCAACTCATGCTGGTTCAACCATGGAAACTTGGAAACTCAGTACTTATGAACTATGAACGAAGGCTCTTCCCTGTAATACTTTTCCAGCTTTTTTTTTTGGTTTGTGCGACCATTAAGAAATCCACACAGATGCTATTTTTCCGCGCACACAACACACAAAATTCGTTTTTATCCATAGTAATAGTAAATTTCCGCCTATTTATGAAAAACTCTATAATTTATCTAAAATAAAAATATTCAATTTGAAAAGAATTTCAAATTATCTCGTTGAATTTTTTTAGAGTTAAATTAAACGGAATCGATAATTTCTCACTTTAAGTGCAAAACGTACTTTAATTTAATCCTAATGGGTTTTTTATTAACTTTTTTTTGTATGGTTAGAATACCAAATAGAGATCCGCTTTCTAAATTACCCTGTGATTCCAATGAACATAACTTTACAAATTTCTCTAATTCCTAATTGTTTACAGATATTTTCAAACATGCGATTCATCGCCAGTTTTTCTCGATCTCTTGATGAACGATATAAAATGCATTTAGCTCAGATGAATATATTTTTATTTTGTATAACACGCAACACGTGTTTTATTAGCAACGTATTTACTAATTTATTATAAAGTAGTTCATTTGTTTTCATGACATTTAAATTTTTTATCCTTCTGTACTTAATTTATAATAATTTTTTAATTTGATTTTTTGGCAAAATTATTTTATATCACTCCAAGATTTTGGAATATTCAAAATATTTCAATAAAATGTATTTTTGGATCGTGTTCGCTTCTACTTAATGGAAATTCATTATAAATGTTTAATCAAAGACTATTTTGTCTAGATTTCCACTTTATTATTACTATTTGACGCGTTTAGCTAACACTTAGCTTCCTGTAGGTTCTTCAGAACTGAAGAAGCTACAGAATTTTCGATGTTAAAATACGTGTAAATACAAAAAGTTTGTACAATAAGATATACAAGGTGTCCAATATTTCTGTTTATTTTTGTAATTATAATTAATAGAAGTCGATTTAAGTTATAATAATTTTATTATTATAACATAGTACAGTTTTTGGAAATTTTTTTAGCAAAAATAATACTGTAGAGATGGCGGCCTTTGCGGCGCTGGCATTCTTGAAGACATGATCGAAAATGTACTATCACCCTGCCTCACATATGTCTGGATATTGAGTGGATCTCATGAACTATATTCTCCATTAGTTGCAATATTGTATATGGTTTATTTTCATAAACTTTTCTCTTTACATAACTCCACTAGAAAAAATCAAGTGGAGTTAAATCTGGATTTCTTGGGAGCCAATTTATGTCATCTTTACGGGATCACTTTTCGTGGGAATAAATCCTGTTGCTTGTTTAATTTGAATTTTATAGGGATGAACACGAAGATCATTTTTTTAAAATGACATGCAGTGAAGATTTCTTAATGTATACTTGGCTACTTCGGTTCCGTATGGATTGGGATGGATTTTCTCTAAACGACTCACGCACACGATCAATGTTGTTTGCACTTCTGCTTGATCTTGGAGGACCCGTAGATGGTAAATTTAGAGTTGATCCTGTAATTTCAAACTTTTTTATCCATATATTTATTGAATTAACAGTTGGTGCCTGGTTTATATCGTGTAAATTATATTCTGCCCTATAAAGATGACGAGCCGTAACAAATGAATTGTTTTTTGATAATACGCGCGAACACAGAAAGTACGTTGTTGTCCGGAGAAACGCTCCATGGTAACTAAATTTTCCTGAACTAAGCTTCGATTTAAAGTTAACACGACCAGCGCGTTCTGCGCCACCTAGGAGCAAACAAGTGATTGCTCCTAGAGACGACATTTCTGGTCATCTGGTATATTTTTAAGAAATCTACACAGATGCTATTTATTGTCTGTACAAATTCAGTAAAGGGGAAATGACTATTTAGTTGACTAAGAGTTTCCGCATCTTTGAGATGGTTTATCTATAAACTCTCTAGATGGTTTAGTTTTTTGCCTTTGTTATGTACATATAGTATTTTAAATTAACTATTAAAACGATGGTTCTCATTTAACAGATGTGAGACATAGTTCGAATTATGTTTATGACTGAGAAAACTTCTTTCGTGTTCTTTAATTCCTTTCTTGAAAGATTGCCTGTTTGTCCTATATAAGTTTTTGGACACGACCCACAATACAGTTAATATATCCCTGATTTACCTTTTTTTTGTTTATTTTTGATTTGCAATTTTTGATATATTTTCCAAGACAATACAAAATTGTGTGTGACATTGTGTAAAATTAATAACATTTCTGTAAAATCTTCAGAAAATTTAGCAAAAATGAGTCTAGTAAACTAAAATTTAGGAAAACTATTTTGTTTGATTATAAAATATGGAAAAAAGCATTCTATTTGGAGACTCATGAAATAATTTTGTTCAGACGCTATAATTCAAGACGGTCCAGCATAGTGGTGACTTTCCGCCTTCTTTATATCTAAATGTAATTTAAGGCATCCAATGTTCACGTTCATGGGTCGTAATTACTACCTTGACATCACCTTTAGAATTATTACTAAACATGATATGTTAAGCTTGAATGAAACTGAATATATCGGCCAATATATATATACATATATATATATATATATATATATATATATATATATATATATATATATATATATATATATATATATATATATATATATATATATACATATATATATATATATATATATATATATATATATATATATATATATATATATATATATATATATATATATAATGAGCTTAAATGTACAAAATATAATTTATATTGCTTTAAGAGGTTTTTTCCAAAATGAGTTATCTTAACTCAAATTTTTATTTGAATATTTATGTTAGATAAGTTTAAGTAATTTATGAGTGTCTTCGATATTCGGAATGAAAAAGTCGTAACGCCCCTGAACTGTTCATCGGGCCAAGGCCTGCCGAGGTTTTTTTAAAACTGTTTCATTCATGATTCTGCCTCTCTATTTCAATGAAACAAACACGTTCAGTTTCAAATACAGTCTGCTTTGATGTATTTTTACCCCTTATTTTTGTGTTGGATCCTTTACGAATCTTTGATTAATGTTTCAGCATGTGGTAAAAAATAAACGTGGAATAAAAAAATGAAAGAAAAATAAATAATTGTCATTGTAGTATAATAATCCAAAGGATTATTATTAAATTTCTATGTATATTTTTGGTCTTATATATATATATATATATATATATATATATATATATATATATATATATATATATATATATATATATATATATGGTAGATAATATTTCTAAATCATTCCGGGTGTCGATCCGTTCAATCTGTGAAGAGTCACAGCGTTTCGCTCAAATCTCATATGGCATTCTCAAGTGTTGTCCGCTTCGACTGAGTTTGACTCTTAAGAGTTCTTGTGAAGTTGTTATTCTTGTGAAGTTGTTATTTTATTAGTTATCCTACGAACATATTGAGTGATGGTGTTATATACATATATACAGCCATAAAACATATGTCATTACGGTGGAACATCAGGCATGAGAATGATCCGAAACACACCGCGAAAAATGTCAAAAAGTGAGATCATTGTCATGCCTGAAGTTCCATCATAATGACATATGTTCTAACGGCTGTATATATATTATACAGGTCTTTAGACCATATTACAGGCCTTTAGACCCACAGCTTTGTGATTCTTCTCCATTTTTTCCTATTTCTGGTCATTTCCATCCAGTACTTCATCCTCTTATCTTTTAAATGTTCCATGACAGCTTCTCTCCATCGCTTCCTTGGTCTTCTTTGCTTTCTTTCACCTTGTGGGCTTCCCTGTGCAATATTCTTCACCACTCTACTTCCTCCTATTCCTCGATGTAGCCCAGTCACTGCCGTCTTCTCGATTCTTCTATTGTGTTTATTCTTGGATTCTTGAAAATATAAATTTTCTCATTTGTTTCATAAACAAGCCATAGACCTTTTTTCCTCCAGTTATCCTGATTATTCTACGTTCCTATCTTAACAGTTTCTCTTCTTCTTTCTTATTTAGTACACATGTCTCACATCCATACAATGCAGTTGGTCTCAATACTGTCTTATACAATATTAATGTGGTATTTCTGGATATGAATTTCGATCTTATTAGATGATTCAAGGCTCCTGCACATCTGTTAGCTTTGGTCAATCTTAGGTCTATTTCCTTTTCTTCTTCACACTTGTTTGTTATCCTTACGCCTAAGTAGACAAATTCTTCCACGCTTTCAAAAGTCATTCTTCCTAGTTCTGTATCCACTTCCACTTTCGAGACATTTTCTTATGTACCTTCTGCTATCATTATTTTTCTTTTCTTTTGATTGATTTTTAAACCAAACTTGCATTTATTGCTATATCGTTCGCATAACCCACTATTTGATGGCTTCTGTAAAGAATGTGTCCGCTGTTCAGCTGACCATTCCTAATAATCATTTCGAAAACTATGTTGAATAATAGTATCTATAGTAGATCCCCTTGCCTTAGATCTGCCTTGATCAGAAAATATTATATCGTTCCTCCTTTTACACCTACATTGGCTGTTGTTATATCCACTATTTTTCCCACTAATCTCACTATTTTAGAAGGTATTTCCATGAAGATTCTTCCATGGTTCTTAACATCCTGAATCTCTTTACTGAATCTTAGGCCTTACTAAAATCTATAAACAGTACCATTGCTGGAACTTTATATTCGTAAAACGTTGTTAGTGCAATGCTTCTTTTATAACAAAAACCTGGTCGGTTGTTCATCTGCCCTTCCTAAAACCTGCCTCCTCTATCTGTGTGTATTCCTCTATCTGTGGGTCAATAACCTCTTTTTGGTTAATATTTTATAACTAGTATCCAACAAAGAAATCCCTCTATAATTATTTCAATCTGTTTGGTCTCCGTTTTTTAATATTATATATATATATATATATATATATATATATATATATATATATATATATATATATATATATATATATATATGGTGGTATTATCCCAACTGAATACTCCAAAACTCCAAAGAATGAATGCCAGCAATTCATTCTTCTCTCGATATTGTAAGGATCAGTTCGAATAGTTTTTGTTTTAGCTCATATCTTGCAAATTTTATGTTTTCTGCCTCTTTTCAATTCCTCCCTGAACTCTTTCCATTTTTAACTTGCTTTATGATCTCTTCTGCTTCTTTTTTGGTATAGCAGAACCTGCTATTTGAGCGTTTTATTCTGTATCTATTACCAGTTCTTCATTTTTCTCATAAACATCTTCATTTATCATTTCCTCAAAATATTCTTTCCATCTTTTCTTTGTTCTTTTTTCATTTCCTATCAGATTGCCCTCTTTATCTCTAATATATGTTCTTTGATATAATTTTATTTTGCCTTTCTTCTCATAAAAATTCCTTATTTCTTTCCTGTACCTGTGTAATTCCTGTGTGTTCCTGTGTAAATTTCTTCATTCCTTATTTCTATTTCATTAAGGCATTCTTCATCGTCCCAATTCTCTATCTTTTGTTCCTTTACGAGTATGACACTTTTTTGAATAACTGTTTCCATTCTTCTCCAATCCTCTTCCAAACTTTGTTTGTCAAATATAATCGCGATATAACTTTTGATCGACTTTGACATGGTTATTTCGGTTTCGGCTCAGTTGGAAGGCACCATTCCGAAGCTTGTTGACTGCTTTGTATGTCAAACTCGTATACCCATGTCTCATCACAAGTTGCAATGAGTTTTATGAATCTTGGGTCGGAATTGACTCGTTCTAGCGTGTCTATAGCGACCTTTACGCAAGTTTCTGAAGAAAATTCAGGTCTTTCGGCATTAGTCGAGTGGCAACGCGATTCATGCCCAAACAATCGCTTAAAATGGTACGAATTGATTCGTGGGATACAGAAAGATTAACGGCTGTCTCTCTCATACTTAAATGACGATTTTTAGTCACAATTTCCTTCACTTTAGCGATGCTAACTTCAGCTGAAGACGTTGATGGCCGACCAGAGTGAGGCACCTCTTCCATCTCGACCGCTTTTCAGCGACTTGGCACACGAAATTCCATTTGCAATGTAACATTTAAGACAAATTCTTTGGTCGATGTTTTTATCCATTATAAAAATCGCAAAACACACTTGAGATGAACTGACAATATCGAGCACAGTAAACAAACTAAATGACAGATGACGTTCAACCTCCTCGTCAGTATAGAGGACAGTTGTGTCAACTTAGCGATAAATAGAATTTTGACAATCCCTATAAGCGGGCTTTTCAAATGATCAATTCCTGGTACTTTTTTGGCAGAATTTATAAATTGTTCTAATCTAGTTTATTCAATAATAAGAAATAAACTTATGATTTCTAAATATTATCTTATTTTTTTGGCTATATATATATATATATATATATATATATATATATATATATATATATATATATATATATATATATATATATATATATATATATATACCAATCAAAGACAACAATACCCACGGCTGAAGAAATGCCAGATCACCTAGTGGAGGAAGTAACAAATGCTATAGTATCGATGAAAAACGGCAAGGCTCCAGGAAAGGACAGTGTAACTGTCGAAATGCTAAAAGCTGGTGGTCGGACGTTACATAAAACACTGGCAAAATTATACTCAAAATGCCTCAAAGATCAAAAAGTACCTGACTTATGGAAAAATACAGAAGTGATCCTTTTACATAAAAAGGGAGCATAGGAAGATTTAAATAACTACCCTCCAATAAGCCTTCTATCAGTAGTGTACAAAGTTTTCACTAAGATAATTTCTAAACAAATTTTTAAAAAACTGAATTACGCACAACCAAGAGAACAAGCAGGATTCAGAAGTGGATTCAGTACAATGGATCACATCCAGGTTGTACAGCAGGCCATAGAAAGGCACAACGAATACACCATGCCACTATGATTGGCTTTTATCGACTACGAAAAAGCATTTGACTCCATCTCAAAGCATGCAATAATGGATGTACTGCTTAGCCAAGGGGTAGATAAAGCATATGTAAACCTATTAGGATCGATATATGATGGAGCTACTGTCACAATTTACCTTGATGATCTTGAAGTGGGAATTTATGTAGAACGAGGTGTACGGCAGGGTGACTCAATATCGTCTATTCTTTTCTCGGCTTGCCTTCAAGAAGTATTCCGTAAACTGGGTTGGGAACAGGATGGTGTAAAGATCAAAGGTCCAAACTTAAACCATCTTAGATTTGCAGATGATATCGTTCTCCTTTCACAGGACCCAGAGGAGCTGCAAAGACGCATACGAGAACTGCAAAGAGCTGGCGAACCATTTGGTTTGAAAATAAATCTGAAAAAGAGTCAAGTTATGTTCAATAACTTCGCTCAGGACAGAAGAATTTCAGTTTTAGGAAGGAATTTGGAGATTGTGTACAGCTTTATCTATCTTGGGGAGAGGATTTCAATGGATGGGCATACCGCCCGGGAGGTGGAACGGCGTGTTAAATGTGGGTGGCAGGCATTTGGCAGGCTCAAGATTGTGTTTAAGAGTAGACTCCCACTTTGCCTGAAAAGAAAAGTCTTCTATCAGTGCTTGTAGTGCAGTGTAGTCTTCTACCCTTTATGACATACGGAAGTGAAACTTGGACACTCACATCGCAATCAATTCAAAAACTTCGAGTAGTATAGAGGGGAATGGAAAGATGTATGCTTGGCATTACAAGACGAGACAGAAAGTCCTGCGCATGGATCAGGGAACAAACGAAAGTCTTTGACATCATTGGAAGAGTAAAGCAATTGAAATGGAGATGGGCAGGCCATATAGCAAGGCGATGGGATGACAGATAGACCAAGGCAATCCTGGAGTGGATACCGCTTGATCGCAAACGTACGCGAAGAAGACCGAAATCACGATGGATTGATGACATCGTAAGTATATTGGACCAGAGTGGCAGAGGAAAGCCCAGGGCCGTGAAAGTTGGAAAGTTGGAAACATGATGATGCTGGAAACGGGCTGATATATATATATATATATATATATATATATATATATATATATATATATATATATATATATATATATATATATATATATATATATATATATGATTATTATTATTATTATCCACGCGTAAGTACAGTTAGAAGTGTTTATTACCTTGTGTCTGAAACAGTTTCTATCCTGACTCTCACCTTGTGTAATATTTGCTGAGTCATCATAGGTCCTGAGTCATCATATAATATTTGCTGATTGCATCTTAGGTCCTCTTTAATTGCAGCAATCCATTTAATTGTTTCTATTTTAGCTCTACTCCTATTTTTATAAAATTCGACTATTTTTCTAGTTAGCTTACTCGGATTCATCCGTTTTATGTGTCCGAAAAACTTAAGTCTTCTTTTTCTCAATCAGTCGCTATATATATCTGTGTATTGTTTGATTTCTCGGTTTTCTCGAAGTCGGTATGTTGTGCCCTTTATTTTTTTAGGGCCTAAGATTTTTCTTTATTTTCAATCTCCTCGATGTTTTTTTTTCTATTCAAAATTAGCGTCTCTACACCATATAGATATTCTGGCTTAATAACTGTGTTGTAATTGTAGTTTGTACAGTTTGCAGTTTTGTAATTTTAGATATGCATTTTTGTTTTAAATATTTTGTGTAAGTCTCAATGCAGTTTTTTCCAACTCGTTTTCCATGCTTATTTCACCCAAATATTTAAATTGAGAGACTCGTCTGATGTTACCATATTTTGCTTTTAAAAATGGTGTTCTTAGTCTGTTACAGATCATGTATTGTGTCTTTTCAAAGGAAATTTGGGGTCCTATACGCCAGATAATCTATTTTGATGTTGGTTCTCCCCAGTTTAATGAGCTGGTCAATATTCAGGGCCGATTGTTTTACACGCCACTCCTGTATTAGTTTTTCTAGAACAGAGTTAAATAAGAATGGTGAGAGTCCAGCCCCTTGTCGATCCCCTTCAGTTTTAATTTCAAAAGGCTCTGAGATGTCACCCATAAATTTAACTTTTGACCTTGTGTTAGTTAGTGTTGCTTTAATAATTGTCGTTTCAAATGTAGTCATTTTTCATTCAAGATTTGGAATAAAGATTTCCATTCAGTTAAATGTATAATATACAAGTAAATAAGTTACCAACAATTCATAGTGACAAAATGCTTATCTTAAGGATTTGATAGTGGTGCCAATAAAAATGTCTCCGATTAACTCGAATTTCAAAAGATATATCTACGTTAGACTTAAGATAATAAGACGTAAAGATAATGATTCATCTAGAATAAATCAAATATTAAATGTAGACCGAGTAAATTATATTTTATACATGTATTTGCGGAACTGAAATATACGATTATAATATTGTGAATGATAAAGTACATTAGTCATTCATTGTCAGATAATTAATGATAATTTGGTAATGGCAACACAGAGTACATATATGCGCGTATACCTCTCATGGATTCGATAAAAAATAATAGCCAGCACGCATTGCTTGTGCACAAATCGTTAATATATTATACACGTTATGTGCTACTTTATGAATAATGATGAGCAGTTATTTTGTGATGGGTAGCTGCAACAGCGAATTTATCTAGTTCGTATTATCGGTTTTGCTACAAAACAGGTTTATTTTTAAACTGATAAGAACACATTCGCAAGAATTCTATTGTATACATGTTTATCATTGTTTTTAACAAACTAAACCTTGAACTGGGTTTTATTTATATTTACAAAAAATAATTTCGTTAGTGTTGCAGTTTGTTTTAATAACGATTGTTTCGAAAATTAGTTTAAATATTTATTGCAAGACGCGCAACCTTCTAATACAGAGTGCAGCAGAGCAATAATCGATTATAAAAAGTCATTAACTATAGTGAGAATAGTAATATATAGAAATATACCACGTTACAGAAGAAAGAAAAGAATATTAATAGGTATTTTGGTTAATAATGTTGATTTTGCTAAGAGATGGCATTACTAATATATTTGTGGCTATATACTAATGACGTATATGACACATTCAAAAAACATAGTTTTTCGTAGCTTTGAATATGTTGATTATGGGCCAGAAAAAGAGGTTTGCGGAGAAAAATGAATAACTTTCATTTGAAGAAAACGGTTGCTGAAATTATCGATTGTTGGTTGAAGCTTATGATGAACATGCTCTAACCCTAAACATTTTTTGAACGATGGTTTAAAAGCTTTAAAAGTGGTATTTTTGATATAAAAGACAAGGAGCGTGCACGGCAGCTGAAAAAGTTTGAACATGCCGATTTGCAAGCATTATTGGATGAAGACTCAACTCGTACATTGAAACAATTGGCAGAAGTATTAAATGTTGCCCAATCCATCTTTTCCGAACATCTACACGCATTAGGAGAGATCCAAAAGGAAGAAAAATAGGAAAACCTAACCAAACGTGGTGAAACGATTACTGGTGATCGATACCGACAACAATTGATAAAGCTGAACCGATCATTAAAGGAAAAACGACCAAAATACGCCCAAAGACGCGATAAAGTAATTCTAGAGTATGACAATGCTCGGTCCCATGTTGCAAAATGTGTAACAAACTATTTGGAAAACGTTAAATTGAACGTCCTACGCCACCCGCAATAATCACCGGTCTTAGCACCTTCGGATTATCACTTATTTCGATCGAAGTACACTTACACTCTTAAGAAGTGAAATTTTGACTTTTTTTTGAATGAATGGTTGGCATCAAAAAACCAAAAATTCTTATGGCGTGGAATCCATTCTTTGACAGAAAGATGGAAAAAAGTAATAGCTGACGATGGCCAGTACTTTGATTATTAAGGTAATTTTTTTGTTAATGAAATAAACGCCCAAATTTAGTCAAAAAATTGACATTAACCGAAACACCTATTATTTTTTAAATATAAATTACGGAGGTTATCTTATCTCCGTCTCTTCGTAAATACTCTTCCACTCCTTTCAGTGAATGAAAAAATTATTTGATGATGCTAACATGGTTAGCGAAACGTGCGTCGAGAACTTTAAAAAAGTGGTGTTTAGTGGAAAATATCTTTGAGTTTAGTGTTTCACATCCTATAGAAAAATTGAACAATTTATCTATTAATGAAGGGAGGTATACTAATTATAGAGGACATTATGAATTAATTCTAAAATTAACAACATTATTCTGATATTAATCTAAGGAACATATTTTTCTGCTCATTAAAAGTACGTTTGCTTTGTTAAACTTTGACAAAGTTCAAAGTTGTTATGCAAATTGCGCCAACATAAATCTTGAAACAATATTGTAATAAAATAATTTGTTTTGATTTAAATTTATGTAAGTGTACATGTTCATAATCGTATCAACAACCATTTTTGTTTTGTAAACTATAAAATGTATTTAAGTTAGTGGGAATACTAGTGCGTTGTTCAACTTTTCAAATCAAGTATTGCTCTTTTTTATGCCAATGGAAATTGGTTTACATTTAATTTCGTAAAATATTGCTGGTTTAAAGCAATACAAGAATAGAAAAAACAATAATAGTCATGGTCTGATATTTAACGAATTCTGCACATAATGAAATGGATGGCGTTACGTCTGGAAAATATAGCGGGCGGAATAAAATATCTTATTTAAAACAATTTATTTCAGTTGATCGGTCGTACTAAGGAGTCTTTCAAATTGAGCGTTTTTTTTTTAATAATTTGTGACTTAATACGATAATGTACGATGTGTAGTTCTACGCAAACACAACTTAAAATAGCATTCTTATTAAGCAGCTTTTCTAAAATGTTTATCTGCCATGAAAGATATTAAAAATGATGAAACTAGACATACGAATTCATTGAAAGTGAATACTGAATACTGAAAAAAAAATTATAGTGAAATATCATCACAAATATACTAGTCCTATCTTCTTGTGATACTAGAGCCCGTCAGTGAGTCTTGACCTCCTTCAATCTTTGCCTCCAACCGAATCTCCAGCAGCCCTTTATCAATTTTTGATGTGCAGTAGTTATTCAGCATCTCTTACATTATCCTGCCATCATGTCTTTGATCTAGCCCTTTTTTCCTTCGTTCTAGTCGATTTTCTGGCATTCTTGCCACGTGTCCCGCCCATTTGAGTCGCTGAACCAGTACATAGTCTACAATATCAATATCTTTGGCCAATTGCTTGTGTTCGAAGTTATACCTGATCCTTCAAATTCCATTGTCATTCACAGTATAGTCCGTTTCATGATATTTCGTTGCCCTTCGGCAAAATGTTAATTGCCTCAATAAATTTCAATAAAAATATTCCTAGGTTCTTAAAAGGTGCGAGAGCCGGAGTGGTTTAACTTCTGAATAATTTTGTGAAAAATAAAATATTGTTAAATTATTATTATTATGTATGACTAAAACATTGTTGGTTTGTGTATTTTGAATTTATTAGTGCAATAAAAATAAATAAATAATTAAATTTATATATAAAAGTACAATAAAAATTATAACTTAAATTTAATTTTACATTTAATTCGGTTTCGCTCTCACTGTCACTTTGATTAACATTCATAATAAGTGGTTCTTTGTTATTAGTAAATGATACATAGGAGTCTTCTATTTTAATAACATGGTTAATCGAATTTATTCAACTTTCTTTGGGAATATTATCTACAACCTTCCTAATTAATGTTGTAGCACTTGCACTTAGAGTCGGAGAAATGTTTTCTGATGCTCTAACATTGGATTTTACCTGCTGCCACATATGCTGAATTGGATTGGAAATACAGTAATACGGGGGAAGACGTTATGTTCCATATCGGCAGCAATGGTATCAGATACATCTTCATTTTTAATAAATGTGTTTAATATTTCTAGATCACATTTTTTTACGTATTTTCGAAATATATATCGTTTTTTTAACTTATAGTTCTAAATTTCTAATTTAGTGTTATTTGCATCAGGAACTTTTTTTTTTGTGCCGGTTATGACAACTAGCATTGTCCATTACAATTATGCTTTTCCATCCATTAATATTTCTTTCTTTTCTTTTTTGTCTTTTATTAATGGTCCGATATACAAAACCCATTTGAGATAATACTTTCCGGAGGCTAGTTCTGCTGCAAAGAGTGTTGGTTTCACCTTTTCTTAGTCGCTGATGCAATGAATGAGATGTAGGCACAGTTTGCTCTTCATACATAGCATAAATTTTGCTTCGAATCAAGTCTTTGTCGCTTTCGTCAACACATTTGCTTTTACCAGAATCACTACATACTTTTTTGGCTTTATTCGCATCGTCACAATATCCTTAACTGCAGACGACGGAGTTTTCGTTAATGAAGACGTTTCTGCCGAGGCTGCATTTACTTTAAACCCCCTATTTAATAAAGAAACAAACAATTTTAACAATTTGCTTAGCATCGGGCGATAAATATTTTCTTTTAAAATTAGCACTACCGGGGGCACAATGATCATTATCTTGCCAACAACACCGCATTTTATCTTTTGACCAGATTAAATAATCTCCTAATGATGCTAACATGGTTAGCGAAACATGCATCGATCAGTTCAAACAAAGTGATTTGGTATTTAGTGGTAAATCTCTTCAAGTTTAGTGTTATTATATTAGGCGTTATTATATTACGTTTCTTGCAACTTTGCCGGGTTTCGTTACGGCAGGGGTTGTTAAGAGTTTATTGCAGCCAATCGGTGAGCGATATATGTTGAAACGCACTGTACCAAACATTCTTTCTGTTTCTGTTTTCTTTGTGGCCGTCTACGTCTCGCAGCTATAAGCGATTACCTGCTTTATTTTTTTATTTCTATTTCTATTTCATCTGTTATTTATTTCTAGATAGGCTCTTTTAGCTTTCACCTCTATTTCAAGACTAGTCCTATTAATTTTACTAGTCAAGTCCATTTTTTTTGCTTATACCGATTTTACACCAATAATATACCAATATAAACCAATAATATACTAACATTACCACCTAATTAATGGTGTATCTTTCTTTAATTCAATAAAATGTCTTTTTTATGAAAATCTTTAGCTTTCAATGTGATGTTTCAATAAAACTATTTTAAAGATGTATGCTTACAAACTATTTAAGAAACTTAATGTATCTTGGTTCGGTTCGGTTCCACAAAATTTAGAATACGACAAACTTGTTTTAAAAATACCTTAAACTTTTATCACGGCGAGTTAAATGAAGGGTTTTATATGGCCTTTGAAGGTAAAACTTGAAACATAAACTGGATAATGGCGCTTTTTTATTCTCTCTCATCAAGCAAGGTATTAAAAACAATGTATAAAGAAAGTCTTGCTTTTAAATTTAATATAAGCGTTATTTAGATACTGTATTCTGCTAACAAAAATTTTTAAATTGATATTATTAAAAAAAAATGTGATTTAAAAGCTCGAGGCTTTTTTTTTAATATAAAAATATGGTCTAGATTTAAAACCAGATATTAATTTTAAATGTTGATCATCGTTGCCCTTCAATTGAAGGGCATATGTTTCGTCTCTTGATGTTTAGACTCTTCAGGGTACCGACATATGCTCTCTCGTCAAGAATAGGGAGACTCTAACAACCTGTGTCTCTTCCTAAATGAGCATTTTGTCAGTTGCTTGACTGGAGACAAACCCCACCCATCCCTCATGTATGACACTTAGGCTACTGTTGTCTCATTGGACGCAGTCCAAATAAGTCTGGCACTTCATATATACGCCATCCGACTGGAAGTCAGCGAAAGTTTATTGACTGTGGATAGAATCTCCCTATTCTCGACGAGAGAACATATGCTCTCTAGTTGCTCTATGAATAGATTCGGTTCTATTCCTTGTAACTGCTGCTGCATTTACTATCCGGTCGAGTAATGCTAGTATCTACTTTAGTTGCCAAAGATATACCAAAGATTTAACACCCCCAAAGACAATAATCCAGGGGATTAAGGTCTGGGGATCTAGCTGGCCAATTGTGCGGACCACCTCGTCCAATCCATCGGTTTGGGACAGGAACAGGTGTTGCAAATGATTTTGTTGAAAATTTAGGTAAACTTCTCCTGTGAGATGATCGATTAATTAATTTTTTAGCATACCATACCACACATTAATGCGAAATCGATGTTGAAAATTATGTTCAGCCGTAGCGTGAGGGTTTTTATCGGACCATTGATGTTCATTATGAAGATTATTTATGCCATCATGAGTGAACGCGCTTCATCGGTGAACAGAACACACTTTTATAATCTCCGATTTGAATTTATCCAGTTACAAAACTGCATCGTTTACTCAAAACCACCATCCTGCAAATGTTGCATCGGTTTTAAATGAAATGGATATAAACAATTCATGTGAAGAGTGCTCCATGCAGACGATTGTATCATTTGGAAAATATCTGCAGTCCGCCTTGAACTTAACGCTTGAATCATTTTCAACGATGTCAAGGATTGCCTCTTCTTGTTCAGGATCAAGTTTCAAATGCTGGATCGGCGGCGCCCCAACGCTCTGCCTCACGAGCCACCACTGTTAGCAGTAAAAAAAGTAAATGTACATTTTCTGATTCTTTATTACATTCATTTGTCGTCTATAAATGTTGACCCCTGTATCTCTGAAAGATTTGAGAGTAGAATCCAAGTTTATAGAAACTTTTATATTCATTTTCGGTCCCTCAATATGTAGCTGAAATATTGATATTTCCTCCCGAATCCACCATATATATATATATATATATATATACACGATATTTATGAAAAATGTAAAACTAGATATAGTTTCAGCACTGCTTCAGTCACCTTAATCTAATAGATTATTAAATAAGAATGCCATAACACCTATATAAATTGATTATATCTATTAAGCTAAAATATTAAATTAAAAATGCCAAAAATTCCCTATTTAATTTGCATTTGTCAACACTTTCCACAAATTTTCTATACTTTTTTTTATTTCACTAGCGCCATAGAAACATATATTTGACGAGAAGCATTAACTTATCACTATGACAAGCACAAGGCTCCTTTCGAAACAACAATTTATCTCTTAAAAATGTCTTGGGTAATTTAATTCCAGGGCTGAATAGCTGTCTTGAATGACAACCGGAAGTACTTCATAACTCTACACGACAAGGGTACTTGCTTCGATACGTATTATCAATAAACTTAACAGTATCAGTGCCAAATGTCTGTTTTATGGTATTTCTGTCAGGTTGTCTTTTATGTTTCGTTTTTATAGTGGCTTTTAAGGTTCTGTTACAGCTCTTCTCATAAAGTTTGTGAAGACTTCTTAAATACTACTTACTTTTATTTATATTTGCAAATATATTAAATGGTTTCTACTATAATATTTGAAGTTTAAAACAGTTATTTATTAGCTGACAAATTACATATTAAAATAAAATTTGTTAAAATTATAGACGAAGAATATTTTTGTCAAGATAATGGATAGCAAACAAAACGAATTATTTTGAGCATTAGTTGAGCATTAGCACAAGCATTACATTGTAATGTTGTGTCTTTATTGTCATATTTATTAGGTTCACTGTTATATTGTTTATAAAAACTGCAAGAAATGAGTTTGTAAACATATTTGCTTATTCGAAATAAACTCCTTTTGCAGCTAGAAAACTTTTAAAATGAAATTTTGCATCTGCAATTTATTTATTTTTAGAATTTTTATATAGGAGGGTAGTCCCAGAAGTACTCGAACGGACGTAAAGATGGCGGTTATTGTTTGAAAAGTATGACTATGGTAGAAGTTTGAAGTTCGACGATGCTACCTTATTTAGTATTTGTTTGGCAGTTATTAATAGTGAACGCTCTTAGTGAATTTGTAGACATGGAAAAAATTGGTCATCGTGATGTATTACAATACTTTCATTTGAAAGGGCTCAGTCCAATCAATATCAAAGCGGAGCTATATTCTACTCTGGGTGAGTCTGCTCCTTCGTTTACAATAGTAAAATATTGAGCGACAGAGATTAAACGGGACCGTACGAGCTGCCAAGACGAACATGGTAGTGGTTAATCAAATGAGGTGACCACGCCAGAAATTGTGAAGGAAATCGACAATATGGTATTGGATGAGCGTTGACGTTAATGATATGATATTTTTGTCAATGACAAGACAGCCAAGAATGAGTTAAAAAGTCAACTGATGAAACATTTTAAGATGAATGATATTGGTGAGATAAATTCAATTCATGGACGAGCAAAGAAGAAAATTTGGATTAATCAGAGAACATATTTAGAGAAAATTTTAAAGAGATCTAGTAGGAAAAACTCTAATCCAATAGCTCCAGGAGAAAAGTTAATGAAAGATCAGTCACCGAAGAATGACAAAGAAATTCAGATGATGAAAGGCAAACCATACCAAAAAGCAGTGGATAGTTTGTTGTTTGCTTCTCAATTATCAAGACCCGATATATGTTACGCAGTGAGTTGTGTCTGTCGTTTCAACCACAACCTAGCGCCTGCACACTGGGCAGCAGTCAAACGTATACTATGTTATCTGAAAGGTACGTTACACCATAAGTTAGAGTTCAGAAAGTGCGCGAGCTAGCAGACATGGTAGGCATTTCAGTAAATGCTGTACATAGTATATTGACTGACAATTTGGAAATGGAAAAGCTGTACGTAAGATGAGTACCTCGATTATTCACAATGGAACAGAAACATCGTCGTGAGGATATTTCAAGTGTTTGGGGAAGGTTTACAAGAATAAAGCTGAGTTTTTGCATTAATTCATAACCGTGGATGAAACATGAGTCCATTACTTCAAACCTGAGATGAAGGAACGGTCAAAACAATGGACCGAAAGGGAAGAATCAGCTTCAAAGAAGGTGAAGACAGTTCCGTCTGCAGGCAAGATTAGGGCGTCAGTTTTTTGGTGGTAAAGATTTGCCAACAACGAAGAGGTGGAGTCTGCGGTTGATGGGTATTTTGAGGTGCTCGACGATTCTCACTATAAACGGGAAATCGAAGCTATTGAACATCGCTGGGAAAAGTACATCGAACTAAAAGGAGACTATGTAGAGAATAAAGATATTTTTTCTCAAATTTATTGCGTTTTCTTTATGAGGTCGGGTACTTCTGGGACTACCCTCATACCTACATATATTTTTTCTTTGTCACCATGTTTTAAATTTAACTTTGTCAATGACGTAAAAAAGTTTCATGATGGAGGGTGAATAATTTTAATCTATTTTGAAATATTGTTTGAATAAATTGAAATTTTCAAAGAAAACAATTAGATATAAACAGAATATGTTATTTACACAAAATGGTCTTTAAGTAAGCATGGTCTTTGAGTTAATGAATAAAAATAAATATTTAGTTTCAACTTAGTGCTGCTAATGCCCCACATGAAATGGATAGATTTCAATTAAGAGTAATTAAAAAGAATAGAAGATATAATTACTTCATGTATATGTGGGAACGGAGAAAATTCAACATTCCAACTTTGTCTGCGGTAATTATATTACAGGATATAGTATACATTCCTTTCTCCACTTTTCAACATTTTCCAACCAAGTGTTTTGTTATGATATTTCTTTTACTTAGATATTTAAATTCAATTTAAAAATACAAATTGATATTTTGTTTTTGTTTTATGCATTTATATTGAATAGATTGAAATTTATATTTTTGGATACTATAAAACCATGGATGTCAAATTGCAACAGCAACAGTAAATTTTGTATTATCATTCGTTAAGTGTTTCAGAACAAAAAACTTAATAGTTTTATCTTTTTTTTTGGGTTTTTCACCACGATCTAAAACTCAAAAAATATCAAGAATATCTGTTCTTATATAAATTAAAGAATCCCTGGGTAAAAAACAAAACATATATTAATTTCTCAGTGATTCTTTTTCTCTAATAAATTTGCCTAACGAACAAAAATTTGAGAAATACAAAATTTTCTAAAATAAATACGAACTTTTGAACGTTAACGTTTCGCGAAGTCTCCTCTTCCCGTTTTCAAAACAAATCTAAAAATAATTTATATTAATTTCTATATATGTAATTCTCTAAAAGATAGTAAGTAAATATATTTTGTATATGTCAATGATACTTATATTGACAATATATATATATATATATATATATATATATATATATATATATATATATATATATATATATATATATATATATATATATATATCTTTTAGAATATTATATAGAAATTAATATAAATTATTTTTAGATTCGTTTTGAAAACGGGAAGAGAAGACTTCCCGAAGCGTTCAAAAGTTTGTATTTATTTTAGAAAATGTATTTTTTAAATTTTTGTTTTAGGCAAATTTATTGCAGAAAAAGTATCACTGAGAAATTAGTCTCCGTTTTGTTTTTTTACTCAGTCATACTTTTATTTACATAAGAACAGATATTCTTGATATTTTTGAGTTTTAGATCGGGGCGAAAAACAACAGAAAAGAAAAAAATATATGAACACGCCACAACCATTTAGACAATTCTTAAAAAACTTAATATTTCAATGATTCTGACAAATGCTAGTTTTTTTTTAATGGGTGGTATTATGGTATGTTTGTACTTTAATTGGTTATTAATGAATTACGAAGTTTTCGAAAAACATTCCATTTTTTTTTATTGAAAAGCAACAGCCCTAAAAATGTGTATTTATTGTTGGTTAACCCAGGAGATTAATCTTATTTATATAAATATGATATTAGATTGCTAAGAAAGTTATTGCGGTTTTTATTTTAATTTTAAACGCTGTATTTTCAAATAATTTTTGTTTTGTTCTAAAATAATTTTGGCCAATTTTTTCAGCGCGTTAAATGCAACATTGACAAAAAGCAAAATCGCACAATTTTCCTGTACCAGTTCAAATTCGGCCGAAAAGCTGCCGAAACAGCTCGCGATATCAATTCTAATGAAAGTACTGTGCAATGGTGTTTTAAAAAAAAATTGTAGCAGTGATGTGAGGTAATGAAAGGTTTGAAGATGATAAGCGTAGTGGTCGGACATCGGATGTTGAAGCAAATCCGCGTACAACTGTTCGGGAACTTGCCTTTGAATTAGAGGTTACGCATGTGACGATATCTAACCATATGCGGGAAATTGGGAAATTGAAAAAGCTCGATGGGTGCCGCACGAATTGAATGAATATCAAAAAAATGCCGTCTGTCCTTCTTTTGTACAATAAAAACCATCCGTTTTTCGAGCGAATTCGGACGTGCGGTGAAAAGTGGTACCTCTACGACAATCGGCTCAGTGGTTGAACCGCGACGAAGCTCCACAACACTTCCCAAAGCCGAAAATGCACTAAAATAAGGTCATGGTGACTATTTGATTATCGGTCTGTCCGATTTATCACAGCTTCCTGAACCCTGGCGAAACTATTACAGCCGAGAAGTACTGTTAGCAAATCGATGAAATGCACCAAAAACTGCGGCGCATGGGTCCGGCATTAATCAATAGGAAGAGACTTCTTCTCCAAGACAACGCTCGGCCACACATTTCAATGATCACGCAACAAAATATGCATGAGTTGGGGTACGAAACTCTCGACCATACGCCACACTCACCAGACCTGTCACCTAGCGACTACCACTTTTTTAAGCATCTCGACAATTTTTTGCGTGAGAAATACTTTAGAAATCAAGGGGATACAAAACTGCCTTCAACAACTTCGTCGCCTCCAAGACTCCAAGAAATTTTATTCAACCAATATAAATAAACTTGTTTTTCCTTGGCAAAAGTGTGTTGATTTTAATGGGTTTTATTTCGATTGATAAAGTTTTTCTTCGCGATGAGATATGTACATTTCAACTTAATGGTTAAAAACCGCTATAAGTTTCTTAACAACCTAATAATATTCATATTTATCGTCATTTTCTAAAGATCTAATCGATTTTTCGTTTCGTGGACAACATCTGTATCTCTCTTGCAGTGCTCATTATGGAAATGTCACAAAATTGAGAATTTCAGTCGGAATCCTTTAAACTGATTTCAATATTGTTAAAAGAAAATGAAAGAAAAATAACAGAATTGATCCTTATCATATTTTTAAATGGTTTGAGGTAATACTTGGATTATTATATTTTAGTTATTACGTGTATTTTTCTGTTGAAACTTTATTGAGATAAGTCTTTAAAAAGTTCTAGATCTTTTAGTATATATGTTATAGACTGGAAATAGATATTTACTTGTAATAGTGATACGTGCTAATCGTTCTTATTAGATGTTTCCTCATACAGTGCAAAGCACGACACGTCGCTTAGAATCGTTCCGAGTTAGAATTGAATGGGGTCTGGATTTGAGTCTGATTTTGTGATAAGTCTAGATTTTGCATAGGTGGTAATGCTGGACGTAGAAGGGTTAGACGTCTTTAGAATAAATGGTGACATTAAATATTACATGAGAATGGCATACAACTACCACTGCGGGAGTTAGGGTATAGTGGTTAGCCATAGTAACTATCAGAGGAAGTTTAAATAGAAAGCATAGATCGTGAGGTTCAGATTCATCAGGCGGTTCATGCTTCGTTACAGAGTGGTGTAATAACCGGACTGGACTTACTCGTTATTAAATTTTTGTGTATAATATAAGGGAATTCTTTTTTGCGAGTCGGATTACACCGTACGGCGTTTTTCACATCCAAGTTTCATGGAGACCTTTTTCTGCTGTGAGATATATATATATATATATATATATATATATATATATATATATATATATATATATATATATTTATTTATATATATTTATATATATATATATATATATATATATATATATATATATATATATATATATATTTATTTATATATATTTATATATATATATATATATATATATATATATATATATATATATATATATTTATATATATATATATATATATATATATATATATATATATATATATATTTATATATATATATAATATATATATATATATATATATATATATATATATATATATATATTTATATATATATATATATATATATTTATATATATATATATATATATATATATATATATATATATATATATATATATATATATATATATATATTTATATATATATATATTTATATATATATATATATTTATATATATATATATATATATATATATATATATATATATATATATATATATATATATATATATATATATATTTATATATGCAGTGTAGCTTATATATGCAATGTTGGGTTTCCTTGGACTGCGTCCAATGACATCACAGTAACTGAGTGTCATCATGCCCCCAGACATACCCACAGACAACACCCGCGTCTCCGCCTAAATGAACAGCCAACCAACAAAAATGTTCATTTAGGTGGAGACGCAGGTTTTTGTGTGTTTCCACATGAGATTGTGGAACCCAACAGTTGGGTGTATGGACTCATTGGACGCAATCCAAGGAAGTCTAACACTGCATATATATATATATATATATATATATATATATATATATATATATATATATATATATATATATATATATATATATATGGATTCAAGTGGATTTCAAGATTATGTGTTGGTCTATCCCTTGTCTTATAGTGAATATATTGTCGGTGCATGAGCCGACCTGCACGAAACCTGCACTTTGTTCTTCTATCTTGTGGAATTTATTGATTTTATTACCATTAAATAATGTCTACATGATAGATAATACACATAATTTACAAATTAATCGACTTTTTTCGTAATGTTGCATTTTTATGGATCTTTAATATATGCTGTATTCGTCTTTGGATTATGGGATATAAAACTTTAAGGGGGATTATTTTGAATTTTTAAATACAGAACTAAAGCTTTTGTAAGCAAATGTCAATATATATTATGATCAGATATTTTGATAATTATTTATATATAATATATAAATTTCTACTGAAAGAATTATGTTTCCACAGGCGTACCTAAAGTAATTTTTGTTCAGTTGGCCTTGTATCGTAGACAAAGGAACATCGACTGAGTGTTTTAATTAAGTCAAGCATGACTGATTACATTGTATTCGAGCACACATCACTGAATATTTGTTTTCGGGGAAAAGACCAGACACCGATAATCAACGGAGATTGTCTGGTGTAAAAAATGACAGTTTGGGATGAGTTTTACATCGAAGTAATTAGTTAAACGGTTTTCGCTACTGTTTCAGAGTTTGTGCCGCAATAAAACATTTGACGACGAAAGTTTTTTGTAATTTTATATATTCTGAAAGACAGTCTTGTTAGTAATAGGAAAAATTGGAAAATGATCATCCTACATCTTATTAAAAGTCCATTTGTAACGTATGATATTTTCTTAAAGTTATTGTCAAAAAAAAAGTATACAACATGAAGTAAAAAAAATATTTAAATTTTTAATATATCTGAGAAATTTAATTCACTTGCATTTAATCAAGATTATTTTCCAGAATGAATTTATCGAACATTTATATGACATAGATGATATTGGTCTGATTATAAACAATTACTTTATTCATAATTATACGTTGATGAGATATTTTAGAAAAAATTACGTGGTAGAACAAATATGAGTAATTTTGATTACAAATCATCAAAAAACTAAAAGGTGTCATTATCTTAAATAGTTTAGTCTATATATTTGGGTTTTTGAATTACAAAAAATCTCGATTGTTTTACTTTATTTTAAAACTTCATTATAAATATTGATAATCGAGGCGAAAAACTTTTAAAAAAAAGTTTGCAATGCACAAAATGAATGAAAATTTAAAATAAAATCACATGGCTTTCAAAGCGCCACGATTGGCTGCCTTGTTTGTGACATCATTATATTAAAGTGTTTTCACGGAAGTACTGTCAGCGGCTTTTTACCTGTATGTATATACTGTCAAAATTATTGAAGTTTAGTGCAAAAAATATTTTTGGTTAATAATTTAATTCAGTAATGTGTGACAAAGGGTTCATAAAGGCCAATTCTGATAATATATTTCGTGTGGATATTTTTATGGTCACACATTTTCTCAAAAATGACATTCGGTTCAATTCAGCTGAAGTTCGAGGTGCTAAAGCATCAATTTGAGTTTTTTTTAATAATTGCAAATATAAGTAAGAACCAATAGATCTCTATTAAATTATTTGTAGGGTGTCACCCGAAAGTTACGGTGACAGGGATATAGGTTATATTCAATTTAACCGCAAATATTGTATTTGCACGGTTTTTCCAGAGTTTTTTGTAGTATTCGTTCAAAATGGTACGAAACAGGCACGATAACTAATTAGATTTGACATTTTCAATATATTTATCAATTCACTGATTATAATAACAAGAATAAGTTGATTAAAAACTAAAACGCTCGCATCAGCTGTCTGCAATGTTGAGGGAAATAATCATTGTGACGTCATACACGCTCGGGTTTTTTCGGGAACTTTCGGCGCGTCTTCGATACTAACTTTAAAAATTATTTTCAATTTCATATAACTTTTTTAATTATATATAACGAAAAAATAAAAATAGTTTTGTTATCAAATTTATATATTTATGTTTTTTTCAAAACCTAAACTACCGAAGCTTCGTACTTTGTACCATGGCCCTTATTCATAATTACTGATTGCCATCTTCAAAGCCTCGTGTACAATACGATTATCCATTTTTACTCATTATTCTTGGATGGTCTCTCTTTTCTGGTTGTTTTTGGTTGTTCTGGTTGTTGTGAACGGTTGATTGCATTCGTAATAAATGCATAAGATCTGTTTTGGCTGCTCAATTACAAAATTTAACGGACTAACATTTGCTGTGTCCACAAAATAAATAATTCTTCTATTGGAACCTTTGGTGTGAAACACTAAACTTGAATAGATTTACCACTAAACAGGAGATGATTCATCAGGATTGAAATCATCAAGAGATGATTTAATCTCAAGCCAGATTAAATCATCTCCTGATGATGCTAACTGCGTCCAGCAGTTCAAAAAAGTGTTTTGGTGTTTAGTAGTAAATCTCTTCAAGTTTAGTATATATATATATATATATATATATATATATATATATATATATATATATATATATATATATATATATATATATATATATATATATATACTCTAACTTTTGGATCTCTCGAAAATGGTTACAATTTAAAGAATAAGTTATAAGGAAGTGATAATTTAAATTTAGAATTAGTTTCAAACCTGGTAAGATAGTAGACATGCATTCCGTACAGGCTGCATAATTTGGTGACTCACTAAGGTTGTGTAAGGTCTGGCATTTTTATGATGAAATATTGCGTCTTGCCTATTCATTATTTTGTATTCATGAGTATTTCTAACTTTTTGAAAAGTTTATATTGAAAAATATTTGAAATTGCCTTATTTCAGCCTTCTACAAAGTTAGTATTATGCTCTAGTTTTTTCGGGAACTTTCGACGCGTCTTCGGTACTAAGTTTAAAAATGTATTTTCAATTTCATATAACTTTTTAATTATTAGGAAAAAATTAAAATAAAAATAGTTTTGTTATAAAACTTAATTATGATCTTTTCATTTATTATTTGAGGTATAGCAATTTACTGATACAATTTTATTTGATTATCTTATTATGGTTAATTTATTGAATGAATTAACATATATCTTTATTTATTACAATACGTCGGTCAATATGTCCCCGGTCTGACAAATAAAACACACTTTTTTTTGCAAATTTCGTCTTTATTCATCAATATATTCTTTTTGAACAGCAATACAATCATTCCATCAATTTTGTAACATTTCTACAACTTTTTTATAGAACGCTACCTCTTTGCCTTTAAAATATCGTTCAGTTTCGGCAATTCATTGGAGCGAAATTTCTGCAGCGAGCATTTTTTTTTGAGGTCTGAGAACAGGAAATAATCTCTAATGGCCAGATCTGGAGAATACGGTGGATGAGGAAGCAATTCGAAACGCAATTCATGCAATTTAGCCATCGTTGTCAAATATTTGTAACACAGTGCATTGTCTTGGTGAAACAGTACTTTTTTTGTTCATATGGAGCCTTTTTTTGCGATCACCTCCTTCAAACGCTATGTAATATTCGCTATTGATGGTTTTACCTTTCTCGAGACAATCGATGAGCAATATCCCATGCGCATCCCAAGGGTAGTGATGGATCCATGTTTCATCCATTGTCACACATACCACAAATCCTTGTTATTTCACTTAAACAGTTCCAAACATTACTCAGAATAATTAATACGTTGTTGTTTTGGGTCCACTGTGAGCAAATACGGTTCCCATTTCGATAGCAACTTACGCATTCCCAAATGTTCATGCAAAATGGTGTAAACTTTTCTTTTCGATATCTTCTTGATATCAACTATCTCATGCAACTTTACTTTACGGTTTTGCGAAATATGTTGTGAACAAGTCTGACGTAACCACCTTATTTAAGCGCCCAGAGCGTTCAGCATTGTCGGTGCTTGTACGGTCACGTGTAAGTTCAGCTTACTAATCAAATTGGTTGATTTTCCTGGGGCAGAGCCCGGGTAATGTTTATCAAGCCATTATTTTGCTTCAACGGTAATTTTATATTTCCATTGTTTTGAAAATAACAAAAGTAGCGTAATTTAAAGCACAACTCAGAAACTAGTGGACAGATTGTCATAAAATTTTAACACATGGCGTTTGAAGGTTGGCAGATTCGACAACTGGTACGGATTTTTCGTAAGTGACGCCATATATATGTCAGACCGGGAACTTACTTCGACTTCTTCAGCCAGACTTTTTAGTTAACCCGGAGGCTCTTACTAGTTGGGCATTTTCTGGGGGTCTCTAGCTGATCCTGGATATGCCGGAATTCATCGACCTGGATATGCCTTCAACATCGACCTGGGTACACGATGTTGAAGACACCGTACCCCTTAGTTAAAGTTAGCTGGATTTGTCTATACTACTGAAGTGAACGCCGGGAACTTGAGCAATGTGTTACGCTGCACAACATCAAAATGTGGTCTTTTTTAACAATCTCAAATATTGGATGATTATTTTTAAGGTAAAATGTTTATTCGATATATTTAAATTGCTTTAAATTTTAACCCAATTATTATATTTCAATATGTATTTTTACATACTAGATGTCAGTTTTATATTCTATTTCCATCAAAACCGCAGGAAATCAATTGTATTGTCTAACTTGATATTTTATATATGCTTCTCAACCCATGCAGCGATATATGTATTTCAGATGTTCCATTATCGTCAAAATATATGTTCCGGTTTGGCTTTTTGTCGTTATACAAGACGAACAATTTGATAGCAGTTTATTTTGAATGAACATATTTTCTCAAGGTCTATTTTATAGTAGTTTTATAGAGTTCATTTAATCGTTCTGGTTTATTGAACTTTGAATTTTATTTCAATATCAAAACAAATCGTTCATTTTTTTTTCAATTTAATATTTTATTTTGATTCTGATTATTTTTAAATTGTTTAATTGTGTTATTTTTCAATTGTATTTTAAGAGTATTTTTCATAAAAATTTTCACCCTAGCAGCGTATTTTAAAATATATTTCAACTTTAACGTTATGTGAAATGGTAGTCACTTGAAATTCATTTTTATTTTCAATACAAGGTGTCCCATAAGAAAGTTTCTATTCTCGTTTATGAATTTGGTCTGTATGGAACTTTTATCCGGAACAGACTGTACGTTGTGTGTGTGAGAATTTTACAAAAACAATTATTTGAAGCTCATTTTCATTTCAACGGTCATGTAAATAAGCAGAAATGTCGTTACTGGAGTGCAACGAAAACCTCTAAATTCACTTAAAGTCACTGTATGGGCTGCAATGTCAACGCGAGGAATAATAGGTCCGTATTTTTTGAAGACGGCAGGGGATGCGCAGTTACTGTCAATTCAGAACATTATGTAGGAAATGTTGGATAATTTGTTGGTACCTGAACTGCAAAACATTGCTGGTTATGATCAAAGAACATGGTTTCAGTAGCGAAGCAACGTCACACACTTCCAACAAGTCTCTGCCATGAATTCATGAAATTTTCTAAAGCAAATAGACCTCCAGGAGAGGTAAGATAAATTGACCTCCACGTAGTCCTGATTTGAGCCCTATGGACTTTTTCTTATGGGGTTTATGTGTCAATAAACCGGATTCTTTGTTGCATTATATGCCGAATTATTCTAAGGACGTTTGCTGTTCGTTTTGATGAGCGCCGTGAACGAGCTTCATACCATAAAAAAGCATAATGGCCATCTACGTGTCTTACGAGAGACGGAATATATAAGCACCATTTGATTAAAAGTATCAACGCCTTCTTTGGTCTAATTATAAAAAATTATTATTTCGGCTTTTTTGTTTGTATCTAATATACTACCAAGGACACTAATGTTTTTTAGATTTTCAAATCCAAACTGACATGATATAATTTATTTTCGTTTCTCTGGAAGAAATGATAGAGAAATTTCCTTCGAATTTTTTTCTGAAAGTCCCTACTATAATCAAGTTGTAATCAGCAAGCATTTTGTCAGCCAAGGGGCTGGAAGTAAACCAATTGTCCATTGTCAAATTACGTGCTATTCCTTGAATGTGTTCTGTCTGTTTTTTATGTAATAATCTGGGACTGGTTCTTTATTTGACCTGTCTTCTTTGCCGATGTAAGGAATAGCAGTTACCATATAATAGGGTGTGAACCACACATCGTTATAACTTTAATAACATATTTATCAGATTCTATAAGGGCAATTGTCTCAAAACCCCAATAATGGTTCGTCAATTGTTCAATAACTATGAGGAGTATAGTATTTTGTACAGTTAAATATGAATATCTCCCATATATAACGTATTGGAGAAAATTTATCAACTTGGTTTCTTACCGTTTTGTCACTAAATCTGAGGTAACTTACCTGAAATCTAAATCTTGTTTTACTCATTATGCATCGATATAATTGCGTTCCATGTGTTCCACACCATATCTCTGCTGTAGTGAGATGGTTATCTTCATTCTACTTCTTGCTATATAAAGCAATCCTATGCAAATCTCGTCGACATCTATATTTCTCATTTTGTCGTTGCATTTCTATATTAGTATACAAGATAATAATGTCTATAATATCCGCGCTAACGAATAACTGCCATGCCTCTGACTCGGTTGTAATATTTTTAGACGCATCTTTTATTCCTGGAACGATATGGAATCTCAGTGTTTCAAATTTGTTCATTTTTTCCTTTGATTACTTTTCCTGGAAGCTGTTCTCCCTCATCCTCTTCTCCACTTTCTTCTGCTGAGTAGGTGCTCTCTAGGATTAAAACATTGTCTTCGTAGTCAGTGCCGCTATTATCCGAATCAGGTTCATTATCCAATTCATCGTTCCATCGTAATAGAGTTTTACAGTCAATGCTTACCTGGGGTTACTCGTCACTCCAAATACAAAATAACTAAAACTGTTTTACTGAACAAACCAACATGTGTGTTGTTATGTTGTGTGAGCAACAACACATACACTCTAATCTTAAATAAACACTGAAATCAGCGTTGTTACCAATTCATTCATAAAATAGTTATACATATTTAAATTTCTTCTGGGTTATTCTTAACCCCACTAAGCATTCTAGAGTTAAGAGAAAGAATTCTAGAAATATTGCTATCTGCTTTCGGTCGTAGGAAAGATTGCACTTAATATATCCCATATATCTAGGACAGAGTGAGAAGTCAGATACTTGATAGATTGCTTTTTCGCAAAGCTCTATGAATTTCAAACTTGATATGATATATGATATGATATTTAGATTCCTTTTAAAAATCTTCGAAAGTTGATAAGTTCGATATTTTTGCTATCATGGAAAAAAGTAAGTCTCGTGTATTTTTAAAACATTGTGTTCATACACAACATTGTGTTAATACATACAAATTTAATTAACATTAAACCCCACTTTTTGCACGGAAAACCCAAACCCGCAAACCGAAAAAAAATTGAAAAAGTATCATGGGATCATATAATATCACTCTGCTGCTTTACATTTCTTAGTTCATAAGTGGTTTACTGAGTTTTGATGTCATCCAACCAGTACGGGAGGCGTTTCGCGCTCTGTAGACTACATTGTACACTACTGATGGAATATTAACAAAATCGATGGTATCGTGTTCGATGATCGCAAAGTGAAAATTAGAGATATTGTTGAAGAAATGATAAACATTTACGATGAACGCTTACGGAACATCCTACACGAAGATGAACCTACTTATTGCACAAACTTACCCAACCTAACCATATCAATAAAATTATAATTTTTTTATATAAATGTGTGATGTTAATTTCTCGTGTGATTGTCTTTTGTGAGATGTTAATTGGCTTTTTTAGTATGCTCATCTTGTACGTTAAACGTCTTCGAATAAATATTCTCTTTATGTATTGCAAGTGTCACACAAACATTTCCGTTGACACAACCACAATTCATAAACATACAAAAAAGAATAGTAAAATATCTACGATAGTTTCTGTTACCTGAAATACGAAATTATTTTTTTTTATAAAATTTTGTATAATAGTTTATTTAAAGCTGAAATATTAAGTGAGGGCTCAGTAGAGAACGATAAGAGCTATTACAAAAATTTAGTAACTAACGTATATAGAAGGTTGTTTTTATGTATCTGGAATAATAAATTTAAACAAATATTTATCATTGAAAATAGTTTTATTGTTTTCAAAATATTCTCCGCTATGATCGATACACTTTTGCAAACGTTTGAACCAATTTTCATTCAAAACCATCAACCGCTTCGTTTGGCGTCAAAAATCGTCTACCATGTAGTTTATTCTTCAGGGATGGGAACAAAAAAAAATTGTTTGGTTCCAAATTAGGAATGTACGACGGAAGACCCATCAATTCGATGTTTTGGCCGGACAAACATTGAATTGTTCGATCCGATGTGTGAGAGATCGCATTGTCATGGTGAAGAATGATCCTGCGTCGCTGGTTGTTTTTTCTCATTTCTTCAAAGACTCCTGGCAAACAAATGATTGTGTACCATTCATAATTGACCGTTCTGTGATTCTCTAGTGGCAATGTAGCTACATGCCTATTTATCCCAAAAAAAATAGGCGACCATTAGCTTCGAAGTGCTTCTTGCGCGAACAACTTTTGTTGGGTTTGGTTCATTTTGAAATAACGATACAGTCGACTGTTGTTTACTTTCGGGCTCATAGCATAAGCGTCAAAACACCTACTATATTATTTCATTTTTGGATTTCTGAGAAAATCTCATGATGAGTTGCATCCGGTTTCCCTATACCTGTTTTGGACAGTTTCTTAAAAATCTTCATTCTTTTGCAAATTTTGAAAGCTGTAACCTTATTTTCAACACTGTACCTTTAACCTATTTTCGACTGGTGCTAAACGCTTCTGGGGTAGACGGAAGCACAAGAATGATGCTTTTAAAATCCACATTGACAGTGAATTTATCGCATACAAAGTGTCCAAAATTTGATGACCAATTACATTATTTTCAAAGTTGAAAAAGTTAGATCTTTCAAGTGTGAAACTCTGTATAATATTGGATGGTCGGATGAGGAATTTGATTCTGCATCGATTCGCTATAACCTACCCTATACCTATTTCCAACGGTTTTCTCGGCAGAAATTCACTTTAATTAGAACATAACAAAATTTAGAACGTAATAACAAATGAAAAATATAAAAAAATGGAACATAATTACAAGAAATAATAAATGAATGTAAAAGTACAATAATTGTTCTATATGATCACCATTTTGGTTCAAACACTAAATAACTCCTCATGAAACAGACCTCCGAATTTCGCCTGGACGTAGATTAATGAATGCATCATGAACACGGTTCAATAATTCTTCTCTAGTTTGTACAGGCCTAGAGTACACTAGTTCTTTTATACGGCCCCAGAGGTGAGAATCCAAGGATGTCAAATCGCGTGATCTGGGTAACCAGTTCCAGAGTTCCTATGGGACAATCCACCGATCCTCGAACATCACGTCAACTACTGGTGTACAGTTATAGTGGAATGTGCTGGAGCATCATCCAGCTGATACATAGAACATTTAGGAAATCACTAATAAATCCTCTGAGTATCTCCAGATATCTAGCCCCATTCAAATTTTCATCGTACACTTGATATTCCACTCTATTGTTCATAATTAAACAAAAAACATTAGAACTAAAGTGGTCCTGGTGATTATGTTTCCTTATGGTATGTGAATTGTCTTGTGCCCAGTACTGATTATTTCGGTGATTTATAATTCCTTGCCTGCTGAATTTTGATTCATCAGTCCACATAATCTTATGAAGAAATATCGGATCTTCCGTCATTTTTATGCACATGAACACGCAAAAGTCGACTCGTCTTGCCTCATCACCAAGACGTAATCCGGGCACAATTATCTCAGATCGGAATATTCTTCATTATTCTCCGTTATAAACTGTACTTAAAAAAATTAACAAAATCGTTAAAACTGTAAGTAGAGACCTCACGAATTTGCGAGCTGATCTCCTTGACATAATATCAACATTTTTTCAATTCCTGTCAAAATCAAGGCTTACTAGATAGGACTTTTGGAGTTTCATCGGTTTTTGATAAAAAATCCATATGGATTAACAAAAAAACCGTTCAGCAAGGCATCGTTTTAACTCTTTCCAAAGGTTCTCGATCAAATTTTAGATTAATTAGATGATTTAGATCCGTGGACTGTGAAGGTCACTTTAACAATTTAATATGTTTCCTTTCCCATGAAATAATACTTGTATTATTTCATATAGGATATTTCAAACAATATAATAGAATTTTTTTATTGAACGTAAAACATCTCGGAGAATTCTATAGACCTAAACCCATTAAGCATTCCCGACAAGATCCGGTTTAGTCTATGGATCGGGCGTATATAAACTCCCGTTCGACTTCTCGCTTGATCGTGCCGACGACCGGGAGTTTAGTCACGCCCGATCAAGACGATTTATTAAGAGCTCAAGACGGCAATAATGCGACAACAGAGTGCAGAGGCTAACGATAATTTAATCATAAAAATGAGCGGAAAATGTCGCAATAACCCCATGCCGAGACACGGAGCTCTCTCGGAAAGTTTCCACGGATGCAGACAATTGCTGGATGGATTGATTGTTCATACCGTTTGTCTACAACGTTGTAATTTGTCATATGCGGACGTTTCAATATAGAGTGAGCCTCAATGATTGATTATGTTCAGCTACAGTCACGACACGTAACTGGATTAATCACGTCGTCAAATCTGAACAATATTTTTAAATGTTTGAGAGGCCGACAAAAAGAAGAAATTATTGAGTACGTTTGTTTATTATTTCCATTACAGTATTTTTTTTTTTCGTGTTTAGTTACTTTATATATTTATATATTATACTATTTCGCTAGGCGATTATCGTTCTTGTAATACTCGGATATTGTATAATTTTAATTTCTTTTATAATTTTTATGGTCGTGATCTAATAGAATGACTATTGTCTTAATGAACGGTTTAACTTGATAATTATATTGTTAATACTGAGCCAAACCAAACCAACAGGACAAGTTGGTGGTGATTAACAGGAAATCGGCGGTAGTGAAAACGAAGTACGTCGGATGCGAAAGAATCTCCTAATCGAGATCATTCAGGGCCTCCTAGACGTTGTTTACTGCGTGAGGTCGTGCATTGTCGTGGCGCAGTATACTGCAGTTATATAACTTCATTTACACGGTGCCGTTTGACGAGGTAGCGTTCTTCTCCAGCATTTCTCAGTACACAATATCCTCTCAGTCCCACTAAACGTAGATCATGGTCCTCTTGAGATGCAGATTTTGCTTAATTATCTACTACATCAATTAAAACATTTAAGAAATTTTCGTTATTAGTTTTTATTATTGAATATTATTGAATAGTATTGAATCTTTTCACTATTTGTGAAGCTGTTGACTTAGTGGTCTTTTTATTCGGATGTAGTACATTAAATACTCGACAAACTTCAGCATAAGTGCGTTTGTCACAATATCCAACAGTTGTTAGTATTTCAAGTATTTATCTTTCAATTAAATACATATGAATTCCATATAAAAATTGAAAGAAATTTGAAATTTCCAAATTAACGTTAACAGCTGTCCAGTGTAATCAAATACTTCATCTGTCATTCACTAAAAAAATCGAGTTAGCCTTGAATTTCAATTATGCGACAAGAAAAAAAAATGAAAATATACCCAAAAAGGGTCAAACATTTCCTGTTGTTTGTGTACAAAATTTCATTAAAAAATCTCAAAGCGTTCTTGAGATATTTGACCGTATCCATACATATTAGCGACGAAGATAATGAAATTGATAAAAATGTAATGATGTATAGTAAGGGAATATCTGAGTTTGCGAAAAGATTTAAGTTAAAATAAGACACGATATGGCGCCGTGACGTCCGGAAGTGCATTTACCCTTTACAGTTCACAACGATGCACCTATTGTTCGAGTCTCAACAGGAAAACCAAAAATAGCATAATGGCGCAGTCGGACTTGTAAATATGGTTTGTTGATACAAAGTTCTGTCAGTAATTATTTTTTCAGGCAACCATTAAGACAAAACTCAGTATTCAATATAAGCTATCATGAATATTTAAATAATATTTTATTATAAGAAAGATATAAAGAGATATATATATATATATATATATATATATATATATATATATATATATATATATATATATATATATATATATATATACACATACATACATACATAAACGTATACATATATTTAAGTATAATACAAAAAATTATTTTCAAAAAATATTCAAAAATTGCGTGATTTTTGTTTGATTAGCGAGAATCTAAATAAAAAACGTTAAATTTTCAACAAAAAGTAACTTATCAAAAATTTCGTACATTTTACACGTCAGCAAATAAAAGGTATACAACTTTGTTCCCACCGTTTTCCTATAGATGGCGCTAGCGGTAAGTAGACGTCGAAATAAATATATCATAGACGGCATGCAATATCTTTGGGCATCTTTTAAAGATAACCCCATAGCACTACTAGTCGATTTGTGTTTATATCATAAAGTCCTTCGCGATTAAAAATGTCAGTTTATGAGCCAAATTCTCGTTTTGCGGGAACTGTTAATTTACTTCATTAATATGAAGAAATCTGCAGCTGAGGCTCACTGAATTGTCTTAGGTCTTTACTTATGATGAGGCCATTATGAAGGAACCCAATGAGTGAACGTATCGTGAGTGGTTTCAACGCTTCAAGAGCGGTGATTTTCACGCCGAAGACCGGCATAGTTGTGGAAGAGCGAACGTTTTTGAAGATGTAGAATTAGAGGCATTGCTTAATGAAGAATCGTGTCAAAGTCAAGAAGAGTTGACAAGATCATTGGAAGGGACTCAACAAGCAATTTACATATGTCTCAAAGACCTGGGAATGAGCCAGAAGCAAATATATTGGGTGCCATACGAGATGAAACCTAGAGATGTTGAACGCCGTTTGTTTGCTTGTAAACAGTTGCTTCAAAGGTAAAAACGGAAGGGATTTCTGCATCCCATTGTGACTGGGGGCGAAAAATGGGTTTATTACGATAACCCCAAGCATTGAAAATCATGGGGTTATCCCGGCCACACTTCCACGCCGACGTCAAACCAAATATATACGGCTTCAAGATCATGCTCTGTATTTGGTGGGACCAGCTCGATGTAGTGTATTATGAGTTATTAAAAGCGTCTGAAACAATCACAGGGGATCGTAATCGAACGCAATTAATGCGTTTGAGCCAAGCATTGATAGATAAATGACCGCAATATAGCGAAAGACACGATAAAGTGATTTTGCAGCATGACAATGCCCGCCCTATGTTGCGAAAGTGGTCAAAACATACTTGGAAACGTTGAAATGGGAAGTTCTACCCCACCCCCCGTTTTCTCCAGACGTTACTCCCTCTGACTATCACCTGTTTCGATCAATGGCACACAGCCTGGCTGACCAGCACTTTCGGCCTTATGAAGAAGTTAAAAATTGGATCTATTCGTGGTTCGCTTCAAAAGATGACCAGTTTTTTCAACGCGGGATTCGAATGCTGCCTGAAAGATTGTAGAAAGTAGTGGACAACGATGGACAATACTTTGAATCATATATGTATAACCAGTTTTTTACAATAGAGCCGTGAATTCTGGAAAAAAAGTGGCGGGAGCAAAGTTGTATAATTTTTAAATTGAGACCAAAGCAAGGAACTATGTAGGGAATTAGCTTGAGACTACATTCTATTACTATATCGTTAAATTTATTTACTAAGGATCATTGAATAGGAATGTGAATCGTTTGTTAAGTTGAACAAATTACTTAAAATTATAGGGAGAAAATGGTGACACATTCTTAAATTAACCATATTAATGCCTCCAAGAAATATTTAGTACAATTAAGAGTGCCATGGTGTGTATAAAATATTTTAGAGACTTAATTTTGGGATATATTGTCTATCAGTAATGAGAACATATTCATTACTTATGCCATAGTTTAGGCTGACACCGCCATCATCAAGCTTACATGGGTAAATTAACAGATATAATTTAAGCTTGTGCTAATTCATTATCGTAATTTTTTAAAGAATAATTTATGCAAAACGAAAAATATAATGTAATGCTGATTAAACTTTGGTGAAGGTGGTACAACAACTATTAATTTACTATCTATATTTATGATTTTACACTATAGCTTCTCAATAATCAACTTGCCAAAAATATTGCTATTTTCCAATAAATAAAGGATTTTTTTTTAAGATCATTCATATCATATTCATTCATATCCAATTCATATTCAAGATTAAGTTAACATTCAGTTAACAAAGTGTTAAAAACGAATGAAACAGTAGTTATTGATCTAATAGCACAGTGCGTTGTGATAACAGATGGAATCTGAAAATGAACTACAATGATTTTCAAGTTGACACTCCATAATGTTACCCTATCTTTGAAATTACTCGCTAGGAATAAGTTAGAAGTTCTCAAATTCATCAATCTTTCTGTACAGATGATGAATCGAAATCGAGAAATTTGTTGTCTTTTCGAGATACTGTTCTTTGTATCCTTAAACTGTCCTTTATACGGGGGTCGTTCAATAAGTCCCTAGGAAATTCGAGAGATGGAGCTGGTAGCAGCGAAAATGGTTTGTTTTAAGTAAGCATCATTATTCACCTGTCAGCTGTTATTCAGCTGTCAAAGTCTCAGTTATATTCATCATACGGTTTCATTTTTATTGTCGATTGAAGCCAGGAAAAAAATGAGTTTCGAGTGGTGAATAAACACTAATATTTAAAAGGCTTAACACCGAAAGAGATCGAAGCTGAGTTGGATGAATTTCATTGCACGTCTGCTCCTGTATTTGCAACTGTTTATAATTGGGTAAATGACTTTAGATGGGACCGTACATCCCCAAAAGATGAACATCGTTCGGGACGTCCAGTGGAAGTGATTACTTCCGACATGACTGACAAAATTCACAACATGGTTTTAAGTGATCGACGAATCAAAGTGCGCGAAAAGTTGAGGCTACAGGCTTTATCGCCAGATACAGTGTTTTCAATTTTACACGAAAAATTGGATGTGAAAAAAATCTCCGTAAGATGGGTGCCGCGTTTGCAATGTGTGGTCGACTCTGAGGCTGTTTTGGTGCTTTTTCGTCGTAATCCTGATGAGTTTCTGCATCGATACATAACTGTGGGCGAAACATGGATACACTACTACACTCCAGAGATAAAAGAACCGTCAAAACACTGGATTTTTGAAGGCGAATGGGCTCCGAAGAAGGCGAAGACTGTGAAATTGGCCGGCAAGATTATGGTCAAATTTTTTTGGGATATACGCGAAATCATCTACACCGATTACTTGGAAAAACGAATAACAATAACAGGAGAGTATTATGCGTCGTTATTGCACCGGTTGAGCGAATAAATAAAGAAAAATCGTCCTCATTAGAAAAAGAAAAAGATCCTCTTCCATCAATACAATGCTCGGGTGCATACCTGTACAGTTTCAATGGTCAAAATCATGGAATTTAAGTTCGAATTAGTACAGCATGCACCGTATTCACCGGATTTGACCCCCCAATGAATTTTTTTATTTCCGAACTTAAAAAAATGGCTCAGCGGACAACGGTTCACATTGAACGAGGAGGTTATCCCCGAAACAGATGCTTATTTTGAGGACCTTCCGAAATCTTACTTTTTAGACGGCTTAAAAAAGTTTGTGAAACGCTTTGAAAAGTGTATAGAGCTAAAAGGAGATTATGTTGTAAAATAAAACAATCTAATTAAAATAATTTCTAATTTCTTTTTCTTTTTCAAGGAGCCATTGAACGACCCTTATATGTATTTTTATACATTTGGCATCTTTTATAAAACACATGATCTTATGGGTAGTTGTGAAATTTATGAGCAAAAGAATAAAATGTGTAAAGTACACTAACAATAATTTTGAAGGACAAGCATTTTTTGACAATATTTTAATCGATAAAATCATTTAAATATACAGTGGTGGGCAATAAAATAAGCTTCACTACAAGCTTCTTAGAGAAATCTTGTAGCAGAAAAAACTTTCATAAACCAAGTTTTCTTTTCTAATTTATTTATCATAATAAATTAGTTTTAAATAATTACTTTTACACATTGTATTTACAATGTAACCAGCGCATTTTATTGATGCTGATCTTCTTAAAGAATGTATTTCCTCCTAATGTACTAATTTTATACACGTTATCGTGTACCAATTCTAATAAAATATATATTTATTTTGTTGATACAGCAAAAGTTAATCCATTTTCTACTATATTAAATAAAACATGGGCCGCGCTAGATATTACACTGCTGAAGAAAGGTGTTTAATTTTGTAACTGAGAAGCCAAAACAAATCTTATTATTTTATTACGAATACAATCAAACGGCTACCATGTGTAATTGCTAAAATTTGTTAATTGTTAAAATTTGCAGAAACTGTAGTGAAAATTTTCCAACGTAACTGGAAAAACATTCTTTTTAGCGATGAAACCAAAATTATTTTATTTGGTTCTGCCAAATTGTATGTGAAAAGACGTATTAATGAAAAATTCGATCCGCGTAACACGTTTGGTACAGCAAAGCATGTTGGAGGTTACTTTAAGGTATGTGGATGCTACCGAGTTGGTCCAATATTTTGGATAAAAGAAAATATGGTAAAACAAATTTACTTAGGAATCTTGGAGATATTTATGCTACCTTCCGCTGAAGAGAATGTGCCTTTACAGAGGGTCTACCAGAAGACAATGTTCCCAAATATACGTATCATGTGGTGAAGCAGTGGTTCGAGAGGATACACATTACAGTATTAGAGTGCCATTCACACTTCCCGGATCTAAATCTGATCGAGAACCTTTCAAAAGGGATAAAACGACGTTTTTCTGTCAAAAAATAGCTAACAAAAAGATATTGTTGTAAGAAATTTCGACAGCTTGGTTTTCAATGCTTGAGAAACATGCGTCATCTAATCGACTTCATGCAGAAGATGTCAATCAGTAATTAAGAAGTAGGGCCATGCTACAAAGTACTAAACTTCAGTAATTATATAAATTAAACAATTTTAGATAATTACAACTTTTGGTTTTTGTATAGATAATATCAATTACTCTTATTATTTTTTTTTCTAAAATATGTATGCCTTTTAAACGATCTGTAAATTCATTCTGAAAAAATAATATTGTCTTAGAAACAATGAAAAAATGAGCCTCAGTCACTCTTGCCAAAAATGTCTTCCTCAGCATTTAGCTTTAATATTACATTATGGATGTTGTTAAACCAACATTGGGAGAAACCGTAGCAACAACGGAAATCTATGAAAAAAATCGATTCAGTTACTCATCGTCATTACATTTTTCAAGATGATCATTTAACATAACTCTTTTCTCCCAAAACACCAATTAGTATGTCGTATGGTTAAATTGACAGAGTAATGTTGCATTAAATTATATCTAAATTTGAATTAGAAAACATTACCTACTTACTGTATATGTTTACTACACTATAACAATCTGCTTTCTTGATTTAAATATTGACTTATCAGGGTGAAAAGTAGCAAATAAATAATTCGTTAAATATTTCCTTCTTTTCATACCACGCTGCAGTATTGCAAAATTCCAATACTGCAATACTGCAATACTTCTAAAACATTTAAATTATTGTTAAAGTTTATTTATGGACTAATTCATCAAATTATTTCCTTATTCAGTTTCCGAAAATTTAAATACACGTTTGAACTTACTATTTAAAGGATAGGTGGATTGTTAATCCCATAATTTAACTTCCTTGGTTAAATTCCTGTTAAAAACTGGCAGACATTTCGTCAAAATCTTAGTTAACGTTAGTTAGATGGTAACATAACTGAAGTATGTAAAATAGACTAGAATAAATGACTGTATTGGACAGGGTAGGAGTGAGGTGGTAGGATCAGTTGTCACCAAAATGATTTTTTATTGTGCTTAAACACTTAATATTAATTAATTGAAAATCATTTCAATTAATGTTATCATGAGTATAAATATGTTATCATGAGTATACCTCACGTCAGTAGTATAGCATAACTCATATACTCATGTTATCATGAGTATAAACATTGAGATCACTTATCAAATAATGTATATAAGAAACGACAAACTAGAATTTTCAATCATAACAATGAATATTTCGGTGTTATACTGGTAATAATACTCAGATTATTGGTAATAAAATCCAGATAGAATAGGTATTCCTAGAAGTTTATCTTCGTATATAGATTTTGTAAATGTTATATTAATGAATTCGTGATAATTTAAGTCCAATCTACAAGAATTAAAATTTTCTCACATTTTGTTCAAAACACATGGTTTTTAGTCATACATTGTGTTCTGTTGTGAAATTCATGAAACTATAATGAAAGATGAAATATTCCGACAAACGATCGTTGGTGATTGAATAATAGGCTCATAATTCGTCAAATTGCCCTTTGAATGAAGATATTTATACATTGAGGTTTTGATTTTTTAATGGCTAATATGAATTGAAATTGATTGAAATGTCTTTTGATAGGGGCTACGGGTCTCACACGATTTATGGGAAACTGTTATCGGTATCATAAATATATGAATAGCGTTTTATAAATAAATATAATATTTTTGCATTTTTTTATTGATAAATAATATGGACATGGAAAAGAAATATTGTTATTTAAAGCGAATCATCATCTATATCATAGGTTCCTAACGGAGGCTGTACCGCCCCCCAGGTATCGCTGCCTTCATGCCTTCAGTGGAGGCGGTAGCGGATCCAGAGACAAATGGGGGGCTTTAAGTCAGTCAAGGAGGGCGGCGGTGGCGTACAGAAAGTACGGCGTACGACCATTTAAGGAAATGAAATGTTTTTACGAATAAATATTTTATGTAACTATCTAAAATTTTTATCTTATTGTTTGCGCGTAAATAAGCATTAAAACATTTAAATTAGCAGAGGTATACATATACCTAATTCGGTTTAGTATTGTGACATTCGGTTTAGTATTTTGCAAATTGGTAAGCAAAGACGCGATTCACGCAATCAAGCATGTTTCGACAAATATGGAACTTTGTAATAACTTGTTTACAGAGCAAGTACACCAAAATAGTAAACAAGCAAAGGCATACAAGTTAATGTGTGCACAAAATCAAATCTATAAAAGGCAGGGATAGCCCTAGGAATGTTTTATTACTTTTCTGTGCTTCGTCAATAATCCATACTAATGAGTGATAAGTCATTTTAGCCATTACTTTTAATAACTGTCTATAAATCTGTTGAAAAGTTAATTTATTGAAACCGTGGCAAATTTTGTATTCCAAAATGTCTGAATCTAAGAATAAATGCCGACACTCAGTATTAAGTATTTAAAATATGGGTTTACTCTCTTACAAACCAATCATTACCTATGTGTTTAATTTGCCAAAAACTTTTTTCAAATGAAGCCATGATGCCTTCTAGGCTACATGAGCATTTGAATAAAATGCATTCTGATAAAAAGGACTAAGATTTATCCTATTTTTAAAAACCGGAAAAGAAGGATTTAAAACAGCCAACTATATTTTGCGTCATCTTCTAAACAAGAAGGTGATGGACTACCAGCCTCATATAATATCTCATTGTGAATCGCAAAAGCGAAAAAACGACACACAATTGGTGAGGAATTAATCTTGCCGGCAGTCAAACAGGAAATAAAAACTGCTTTTTATCATAAGACATCGTCAGTTATCATCAGAAAAATTACCTCTCTTAGTTCTTCTATTGAAACTGTAAACTCAAAGAGATTTACCACCAAACACCAAATCATTTTTAACTTCTCGACGCACGTTTCGCTAATCATGTTCAATAAGTAATCAATGAAGCATGTTAAAATCATGAACCGTCAAGTTAAACAAGCGTTACATTAATAATTCAAAAAGTTGACTATATGAAATAAGTCCTTTATGCAGGTTCATGGATTTCATAGATTTTGCTATTTAAATGCTTTCAAATACATTCAAAGCCATACTGTTATTTACACTTTTAACAAATCTTCAGTTACTAATATTTATATTGTGGTCATGCTTGATTTTTTGTTGGACAACACAAGATTCCTCAATTTTACCATATCTAATGTGGGTAATATATTTATATTGTTATATTTATATTCTTATATATTTATATTCTTATTCTAGTTAAAATATATCTTTTACTTTGCCCAACATACCTTCAATCACAATTTTGACAACTAATCGAATTTATTCTTTGGATTACTCAGGATTTTCTTAATTTATCATATGGTTTGTAGACTACTTTAGAGTCTACTTTTTTTAAAATCTTGTCTACCCCTCGTGTTAATTGAGCATCAAATGATATTACTATGTTTTCTAATTAATATGTCTCCCATATATTATAACCATTCACTTCGATTGTCTCCCTAATCAATTTTAATTCTTGATGTTAATTTTTATGTTTTTCAGGTCGAGTTTATCCATAGCTTAAGTTGGTAGGGTCTCCTATATTACGGTCGTCTTCTATATAAATCACTTAACTTCAATTAAAGACAACTAATGTTTAAATAAATGGTTTAATAAATATTTAATTTTTTTTTCACAGTATAACCTTTGAATCATTTCTTCAGCATATGCCTGACGATCTTGACATGATGCTACCTTTGCCTTTACTTTACTCCTATTACAATATATTCACTGTGAAATTATTCTTCACAAACGATACATTTATTGCAAAATCGCTCGGACGTTAAAACTTCATAATTGACTGGTTTTAATACTTTCCATTCAAGTTTTAAGAAGGCTCGGGTATTTTTCCGCAAAGCGCAAAGTATTGTAGTAGCTCAAATAACCCAGTTTGTATAACCAAAGCGAGTATCAGAAATTATACACGCCGTCCAACCGGTTTGGTTTTTCCGCGCCTGCCTTTTGGTTGCGGTTTTTGGACAATTATCTTTCTCATTGAGCTAGTCATTAAGTCTGTCGTTTACCGGCTTTTTCCATTCAGACAAGCTTGACATAGAGTTTTTAGAGACAATTATGATGCTTTTGTATCTTTTGAACCTCCTAGATTTCGTTTGTTGCTAATTAAATAATTCACCAAAGAGAATCTACTTCAGCATCCTAGTGTACCGCATCCTTTGGCAGTGACCTAACCATCTAAGTTGGCTCTTTCAAGTACATCTACATTGGTCTGGCAGTCTTGCTATTTTATTCTCCAGATTTTCCAGAAGCAGCCTTGATGAAATCTCTTGAGTTGTTTTACTTGCTTCTTATATAGGACAGGACTCGGCTCCATACAGAAGAGTGGGAATTATGATGACATTGTCAACACTGGTTTTAGTGTGTTTCTCTTTTAAGTCTGTATTACTAAACATCCTTCTCATTAGGCGTCCAAAATTGGCACGAGCACATATTATTCTCCTATATATATATATATATATATACATATATATATATATATATATATATATATATATATATATATATATATATATATATATATATATATATATATATATCCCGTCCTAGTTTCGTACTATGTTTATTACGGCTTTGAGATATGCAACAATAACTCGATTTTAACGAAATTATAACGTTGCAATATTTGTTAATAACTCAGCCATTTGCAAAACGCAGAAAAAATCAAAGAATAAGTAACATTCTCAAATATATTCTTCAACACTTTCTGTGGATACCAGACATCGTGGGATGGATATGAATATTCCTTTCAAATTCATTACTCGTTCTAAATGTGCACAAAAAATTATTATATTTTAAATAGGGTGGCTATGTTGCTAAGATGTCAAATTTGTGCTAATTATTTTCTTGACTCATGGTATGCGGAGCCTGCCTACCCTTGTTCTGAAATGCTATAAGTTCTGAATCAACCCAAAATTAAATAGATGTTGAGTAATTTCAAAACATAATCCAATTCGTAAATTGCTATTTTGGTTTGGAACATAGTTATGAAGCGTGACATAAATACACAGAATTAAAATAGTGAATTTATTCCGTAGATAAGTTAAGTACGGTTTCATTTGTATATAAATATTTATTATTATGGGGTGTGTTCCTATAAATTACTTGTTTTATAATCTTTAAGGTATGTCTCATATATTGGGTTGGTCAAAATGAACTGGGCTTTTTGAACGGAAACAAATTTTCACGTAAAATAAATTTGTCAGTGATAAGATATATACGGGGGTAGTCTGAAAAGTTTCCAGCCTCAACATGAAGATGACGCTACTACTCTCCCGAACTTCATCAAAGATAAAATTAGCTAACCATTCTATAATTAAATTGCCGGGTCTTTTAGATGGTATGTGTCATAATATGGTTATAAAATTTCTAGATTGTCATTGAAAAACGCTGCTAAATTTAAATCCGGAATTACCTATTGGAACACCTTTTACTTATACCATATAATTTAAAATTATTTCGGATATAATTGTGAACATATTTGACTACATTTATCATACCTGCTTTATGATTTTCATTGGTAAAAGTAACCCTCAATTATCATCATTGCGTTATGTAATTTTGTCAGAAAATCATTGAAATCAACGAGAAACTTACTTCTCCTTTATAATTTCGTAGTAACGTAGCAATTATATTTAACTAAAAAATGTATATAATAAATACGCAGATCCAAAACTAACAAGTCTTATTGCCGCTTGGCGAAAATTCTTTGACAAATAAGTCGCCACTGCTGGGCTCCGTGTGACGCTATAGCTTTAGATAAAAGCTGTCTTCGCACGATCGGTGCCAAATCTTTTGTTTTATTGCTTCAGCTTGTCATTCGTCCCAATAATTTCGAGTGAATAGCACGTGTCTCTTCTGCTTTTTTTGCGATTTATAACGTCGAGTAGAGGCATAGAAAAATTAGTTCCTACCCGGAAAAAGTTGTGTTGCCGTTTAAGGTAAAAATAGAAATGCTTGACCGTTTACGCCTTGGCGAGTCTTTTTTTTTAATGTCAATGAATAAACTGTACGACCCATCAAGAAATCAAAAGACAAAATAAGGCCTTTGACATCTTCAATTTAACTATCAGCAAAAATTGTTCTTGTTCTAGGAATTGAGAACATGGAAGCTGCATTAACATTATAAATTGAAGACTGTATCCAGAAGAGAGTTCCTCTAAGTGGTGCTATAATCCGTAAGAAAGCTAAGTGTCTTTACGCACATTTTAAAGAACCTGGTTATACGGATGGAGGATTTCAAGCATCGGCTGGTTGGTTCAATAATTTCAAGCGACAATCACTGCATAACCTCAAAATTGTTGGAGATGTTTGCATCTGACACTCCAGCAGCAGCAGCATATCCAGAAGAATTTTCAAAATTAATTTCTGATGGTGGATACAAACCTGAACAAGTATTTAATGCATACGAAACAGCCCGTTTTGGAAAAGAATGCCAAACAAAACTATTATATCCAAAAGTAAAAATTCCGCATCTGGTTTTAAGCTGCTGCAGTCACAGTCAGTGCTGCTCTGTTCTAATGCATCAGGAGATTGTTTAATTAAGCCACTTATGCTTTACATATCGCTAAATCCTCCTACGTTGATAAATCAAAACAAGGATAACCTACCAGTGTTGTAGTGGTAAACAAGGTTACGTTAAACGTGGAGTTAAAACAAGAAAGCGTGGATTATAAGTGTCATTTTCTGTCACTGGTTCTGGGATTGTTTTGTTCCTGAAGTTGAAACTTATTAAAAAAAAAATTGTTTAAATTTCAAGGCAGTTACTGTTTTGGACAATGCTCCAGGCCCCCCTCGTGAACTTCAAGCATCCAAATATGAAGGTGATATTTTTGCCTCCTAACACGACGACCTTACTCCAGCCTATGGACCAAAGAATGGACAAACTTTTAAAATCATACTCGACACCATGGAATGTTATCCTGATATGAATGTTATGCAATGCTGGAAAAATTTTGACGTAGCAAAATGCACTGTTAACATAAAGTAATCATTGAAAGCTAAAGCCATGCCTATTGAAATCATGCTGGAAAAAAACTGTGGCCCTGTGGCCTGATCTAACTGTTTATAATGTTGAAGAATCCGTGCAAATTCAAACATTAACTGAAAACATTGACCAAGCTGCAAATGGTATAGAACGAGATGATTTCGAACATATAGAATCAAGTGAAATTTAAGAACTGCTTGAATCATAAGATGAAGATTTGAGTGGAACCGATTTGGAAGAAATGCTAATCCCCATTCCACTGAAGAGAAAGCCTCAACGAGCACTGACAAAGTGACATTGAACTTAAAAACCTGAGGTTTACGAATGGCAAATGAGCTAATATTATTAAAAAATCTCTCATTAAATGGCTGTTATTATATAGTTTTTCTTTTTATTTTGTAACCCTGGAATAACCCCGTACAATTTACCATTTCGTATTCACGGTTTCTGTATTCGCGACATATTTACGGAACGTACCTCCGCGAATAAGGAGCTTTGACTGTATTCAAATCCGATAAAGTGAAGGTCTCTTAATAATTTTGCTTTTATTTTTCTTAGTTTTGAATTAAAATAATACAAGTAAATTAGCAATGAAAGCACCAAGGTGAACAAAAACCAATTTCTTTTGAACAAGAAAGTAATTTGTTTGCAAATTTCTTTGATAGAAAATAATTTTAAGACAATTTCCACTGAAAGCATAAGGTAAAATCACTCCCCTGTGTCTTTCCTGGAATATATTGTTATTTTTTCTTATGTCGATAAAAATAACAAAAGCTCTAACGCAGAAGTCTTCTTAAATTGTTTCCTTATTCTTTCATCTATTTATACTCGGTATCGTAAATTCAAATAAAAACAGGAATGAATTTAAGACAGAAGAGAACACAAATTTTATTAAATGGATATAGAAGTAAATTTATGCGGTATTTGAAACTTGGTTTTTGTTGCAGCGGACTTAACTTCCAAGACTTAATGGTGCGTCAAGGTGCCATAGATTCTCCTCCAAAATGTCCGTTCATTCTCGGATTCGAATGTGCCGGTGATATTGAGCAGGTTGGAGAAGGCGTTGAAGATTTTCAGGTAAGATTTCCTTAATATCTTTACAGAAATATTCAAGAAATATTAAACATAAATTATTACAATATACGCTTATATTATTAATTAAAAATATACACAATACACAAAGCGTATATTATTAATTAAATTAATTTTACATTAAACTGGAGTTTTTAGAAAATATTTAGAATAATACTAGGTTAATTGAAAAGTTCGCGGAGCGAAAATGATAAAACAAGTTTATAGTTGAAAAACTGATTTTATACTTCCATATATTCCCCCTTAACCCCATTACATTACATTTTTTCCAGTGGTTCTCCAATTCATTTATTCGATCTCTGAAGTGATTTTCTGGAAGTCCTTCAAACTACTCATCTGCGACTGCTATAACTTCTTCATTTGATGACAAACGCTTGCCACGTAGGAATTTTTTGAGGCTTAGGAACGGGTGAAAGTCAGAGAGGGCCAGATCTGGTGAAGATAGTGAATGCTCCAGCAATTCGTAGTGTAACTCCTTCAATTTAACCATTGCAAGGGCACCTCTATGAGCCGGTGCATTGTCTTGAGGAAAAATGATTTTTTCTTTACTAAACCAGGTCTTTTTTCACAAATATTTTCATCCAATTGATTCAAAAGGTTTGAGTAATACTATCCTGTTATTGTTTTACCAATTTGAAGGTAATCAATTAACAAAATGCCTTTTGCATCCCAAAAAAATGATGCCATAACCTTTTTGGTCGATTTTGACCATTTTGGCTGCTTCAGAGTTGAACAACCGGGCTTAGTCCTCTTTGCGATTTGTCGTAGTTCGGGATCATATTGGTAAACCCAAGTATCATCCATAGTTACAATACGACGTTTAAAATCTATTTTATTCTCTCGAAAAAGATCCAAATGTTGGAAACAGATCCAAATCCAAAACCCTGGCTCAGTTGAGATGTCCATAGCCTGAGCAGTTTCACTCAAAGTCAATTGTATGTCACCAATAACCATGTCATGTATAGAATTAATTATTTGTTCAGTAATTGCACTTATTAGACGTCCAGAACGAGGATCATCATCCAGACTTGTACGACCACTTTGAAACTCACCTGTCCACTTACACACTAGTGTTTTTAAGGGAGCAGACTCCCCTAATATATTTACCATTTCACTATGAATGTCCATTGTATTTAAACCTTTTTTTACAAGAATTTAATCACAGCACGATTTTCAATATTTTCCAATTTAAAAAATAACACTGATGTGTTTACTTTAACCTGCTGTTTCTGTACGAATGAATTGACAGATTGACTTGAAACTTCACATATGTTTATATGAAGAATGACACTTCAAAACTTAGTAGATTATATAGTCCTTTTACTGCTCTATAGGTGTCGCTCCGCAAACTTTTCAATTAGTCTGGTACATACATGGATTATTTAATTCCTAATTTGAATGGTATTGATCTGGAGGAGGTATGGTTCCAAAAGGACGGCTCCACATGTTATACAGCCAACGCAACAATAGATTTATTGAGGAAACAATTCGGTGACGAAATTATTTCGAGGCCACCATTATTGGCCACCAAGGTCATGTAATTTAATGCCTTTAGATTATTTTCTTTGGGGTTATGTTAAATATTTGGTCAATGCTGACAACCAGCAACTATTGACGCTTTGGAAACCAACATAACTCGGATCATTGCGGACATAAGACCAATTGCTTGAACAAGTAGTCGGACATTGGATTGTCAGAATGCGCATTATCAGAAGTAGCCACGGCGGACCTTTGTCCAAAATTATTTTCAAACACTAAAATCACTTAATATTATTTCACATAAAATAAATAGCTAATCTAATCTATTTGAGTTGTTGTTTTATTTGAATTTAAAGTTCGGACGCACTAACAAAATCACCCTAAATGCAATACAAGCAATATGCCTATACAAGCAATGAACAGATTTTATGAACATTTAATCTATATGTATATTATTGTGAATATACATTATATTATTGTACATAGTCTTATGTATATAGTACTATAGTAATAGTACAATAGTTACAATTGAACAATTGAATTATACTAACAACTTTTAATAAAAATGTACCTCAAATTCACTAGGAGATTTAATAAATATCTTTAGCACTGTCGTTTATACAGTAGCGCTCAAAAGTATTTTGGCCAAAGATAAAAACTGCCTTAATTAAAAATGCGACTGAAATACAAAAACAAAAATACATCACATTGCCGCCTCCATGTTTAACCGTGGGTATTTGATATCGAATATCATATTTCTTATTTTTAGGGCGTCGAATATACTAAATTCCATCAGATGACACTCAATTAAATTTGCTTTCATCGTTTCACAAAACATTAGAGTACTCTGAACGATAATCCCGAACCGAGAAAATTCAAAATTTTTAAAATCTTTCTCCACGAGCCTACTTTTTGAACATACCTGGTGCTTACCTGAGGTTAGGCAGGCCACGAACGATCGTTTACGGCAGGATGGCAGAGCTGCATGTGATGCAGCTGCAGCTGCAGCCACCATTCGACATGGCCGATTTATATGGTCGTGGCTTTAATCGTTCCTTCATCCGCTCTCCAGGCGTTCACTTTGAGCTCAGCTGATAACGGCTTAAGGCCAAAAATCGGTCTTGGGAGACCTTATATATATATATATATATATATATATATATATATATATATATATATATATATATATATATATATATATATATATATATATATTTTTTCTTTTTCTTTTTTTGATGGGATTAGGAAATCTTCGAAAGACATCCATGTGTTCAATATTCAGTGACATGGGAATGTCGGATTCATGCCCTTGTTGGAGTCATGCCTACCGACTAAAACCCTTCCCCCTCAAGGATATCTGCTCGTGGCCTGGAAACCGCCGTTAGGCATTACTTCAGAACACACAACAGATTGTCAGTCCAAATTTGCCTTACGTCTTCTCTCGCCCTCTATTTTTGTCCTCATTATTTTCTCCACCATGCCCATTATTCTTGCCCACTGTCTTTTTCCTTCCAAAAGCAGAACGCCGATGTTGTGTTCCGTCTTCTTCTACGTTGCAACTTCTACGTTGTATTCGGCAGCAGTAGCAATCCGGAGCGGTTCCCATCTCGGGCAGTGGAAGATTGTGTGGTCCCTTGTATCCACCATCCCACAATAGCGACAATCCTTGTCCTCTGACTTTCCCATTCTGTGTAAATAATATCTGAAGGATCCATGGTCCGTTATTGCTTGTGTTGTGTAGAAATTTGTCTCCCCTAATTTTCTGTTGTGCCACTCTCTCACGTCTCGGATAAATGTTTTTGCCTTTCCCTCATAGTCGTTCCATTCTTTGTGCCAGGCTTCCAGTAATTTCTGTCTTGCTTGGGTTTTTGATTCCTTTCCCCTTTCGAATATTGATATGCTTTCCATGATTCGAAGTCTTATTGGTGGTAGACCAGCAACGGCTAGGATGGCCACTGTGGGCACGGTTCTATATGCACTTGTAATGCGTATTGCCATTTTTCTGTTTACTCTTTCGAGCATTGCCTCGTAGTGCTTATACCTTAATACCTTTGACCAAATAGGCGCCCCATACAAAATGGTTGATATAGTGGCCTCCACCAATATACGCCTCTTCCAGGCCCTTGGTCCTCCTGTTTTTGGGGTTATTTTATTTAGTATCATCAATGTTTTATTTGTTTTTTCGCATGTCAGTTTGACGTGAGTGGTCATTTTAGCATCTTTGTCTATGAGAATCCCCATATATTTAGTTGCTCTTGTACTGTTTATTGTGGCACCCTGAATATTGATTTGGAGGTTTGTGAGTTTTCTTCTCCCCGCCCATATTACCATTTCAGTTTTTTTGGTGATATTTTAATGCACATTTGATCCATCTCCAGAACAGACCTGGTCCTTTCTCTTACCACCACAGCCAAGTCATCAGCGTACGCCACCATGGTAGCTCCTTTCTCTGTGTTGATTCTCAGGATTTGATCATAGAAAATATTCGATAGTAAAGGTCCGATGATCGATCCTTGCGGTACTCCGCAGGTTATTGATATTTTGTCCCCCCACTGGGTTAATATATATCTGTCTGAGAGGTATGATTGAATCATTTTAATTAGGTATGGGCTGATTTTTGCCTGATATAAGGCATTTACTATCTTTTCCCAGGGGGCTGAGTTAAAGGCATTTTCTATGTCTAACGTGACCATTGCGCAGAATTCTCGGTTATTGTAGGCTTTTGTTTTTATTTCTTCAGGAGTTTCCATAATCTTCGATAGCGCATTTAAAGTTGATTTCCCTTTCCTAAATCCAAATTGGTTGTCGTGTAAGATTTTACGGTCTGTTATTTCTTTCTCCAGTCTGCTTTTGATCAACGCCTCTAGTAGTTTTCCGGCAGCATCCAGTAGGCATATGGGTCTATATGATGTAGGATTTAGCAGTTCCTTTTTTGGCTTCTCAATTAGTACCAGCTTTGCTTCCTTCCATATATCTGGAAAATGGCCTTTGGCTAAGCACATGTTCATAACACTGGCAATATTATCTGGATTATGCAAGGTAACAACCTTCACGATCTCTGGAAGAATGTGATCTGGTCCTGCGGCTTTGCCTGTCTTTATTTTGTTTGCTGCATTTATAATTTCTTCTGATGTGAAGAGCGTAATGGCTCTCTCCAGGAGGTCTATGTCTGGCCATTTAGTTACTGGGCGCTTTGGAAACAGTTTGTCCACTTGTTCTTGTGTTTCGCGTTTATCTATTGTCCTATGTCTTTTCAATTTAAATTTTTTTGTTACAATCTGATATCCTTTGCCCCAGATGTCATTTTCTAGCTCTTCGCTTAAGTCTTTCCACATTTTACTTTTCTGTATTTTTATTGCTTTTTTCAGATCGTTCTTTGCTGTTTTATATGCCTGCTCTTTTGTGTAATCGTTGTTGTCTTTTAGTTTTCTAGAACATACAAGTGATCTTCTTTGAGCTATGCATCGTCTTCTCTTTTCAGCAATTTCTGATGTCCACCAGTAAACTGGGGAATGGCCGTATTTCGGTTGTCTCTTTCTTGGGAGATACTTGTGACGCGCTAACCATTGACCCCTTATTTTGACTTGTCGCTAAGTTGTTCTTAAAAGTTTCTAGAATATCTGGGGATATTCGCCATCCTCGATAGGATTCTCTTGTATATTCTCTTTCATTGTTCAATTCTCCCCCTGTGAGTTTGAAACATATATTACGGTGGTCGGACATGTTTTCGGACTCTAACTTAACGCCATAGTAATAGTAATGTCGATGAGAGAACTGCCAGTTGCAGCGCAGAAAGTAGGAGTATCTCCTTCATTCACCGTAATTAAATCGTTCGCCTCTAACCATTCCTCCAGAATATACCCTTTTTGGTTTGTTGTTTTTGACCCGAAAATGGTTGTTTTTGCGTTTAAATCACCTATAATTATATTTTTTTGAGTTCCGCGTATATGTCTTTCGAGATTATATAATAATTCCTCAAATTCATTTATAGGTCTGTTTGGCGAAAAGTATATAGCCAGGCCAGGCCCTGGATTTCTACGCTTGTGAAGCCATTTCCCTTAAAGTGATGGGTCACCGATAGTTGGCGGTTCACGCGGATAAAACAATTGCCATCAAGATCGCAATAATCGGTTGCCACCTTGTTTATGTTGGGTTCCTGACCGATTACTATATCGATTTGTTTTTCATAAATCGTTTGGTTTAAAATATCATGGGCTGCATAACACCGATTAAGGTTTATCTGCAGGAATTTAATCTCTTTTGGAATGGTGTGTTTTTTTTTTCATTTTTTTTTTAGTCTTGTTTTCTGGCTAGGGATAGTGCGCGTCTGAAGGCTTTACATTGCATTGTATCGTACTTGTGACCTGCTGCATGGCATAGTGGGCAGAATTCCTCGTCTTTGCATTGTGTTTTTTTATGTCCATCAACCCCACACTTGTAACAGGTATTTGTTCGGTCGGGGCCATTGCATTCGGGGGTATTATGCTCATAAAACCAACATTTCTGGCAACTACTAACCTGCACTCTTTTGAGGATGGAGCAATTTACCAAACCTACCCGTATTTTGTTATTCTTTACTAATAAATCCGCGGTGGTTCTGTCGGTTGTTAGGGTGACTGCCAGTGTTTCTCGTGCATTTGGTCTAAGATCGCCGACTTTGTATGTATGTTTTTCTTTAACGAGCCCAATTTTGTTTTCAATTGCATATATGAGGTCTTCTTTTGTTGTGGTAGCGTCCATGCCTCTAATGTGCAGTACGACTAGTTTATGTTTTATGTCATTCCTTCGTGTTGTTTTTAAATTTGTATTTACTTTTAGAATCTTATCTAGCTCTGCCAATGCTCCTTGGTCTTTTTCAGTGGTAATAAGTAGTTTGCCGTCCTTGTTTTTTCTTAGACCTCGAATGGCGTTTCCAACTATGTTATTATTTTTTAACATCTCCTTGCAATTGTTTAGCACTTCTTTATAATCTTTTCCTGGCTGCTCTGCTATCATGGCGTAGGTGTTTCGTTGCTTGGTTTTTGGTTTGTCTAGGTCGTTTGTGGCTATAGTCTGCTTGGTAGTGAATATTTTCACCTTAGTATTTGAGCCATGAAAGATACATTCTGTCATTTTCCTTAATCTCTTTGGTGAAGATCTCGCGTGATACTGTTGACATTCTGAGGGCGGCAGGTGGAACCGACAGGGCACCCAAATCGAGTATTGATGAAAATTTCTCTGTTTAAAATAATGACTATTTTTGGAATGGTCATATTTTTTATTACGTGTTTTCTTTTCTGCTATAATTTGTTGCTGCTACAAGACTTTTTATCCAAAATCTACTTTAATTAATTTTATATTCCTACGAAATTAACTTTCCAAGCCTTCTTTCATTTAATCTGCAGTGCGATTGCTTAATTAAACTCGATAGAACGATGGTAAATCTCGGGGCTTATTATCTTCTAACTTCCGCTTTGAATATTACTTATGTTTTAATACTCGATCAGATCGATTTATTGAGGTAAGATTTTTTTTGCTTTAACAATTTAACATAGTTCATTGGAAGTTTTAATTTATTTTAATAGTTTTTTATTTTTTTTTCTGAATTTAATTAAAATTCGAATTTAAGGTAAGATTTTGTGATTTGTACAGTTCGAAGTATCTTTGAAAATAAATTGATTGAGTTGATAATTTCTTTGATTAATTCCATTTGATGAGTTCAAAAATAAAATCACAGCTCTTCTTGATTAGATTTCGTTATATGACCACTTATTAAATAACGACTGGAAAAATGTAATGTTGATCTTAATTATAATTTAAACTTATAATTAAATGTAACACTAAATTAATATCAACATTGAGTTACATCTTTCCCTCAAATCTTTCAATGCAACTAATTATAACGCGTCTTTCAAATTGAGTGGTTTTTTTTTAATTCTTGAATAAAACACAGATGGCGTTGAGAATTTGCCTAGGTCTGATCTCAATTGAAAAGTATAATGTATGACATTTATAAAAATGGTGTCGTACACAGTACAACAACCCGTTAAAATTGTTGAATTATTTTATGAAAATGGGCGTTCAGGAAAAATGTTTTCAGAAAAATAAATAAGATAAAAGAAGAGCAGTATATAGTCGTTGTGATCGTCCACAAGAGCATATTGATTTTGTACGTGAAAATGTTGCTGAAGACCCAGAAATTTCCATTAGTCGACGTTCGCAACAATTTGGACTCAGTGAATACATAACATGACGTATTTTACGAATGGATTTAGCTCTGAAAGCATATAAGGTTCAAATAACAAGGGATCCTTCAAAACGTTCATTTGTCAATTAGATCAAAGAACAAACAGATTTTCTGAGAAAAATCATCTTTTCAGATGAAGCACATTTAGAATTGATGGCTATGTTAATACACAAAATTGCCGCATTTGGGGTGAGGAAAATCCACTATTGATTCATGAGAAACCTTTATATCCTAAATGAGTTACTGTTTGATGTGCATTATGGTCAGGAGGTGTAATTGGGTCGTATTTCTTTCAGAATGCTGCTGGTGAAGCTGTAACTGTGAATGGTGTTCGATATCGTGAGATGATAACTAGATTTCTGTGAGCTAAATTAAATAATATTGATCTGGAGGATATGTGGTTCCAACAGGATGGCCCTACACCTCACTCTGCTAATGAAACAATTGATTTATTGAGAGAAAAAATTTATGGACCAGTTATTGGAAGAAACGGTGGTGTTAATTCGCTACCAAGATCATGTAATTTGACACCGTTGGACTATTATCTTTGAAATTACATAAAAAGCCAGGTCTATGAGAACAATCCATTATCGATTCCTGAACTAAAGGATGACATTATTCAAGTAATTGGTTTAGATAAAGTCAAGGTTATGCCAAAGTGACATCCAAAATTTTGATAAAAGACTGGGCTTTTATTCAAGAAATAAAAAACTGCTCAGATTGAAAGACCCTTTACTATTCTATTCTAGTAATAATGTTCAAGTGATAATAAAACCTGTATACTATATCTTTATTAAAATTCAACTTTAGAGGAGATCCCACGAATTAGTAAGTTATTCATTCTCTTGACACTGGTTTTGCTTACCACACAGAGATGATTAAATCAACCATAAAACTAATTTTCATTTTAAATTTTAACAGCTTTATTAATCATGATCGGATACTAATTTAAAATGTTAGCTCATTTGATATGGATCCTTTATACATGGAATATTGTCATTTTGATTTATATTTATGTAAATGTAGACCATACTAGTGATGTATTGATAGGTAATACTTCCTGCTGGAAAATGATATTTTCCAATAAGGGTATCAGAACTTTGAAACCTAATAGCGGCAGCAGTATTTGAAATGTAAATGTCATCCATAGATTGCAATGTTCAGTAACATTGTGTCAGTTCACCATGGAAAGATAAACAACGATTCAACAGCGCGTAGGAATTGGAAGTTAGAAGGTTTTGGGCTGAAGGAGTGATAGGACTTTATTTTTTTCAAAACGATTTTGGAAATTGCATTAGTGTTAATTGTGAACGCTATAGGAATATGCTAATAGAATATCTTTGCCCTGAACTTATAAATGTGGAATAAACAATGTTTTACTTCAACAAGACGATGCGACTTGTTATACATCCTGCCAGACAATCGATTTATTACAATAAAAGTTTCCTGAATGGATTCTTTTTTGTGACGTTATGGCCAATTTCTAGTAATAACTAGAATAAAGTAGAATAAGTAGTAAAGTAGTAATAACTAGTAATAAAGTAGAATAAGTTCTAGAAATAAACCCTGAACAATTCTTGACCTGAAACGAAACATTCATGCCACCTTTGAAAATATACCACGCGATATGTGCGAAAGAATAATCGAAAATTGGGCCTCCAGAAAGCATTCCACCAGATAAAGCCGAGGACATTTCAACGACATTATTTTCAGAACATAATACCATTATTTGTTTTAATATAAAATAAAAAATACCGGATTATCACTTGAAATTATCATTGCACCTCATTTTTAAGTTCTGGCACACTTATTGGACAACCCTTTACATGCGTACAAATCATGGTTTTTATTATTCACATTTTTTTTGAAGCTTACCAATTTTAATTCCCATTTGTTTCAATTAAATTTAAAATCGTTTTAAAATTAAAAGTTCAAAGAGCGTGAAACTGTATCTGAAATTTGGAATGTAGGATATATTGAATAAAAAACAATATTTTGATCAGTGAAAATAATTCGAATACTGTCGTTTTATTTCGCTATTGTTGTTTTACCAATAAAGACCACTAAAATATTTATATTTTGATGGGTTTTAAATGCCCAATACTTTAGAATACTATAATATTCTTTCACATATCTACAATTACAAGCTTATGCCACCGGGCATAGCGAGTTAAGAAACAAATAACGAATATAATATTTTTAGATTTTTACACCCTAAAATAGAAGCTAAAATTACATGATTTTTTTAAGAAATAAATTTGTGGAACATATCGATGGACAGGTGTCAGTCAACTCTTGGACACCGAGCAAACACCAGCCCTTTTGATACCGGCTTTTCTAACTTCTCCATCTACATAGCATGTCAGAAAAATAACGAAACTTTTTAAATACAAAAAAACACTTAGTTATTTTGTCAAAATTATTTATTTTTATTCAAAATACGTCCCTTCCGCATCAATACACCAGTGGGCACGTTCAACCTATGCTAACAAATATTTGTCTATGTCGTTTTTCGGAATCGTCTCATTAACCCTCGTCTCGGCTTCTTGAACTTCCTTTCATGGCCATTTTGGATTTCGGGAACAGGAAATAGTCACACGGAGATAAATCATCGGAATACGAAGGATGTCGAAGCACACAGATCGTTTTTTCGCCAAAAATTAACGAACACCTTGGTCCTATAAGATCGTGCAACAAAAGCCAATTTCCCGGCGCTCGTTCGGTCCTCACTCTTCCAAAAACACTCCTTAACATCCAGATAATTCACCACTGACATTTTGACCTTGTGGAAAGAATTCTTGAAGTATAATAACTTTAGAGTCATAAAAACAAATCAACATATTTTCTCGTGACTTCTGGAAATGCAGTTGTTTCGATTTTGGAGAGTCTGGGGACTTCCACGTAACACTTTGGCGCTTTGGTTGAGGATCGTAGTTGAAGCACCGAGTCTCATCACCAGTTACAATGGATTCTAGGAATATGCAGTTCCGTCTGGCTGTTGTAATAAAGTCTTTACAATGTTCAACGTGAGCAATTTCTTGGATCTCATTTAAGGAGTGAGAAGCAAATCCAGCACAGACTTTGCATTTGTTTAAATCATTTATCAAAATTTCATGAATCATGATCTTTGGTCATATTTTATTTCTCAATTCGCGCAGTTTTTCCACCAACTCATCGCGATTTTTGTTTTTAGGCCCGCCTGGCTTTGGGTCGTCTTTATTGGTCACCACCATAAACTTTTTTCATGAATTCAAATGTTTCTATAATAGTTTTACCAGCAGGAAACAAAATTTAATATGAGCTCTTTGTTCCATAGTGTTTTTGTGATGAAGTGACTAAAGGTACTGTCACTTTAAGCGCTATAACTTGACATCCGTTGATGGATTCTAATGATGGAGGTCTCTCTCATATTTACACCTTTCAGATTATATATTGTTTCAATAAATGGCGCTAGTTTTCTTTAAATTTAAAAAGTTCCGTTATTTTTCCAACATGCATGTGTATATTAAGTTGATGCAAAACCTAATCCCGTTTTTGGTTCTAAACGGCATTACATCGCAAAATGGAAATTTTATGGAAGCCTAGAAAGAACTTTATCAAAGAATACAAAGTTTGATAAATAAGTGTCTTCGTATTTCATGAATAATATTCAGGCCGTAATTGCAACAATCAGTAATGGGACACTATGGAGAATAACAAAAGAATATAAAATTGAAACACTATATGGAAACCAACAACGAATTAATATAGCCCGGCAAGTTTTGCACTACAACACACCAGAGAAGAGAAGAGGAAGCTCACTGAATACATGGAGAAGAATAATAATAAGAAATCTGAAGAAGTGAACTTTGACTATTTGCGACTGAACGAACAATTATTTCCCTACTATTAGGTTATTTGCTACTTAGGAGCCTATTGAACAATGATTGTTTAATACATTCATTCAAATATAGATATGTCCTATTAAATTGTATTTGCTTCTGAAATGTACCTCTTCTTTTAAAACTATATTTAACGGTTTTCGTCACACTTTTTCAACAATACAGATTAAATATCTAGGGAAAATTATTTTTTTACGCCTGTGTTTAAGTGAAATCGATATTACCAGTATGTTTTTCGAATCGATATGCGTGTTTCTTTAATTTTAGGTACTTTGCAGTACTATTTTACGGTTATGTTTTTGTTTATGATATAAAGAATAAAGGTTTTTTTTAACAACAAACTACCAGCTATTTTGATATTTGTAAAAATGTTTTGAAAAACAGTATTGTAATTAAGGTGATATTTGATTCTCAATCCTGATTTTCTGCTGATGTATTTTGCTATGATGGTTTACTTGTTACAATTTGTACAAAGAATCTCTTTAATTTCTTTTGTTGCCGTATAAAGGCCATTTTAGGCACATGGCTTTATGATATGGTATTTATTGCACCCGAAACTTGTTTATTCAAACGGTGTGGTTCTTTTTTTTCCAACCGAGCATGGTAATCGAACCAGCTACCACGTTGGCCACGGCTCAAAGTCTTAAGCCGGCGCTATACATTTTCCATACCATATGGCAAGCGTCACTTACACACAACACAACTTACGGTAACAATGTCCCAACGCAAGACACAAATGGACTTTGGTGTAGACGATTCAAAAGTGGTGATATCAAAAAATTGATATATTTCGCGAACCCAAAACCCAGAATATCATGGGTTGGCCCAGGACAACCATAAACATCGACTACAAGACCGAATCGTTTTGGAAAGAAGACAATATTGTGCATTTGGTAGTATCAGAAGGATTGTGTACCATGAGCTTCTGAAACCAGTTGAAACAGTTAATACCGTTCGCTACAGTCAACAAATGATCAATTTGAAACATGCATTGATTAAAGATGACCTGAATGGGCTACAAGCCAAGTAAAAATGATTTTACAGCACGACAACGCCGCACCCCATACAGCGAAAGCAGTTAGATATACCATTTCATCACTTGGCTGGGAACTTTTGCCCCACCCGCCGCACTTACCAGACTTGGCCCCTTCCAGGTACAACTTGTTTTCATCAACGTCTCACGCATTTTCCATGAATCACTTTAATAATTACAGAAATGTCGAAAAATGGCTTGATGACTGGATCACCTCAAAAGATGTATAGTTTTTTTGGGTGGGCATCCACAAATTGCCAGAGAGATGAGAAAAATGTGCAACTAGCGATGGTGCATACTTTGAATAAACCATTTTTTACCATTCTTCAAAATTAAACGTGTTTTTTAAAAAAGAAATTAAGAATTATTAATCACCACACCTGGTATATATAAAACACCAATTCCATTATATCTACTATTAATCAATTACCGTTGGGGAATGAGGGCAATATCTTTTCTCTGCCTCAACAAAATTGCCTTCCAACTGATGAACAAATTGGCCGTTAATGCCGCAATATATCAATAAAAGGAAAAAAATAACCCAAATATTCATCATAGCGGCAAATTGGTGAATTGGATTAGCCGATGAAATGTTATATCTTTTTTTTTGTAAAAGTACGCGAAACTCAAATACCAAATTGGACGATTGACGTTACTTTTTTTATTTAAAGTGTAATTACCTAAATTAATATACCAGTTTAGACGAAATTTGATTATGAAATTATCGTATACAGGGTCGTATATCTTATCGTATACAATACATCGTATTCATATACAGGGTCGCTATTATGTATGGAAACGGCCAAATATCTCGAAAAGGCTTTTATATTTCTTAATGAAATTTTGTATACAAACATCAGGAAGTTTTTGGGTATATTTTCTTTTTTTTCTTGTCGTTTATTTAGAATCCAAGGCTAACATGATTTTTTAATGACAGTACTTAAATTTAGCATTGTTGGAAAAAGCATTTTTTCTGAATTCAACGAGGTAAATATTATGGTTATTTATGGTAGGGTTTTTTTTAAATATATTTAAAAAATGGCTAAAAGGTGTTTCGGTTTCTTTTGCCAATATCAGATTAAAAAAAACAATATCACAATTATATTATTTTTGTAATTAAACTGTTTACAAAAGGTGTTCAAAATGCCAACCATTAACTTCCTGATAGTAACGGATATGTTGGACGAAGCCTTGAATTGCATTTTCGCACCAGATAAGAAGTATATCGGCAATTTCTTGTCGAATTCGTAATTTGAGATCTTCTAGATTTTCTGGCTAGTTAACGTAAGCCCGACTTTTTAAATCGGGTGGTACCAAGTGTGGTGACATTCGATAGCCCCTCGTCGACCGATTCATCGGTTTGAGAAAGCAGTGTTAAGAAAATTTCTAACGTTAATGCCATAGTGTGGTGGTGCACCATCTTGCTATAACCATGTTTCCTGGTTTTGATTAATTAAAATTGCAAACGTTGAGGAATGATATTTTCTTCCATTAGATCAAAATAATTTTCTGCTGTCAAGTTGCCATCAATGAAAAAGGGTCCTATAGTATTCTTGCCAATAAATCCCGTCCAAACATTTAACTTTTGAGGATAGTGTGTATGAACCTGCTCCATCCAGTGCGGATTAGTATCAGCCAAGTATGTACAGTTGTGTCTGTTAACATGACCATTTAAACAGAATGTTGCTTCATTCGTGAAAATATTTGAAACAAAATTTGGATTGGTATTTATTTCTTCCATCATAACATCGCAAAACTCAACTCTTCGATCAAAATCATCTTCACTTAATTCCTGTAGCAATTGTATTTTGTACGGATAAAAATCTTTTTTTATTATTTTTTTAATTGAGCGTCTACACATGTTATGATTTAAAGCTAATTGTTGTACGAAAATCTTACCATTGTCTACTACATCAATTAAAATATTCAACGAATTTTCGTCATTAGTCTTTGTTTTTTGTCTTCCTAATTTTGGATGACCTTTAATGCTGTCAGTATAATTGAATCTTTTCACCGTTTTTGAAACTGTTGACTTAGTCATGTTTTTATTCGGATATACTTCATGAAATACTCGACAAATTTCAGTATAAGTGCGGTTTCTGTCACCGTTTCCAACAATTGTTAGTATTTCAAATATTTCTCTTTCAGTTAAATACATATTAATTCCATATAAAAATTTAAAGAAATTTGAAATTCACAAATTGATGTTAACAGTTGACAATTGTAATCAAATACTTCATCTGTCATCCATAGTTTCATAGCCTACTAAATGAAAAATAAATTTACCCTAAAATAGACCTAAAAACCTTTTAGCCATTTTTTAAAATCTATTCTAAAAAACCATTTGTACATCGTTGAATTCAGAAAAAAATACTCTTTCCAACGATGCCAAATTCAAGTACTGTTGCTATTTCAACAAATCAGCTTATCTTTGCCACTTTTTGGGTATATTTTTTTTTCGTGTCGCATATTTGAAATCATATGCGACAAGAAAATAAAATATACCCAAAAAGTGGCAAAGATTTCCTGATTTTTGCGTACACAATTTCATTAGGAAATCTCAAAGCGTTCTCGAGATATTTGACCGTTTCCGTACATAATACCCTGTATATTTTGTTAAATAAACATAGACGAAATAATGCCAAGAGCGTTAAAGAGGCGTAAACCATTGGACCTAATTGTTACATATTGTTTTGGCTGCACTTTATTTACAACTGTGCTCCACGATTTTTGGAGATGGATAAAAATGTCAAGGAGTTTGTCTGAAATTTTAACAAGACATTTCTTTTGTTGAATCACTAAAAGTGTTGGAGCCGACCTACGGATCTACTATGAGTTATTAGGTCCTCAACTTAATTCTAGCCGGCCGCGCCAGTCACGGTGTCTAAGACCGCCCATGGTACCGTTGATTGGCACGGCAGCAGCTTCGACTACTGCTATTTCAGTGTAGATCCTCGTTTAATATATTGAATTCCCGCCGTTTTTTATTTAAAAGAAATATTAAAAAAGCAATAATTACAACAACAAATTAATCGATGATGTATTATCTGTCATTGTTTACGATCTGCTCCCACCTCTCGACCAATATATTCATGCCCTTTCACCAGAAATCGCCCGTCTTGGACTCCAAGAAATTGTTCAGTCGGTTTTTAAGGTTCTCATCGTTGGTGAAGGTTAAGTCCCTCATTTGGTTGGATAGCTAGCGGAAGAGGTAGAGAGAGAGTACGGCGGATACGGAGGAACCTCCCATTGAAGATCATTCAGGGCCTCCTTGATGATATTTGCTGTTTGAGGTTGTGCATTGTCATGGAGTAAGATGACTAGGCCCTTCTCCAGTATTTCTCTGTACAAGAGACCCTCCCAGTCCCACCAAACGCAGATCATTGTCTCCTTGGGATGGAGATATCGCTTAATTCTCAGTTTTGGCATATCCCTTGAAGCCACCCATTCATTCCTTTGTTTCATATTGACATGTAGAAACCATTTCTCATCTCCCGTGACGATTCTGTACAAAAATCGTTGCTTGTGACCGTGTGCTGCCCGGTGTGGGGCGATATTTTGAGCAGCTTTGTTGCGGCGATTTTCCTTGTTGTCGTCGGTTAGTTTATGTTGCATCCAAGCTCAGAGTTTTTGAGTCGATCTCATAGATTAAAGATGTCGGGAGATTGTCACAAGACCACAGCCTATCTTCTCAGTCAATTCTCCTTCAAAAGCAAGTGTCGAAAATGAAGTTGTTTGTCACCTGCAATTTTCACTACAAAAGCCTGAAAGTTAATTAAAAAATGAACAGAAGAAGTGCCAGTGGGTCTGTAGAGCAGGGGTCTCCAAACATTCCAGCCTTACGGCCATACTGATTACCCTAGTAAGTCCCAAGGGCCAAAACCGTTTTAATGTTTCTGTCATTATCTATAATTTGTAAACTAGTCGCCGAGTACGCGACCTAAACGAGCATATGCTTGCTAAACTCGCTTGTCGCGAGCCGGATTGATGACGCTACCGGCCGGAATTGGCCGCTGCTGTAGATTAAAAGAAGAACATCTTCTGCTGTAGATTAAAAGAAGCTACCTTTCGAATACATATACAGGATGTTAATGAAATACTCTGCCAGACTATTTTGGCAAATTCTATGTCACAAAATAACACAAAAATGTCATACGAACATGGGTCCGGAAATCCTTCGTGTTCGACATACACGGGGTTGAATATTTCAATTTTTTATTTAATTGATATCTTCCGCATAAAGAAAGGTATTGTAACCAGATTTAATACACATCATCAGCCTTCCGGTTGCCATAATCTAAGAGAATATCAAGTCCTACAAGCAGCCACTGGCGGAGTTTTAGGATTTTGCTACAAATTAAGTTAAAACATAATTAGTACGGACCTGTTCAACATTAAACTTAAATATATTTTTCAACACAGAACATTATTATCAAGTGTATCTTGATATTTTTTTCATTTAGACATTTAGTATGAAAATGGCATTTAAGGCAAAAATAGTCTTCCTCGACTTTAAACAGGATAAGTATGGAAACTTGATATTTGACGATATGTGTATTGTTAATGGCGCTAAATAACCAAAGTAACTGATGCGTCCTTAATAATTAAATAATCGTATACCTATTTTAAAATGCTATCTTTCAGCTTAAACATTAGGTATAATATACGAGCCTAATGTGAATATAACCTGAAGAATCTGCAGGCGCACGGTCATTCGAAAAGCAACAATTGAGATAGTGCCTTCTTTTCGCCACTTATCTGGAAAAAATGAACACAACGGTTCGGGCAGTAGGATATTCTATAGACTTCTAAGGTCTTGAAGCTTATGCAAATAAAGTCTGACTGAGCCTGATCTGATTTTCTAACTTCTGTAGTAATAATTGTTTTGTTTTAACAATAGTGTTTGTATTAAATATTCTGAAAGCAACTTCGAATGTAGAAACTTTTAATGCAGGTAGCTTAATGATCATAACCGATCATATAAAACCTTATTTCCTCTTTAGAAATAACATCAGGAATGTAATGGTTAATTTTCTATTGCTGTAATCTCCTGCCAATTACTAAATTGTCGTACAAAGTTCCGTAGTTTAATGGAAAATTAGTCTTAGCAACGTGATGCCTCCTCAGTGCATATTAAAGACAATTTCATACTAATCAGAATGTAGATTGTTTAAAAGCTTATGAATTGGGTATTAGTTGCACCCTTTTAAAGTGCCGTGTTTCTGTGAGCTGTAATTCTATGCGATAAGTAAATGATGATAGCCCGTGTCATGTTATATTTAGTCAGTATTGGCCAATGTTGATTTGACAAAAATTGACTTTTACATGTTGATTTTTACATAAATTGAATTAAGAACTGCATCAATTTGTTATTTTTACATTCGTTTGGTTGATATGTATTACAATTTTGTAATCAAGAGACATTTCTGCCAGACTTTTTTAACAAATTCTGTTACAAAATAATACAAAAATATCATACGAACATTGGTTCAAAAATCCTTTTTGTTCGAGATACACGGGGTCGAATAAATTCGTTATTTCCGTTTCGTGAATTTCTCGTATAAAATGTGGCGGAAATCCATCATGTAGAAAGCATATATTCTGTCTAACATTTAAAAGAATAACATGTAATAATTGTGGCAGATTGTTCTGAAGAAAGTCTAAATAATTTTCACCTGTCAGTCGACCGGGAAGATTTACACATTTACACACATTTACTGAAAATCTGTGCTGAAAATGAGTTCATTTCGCAACATGGAGATTTTCTACTGCTCAAACATGGTTGTTGTGGAAACTCCATTTCTTCGGTAGCCAAAATAAGATTGGTAAAATTTTCATTTCTGTTATACTGATGTAAAAGCCATTGACAAAAATTCGCATTGTAACGCATGTACCCGTTGATAATCATAGATATAAAAGAATTCCTGTCGTATAGTCTTCCACTTTACTATGACCAACTTCAACTTGACCTGCTATAGACTTTGTGCTCGTTGTTGACTCATTTTCGACAATTTCTAAAATTTCTTCCTCAATCTTTACCATTTCGCTTGGAGGAGGTCTTCCAGCGTGACCTCCTCATTGTGACTTTAGGTACCCTGTGTCGCGAAGTCTTGTAACTAAATTTATAAGCATCCGCATAGCCGGATGGTTTCTTAAAGACAAACTTTCCGCGTAGTAATGACAAACTGCGGCTGCATTTTGTTGGCAGTCCCCGTAAGTTAATATTATGTCCACTAGTTCAGTGTTTCCATAAACATGTGGCATTTTAATCGCAGAAAGAACCGAAAAATTAAACACGCACTATTATGGAAGTATTACCACTGGTCAAATCGAACATCGCACTCAAAAGAAATATCGTACAAGAATACAGAAAACTAGTCATTCCCAGTATCATCAGCAAACAAATACTTTATGTGTTTACAACGTAGTGGTCGTGAATATCAAAAAGCCAGGTCTGTTTTCAAATTTTGTTACTCTTAATAGCTTCTTTATTTTGCAATTTTCATATATATGCTTTTTGGTAAAATTACTTATTTTTACGAGTAATATAACTTGTTAAAATAAATTACTCAACTATGAAAACATCCTCTAGGACAAATTAGTCAAAATTAGAATTTTGTTGGATAGCCTTTATGGCATGAAGTCTATATGATTTATGGCAAACTTCAACCGGAATGGAATACCAGCTTTCTTGAACCCATAATTTTGTGGTATTTGTTGTTTTTCTTAAAGTTACACTCGTCTGCAAAATTTTCCACAGATTTTCTGTAGGACTTATGTCCAGTGACTGAGATGGCCAAGATAAACAAACAATATTGTTGGTATCCAATCAAGTTTTTACACTTTTCGCGGTGTGTTTGGTTAGATTGGTTTGTTGGATCATTGTCGTGCTGGAAGTTCCGCCGTAATGGCATATGTTCTTCGGCATAAGGCAACATAATATTCTGTAAGATGTAAGATGTTTAAGTAAATTTCTTTGGTCATGTTTTGTTTTATATAATGAATTGGACCACTCCGGTATATGGAAATGAACCTCAAATTTTAATATTGTCACCACCATGTTCGACGCAACCAACAGAATTTTTTTGAATACAAATATTCATTCATTATTACCAAATAAATTTATTTTAGTTTTTTCAGAAAAAAAAACCCCATGTTCTCTATTTAAATTATTTCGTTCAAACTCCTTATATTGTTTTAAGTGTTTTTTATTCAAATAGGTAACTTTCCTTGCAATTCTGGCATTATAGCCAACATGTTGCAAATATCTAATACTTCTCGTACTGATTGGTAACTGTAAATCCCGTTTGACAACTGTCGATGTCAAAAAGGGATTTTACATACTTCGCGAGTTAAACGACCATTTTCTCGACTAGAGGTTTTTTCGTTTCCGGCCTCGAAACTCTGGTTTTTGCTCCATGTTTTTTTCTTTTAATATTTTTGAAACAACGCTAGGAAGTTTGACGAATAAATTTATAAAGTTTTTCTGTTCTCGCAATTGCATGATTAGCCAGCGTTTTTTGTCAGTACAATGTTTAGTAGGATCCATTTTTTTTAAAATGTTTGTATACACAAACAAAGCCAACAAACAATAAAAGCCAATTTCTGATAAAATGTGACAAATTCTCTACATCTACGTAATATTTATCGGTCACACTTAAAGTCTAATCTTTTTGAAGTGGAATTATACATTACGTTTATCTACCCTTGATGTATTAGACTGTGGAGAGGGTTGAGTAATTTTCTTTTTCCAACCAAATCTATCTTGAGTCAGTTCCATTACCTCCTATTGTATACATTTCTGAACCCTTTTTACCCAGCATTTCTTGGCCTGCATCTTTTACTCTTTCCTTATACTCTAATTAATTTCCATTGTGTGGGGAGACCATCCACGTCAAATAATGAAGACAATATTACCAAAATCAAGGATTTTACACTGAGTAATCAATCGCCTTTTAAGTTTTACAGACATTATTTCTCATATTACTGAAATATTATTTGGATTAATTCAATCAATTTGCCAAACAATTTAAGCTTGTCTTCTGTATCTTTTTGTCTAGTTCCGAAAATACCGATTGTTATTTGAAAAACATCCAAATTGTATCTGTATCTATATGTAATTCTATATGTATCGAGGTAGACCATCAAAAAATTAATCTGTACTGGTTATTTCACATGTTGAATTATGTGACCTTTTAATCGTTTATTATTTTTTGACATAGATACCTTATAGATACTAACAAAGAATAAAATTTAATAATCTTAATTCATAATTTTTAACATTTCTGTCAGTCAGTATGTTTACACAATTCTGGCGGAATGGAACTAAAGTAAAACTAGGTTAAAGTTTAATTTGTTTTATTTTCCCGTTTTATGGCAAATAAATTGTTAAATATTAAAATTAACAAATTACAATAAAAAAACATCAGTAATTGGACATGATAAATATAACATTCATAATGAGTATGCTTGCAATTATTCTGATTTTGATAATTGAATGAATAATCATATGAATCATTTAGTTTCTGAGAACGGAATTGATTCCCTTGAATAGCAAATTGTGTTCAATTAAATATTCAATCAAAAGATTCAATGAATTTGTTCAATTCAATTAAAGTTCATTTCAAAATTATTTATATTATTAGTGATGAATGATTTTTGATAAAATTTTAGAAATAGAAACAAGTTAATGATGTTAACATTTCTTGTTGTGATATCACGATGTACAGTATCGGACAGAAGTAGAGCAACATGATATTAATGATATTCGTTGATTTGTATAAGAACAACCCCCTATACTAACAGCAAATATATATAAACGTATCTTATTGAATCCCATAATTGTAAACAATTTCTGAAATACAGTATAATTTTTGATACTTTTATTAATTTTATTTTATTTCTGAATAAGGCGACAAAAAAATCTTAAAAATCTATCCAAAAACAATGTTTATTAGTGCATTTTTAAATATGTTATTAGTTGCAATTACAAGCTGCAAGATGGCTCGTGGCGTTAATATATCTGTGAATCTCAAAAATCGAGTGGTACAAGCTTATAAAAGTGGTGAGAAGCAATGTTCCATTTCCAAACGTTTAATGCTTTCTTAAGTCAGTAGTTTCGCGAACTATTCAATTTTTTTTCGCCGTGGGATCGTACTGAACCTGACTAAACTGGGAAGACCGAACAAAATACTTCACGAATGGATTAAAAAAATCAAAAAAGCATTACTATAAGAGCTCTGCATGTTTAAGAACAGATTTGGATGACGTGAATGTTTCTACAAGAACAATTCAACGAAGATTATGTGAAGGAGGTTTGTTTGGACGAAGATCAACCAAAAAACCACTATTATCTAAAAAGAATAGAAAAGCCCGACTGTAGTTCGCCATGGAACATGTACAGTGGAACAAGAAGCCGTAGAGGAACATTTTATTTAGGTGACAAATCGAAGTTTTCATTAATCAGTAGCTACGGAATCAAACACGTTCGACGTTTAGATAATAAAAACATTCAAATCAAATACGTCGTGAACACTGTGAAGCACAGTGGAGGGAACTTTAAAGTATGGGTTTGCTTCTCATATGGAAGTATTGGTCATAGAATCATCGGCATTATGGATAGATTTGTTTATGCCGATATTTTAGAAAATGTTATGCTATCCTTTGCCGAGTGGAATATTCCTCTAAAGTGGGTTTACCATCACGATATGACCCAAAATTTTGTTATCATCGTTAATGACCCAAATTTGGACGATATGTTGGAAGCTTTGGAAAAAATTTGGGTACTAATAGACTATTCAGTGCTCCATAACTTAATTGACACAATGCCAAAACGGTGTCAGGAAGTCATTAGAAATAAACGTTATTGGATCAATAATTGATTAAAATAAATTAAATGTTGACATGTTCTTGCCTTAAATAAACTGTTTTTGAAAATTACTTTATTTTTGTCACATGCTTTGTTAATAAATATATTTGCCACGATAAGAATAGAAGTAATGTGCCTTAAATTTTTTTTATTATGTTAGTACTATCTTAATTGGGTTTTACAATAGTTTAAATAAGTTTTTCTGTTAATTAAAAAATTCAAAATTTTATTTGGCGCTCCACTTATGTCCCATATATATATATATATATATATATATATATATATATATATATATATATATATATATATATATATATATATATATATCGCGTCATACACACTATATGAGACAAATAACGGAACTTACTTGTTGTGTGTTAACGGCTTTTTGGACTCTGTAGTACTGTCATTATAAAGCTTCTTTTATAGCAAGTTTGAGTTTTGAGAACAGGAAATGGTCTGCTATAATAAGCGAATATGGACTATTAGAATATTAGTCCGGGAGTACATCCGATCCTTTGTGTCCCGTTTATTTGGAACGCGCAGACGTTTCGCCAAGGTCACACTTGGCATTCTCAATGCGTGTGTCTGAAGACTTAAGTTTTCAGTCTTCAGACACGCATTGAGAAGGGCAAGTGTGACCTTGGCGAAACGTTTCCAACAAACGGGACTAACATATATATATATATATATATATATATATATATATATATATATATATATATATATATATATATATATATATATATATATATACTCACGTCAACGCTCTAGGCATTACTTAGTGACCCAACACCGACAAACACATACAATACGCACACAAACATCCATACCCGCACCAGGATTCGAACCCGGGACCATTGGATTGCCAGGCAGGCGACTAACCCACTAGACCACCGCGGTCGGCTGAACATATTTGTTTCCAAATCATTCCCGGCGTCGATCCGTTGATTCTGCGAAAAGTCACGACGTTTCGCTAAAATTTCTAAGTCAGTTGGACTCTTCAGTCGAAGCGGACAACACTTGAAAATGCCAAATGAGATTTTGGCGAAACGTCGTGAAACAGAATCAACGGATCGACGCCCGGAAAATATTAAATGTAATATATATACCGGTCGTTTCATCGAAGGTTATAATTTTAGAAATAATTAGAAGTTACCTGATTGACTTAGCCATGTGACTTCTAGTAGATCGTCTTCAATGATCCTTTACCATCACGAAATTGTCCAAATCATATAAAAATCATGTTATGGTTCATTGTTTGTTTTAATCATTTGAAAAGTACCTCTGACACTATACGCTTAACAACGCAGCTTTACCTAATTACCTTTTCCATTGGACATCCGGCAATACCTGGTATAAAAGCCGAAAAACCTTCATGCTATAGATTTGTTTTCTGTTATTATTTTCTTCCATTATGTAATATACCGAAATAAATGGTATAATGAATATTATTAATAAGATTATATTTTCTAGTAGATTTTTTTAATATTTAATATATAAGATGCGTCTCACAGAAAAAAGGACTTTTTGAAAAAATCACACATATTTATTTTTTCGAAAAAAATATGATTTTTGTTTAAAAGAGTCTCCTTGTGCATCAATACAACGTTTTGCACGGTCAATTAGGTTGACGAATCAATTTTTGAGCTCGGCTAAAAATATGTCCTTCGGGATGGCGGCTTTCATCAGCAAATGAAGTTTTTCGAAGAGGTACAAGTCACAGGGAGCCGAATCAGGCGGGTATGGTGAATGATTCATTGTTAAACTGCCATTTTTGCTAAAAAAATCAGTGATGAGCATCGAGCGATGGAACGGCGCATTATCGTGCAACATCAGCTGCCTTGTTGACGGTATTGTGGTCGCACACAGCGAATACACAACAGACGCTTCATAACACCAAGCTAAAACAGCACCGCATTGATCGTTTGATCAAGTGGAACGAACTCCTTGTACACAAATCAACATTGTTTTGATTTTTGACTTTTCAAGGCGCCTTTTCTTCGGATTGGCTCTCTCGGGTGCTTCCATTTGGCACTTTTACGCTTGATTTCTGGATCATATTGAAAACACCACGTTTCATCACCAGAAACAATGTTGTTCTTACAATGTTAGCAAACAATCAAGTCCTTGCAATGTTGGATTCGGAGCAATTTCGTCGTCAGTCAAATGATCGTTCAAAATGCGATAAATTCAGTCTTTGGATATGTTCAGTTCCATTTCTATATATTGCAACGAAGATTTTGGCTGATTTTTTATACATTTACACACAATTTCAATACTACTTTCAGTAACCACCGAATTTTTCGGTCCATGTTTGTCGTTCTTGATGTCCTCACAACCTTCTTTGAATCGTTTAAACCAATCGTGAACTCTGCCACGGGAAAAACAATCTCCACCATACACTTATTTCATTAGTTGAAATGTTCATTAATTGAATGTTTTACCGAGTTTAAAACAAAACTTAATATTCGCACTTTGTTCAATATTCATTTTTCGACCGATGACGCATTTAGCGCGATAACTTGGCTTCAAATGATCCGAATGTCATGATGTTTTGTGAGAACGTCACTGAAAGATGCACCTTTCCAACACTTACCACCGTCAAAAGATGGTGAGGCGCTACTAAAAATAACTATTTTTTAAAAATCCTGTTTTCAGTGAGTGGCGCCTTGTAGATTTAATAGCACACCATTTATATATTTTTTCGGATATAATGAAATGGATAAATATGATTTATAAATGTTCAATAAAGATTCAATAAGTAACTAATATATGGTACACTCCTATTATTTTTAAATCGCTAAATATTTCAGATATGTATGTTATTTAAAGAATGACGCATATCTAATGTTGCAGTCTATAAACATTCCTTAATACATTTAAAATTATACGCATCAATTAATATTAATCATAAGATTTGATAAATATTTACAAATGACTCATTATATTTAACATCATTTCTGGAGAAAGAATCTTAAACGAAAACAAAAAATACCTTAAAATTAATTAATGGTATAATTTTTATATTGTTTTTTTTTTAATTCCATTTATCTATTATGTAAATTGAATATTATCGAATCTAAAAAATAAATTTGATGATCAATTGCTCTAATTTAAATTTCAAACATTTTAATTAATATCAATCAATACTGCTGTATAGATCACAATTTTTAATGAGTTTATACTGAAGATATTTAAGCAATTTTTAATCAATACGCTTTGAGTGTACTTTTTTTTCCGCGATCGGGGATTTTTCGTTTCAGAAATAAAATGTAAGATGATCTGGATTAAAAGTAGCAATAAAAAATATTAAAAATTATTGCATTTTCAGTGCCAATTACTGAATTTCAATTATACAATTCCTAGATCATGTTTAATATAAATGTACCCTCAATATAATTTGAATTGATAAAAAGATATAAAATATTCGAAACTAGTTTGTACTTTTCTATTACATCCATAGCATCAAAACGATGCAAAAGCAATGAGTAACTAAAGACTTAAACTTAACTTAAAAAAAATTAATATCGAAAACCAAACAACATTTGTCATTTTAACATGTCAAACGAAGCTACCAAACAAAGTGTAAGTTTGCAGTCAAGTCTGTGAATCTGTGTCTCAATATTCTGGCAAATCAGAATGCAACGTTTATCAGAGTAACGCTTGCAAATTCTTGAAATTTATTATCAAAATCAGTGTTCTCTGCGCCAAACTTATAGAGCATTTCGTGAATTTGAACTTTGTGATGTATTAGCAGAATTATCAACAAATTCCGAACGCATTTTACGCTGCCCGATATTAAAACAAAAACAAGACAAAAAATTGTACGTTCCGAAGAAAATATCGCCGCTGTTGCTGGCAGAGTTAATGAAGATCCAAGTTTATCAATTCAACGCCGGACTACGTGGATGGATTATTTAATTCCGAATTTGAATGTTATCGGTCTGGAAGAGATGTGGTTTCAACAGGACGGCTCCACATATCATACAACCAACGCAACCATCGACTTATTAAAAGAACAGTTCGGTGAGAAAATTATTTCGAGGAACGAACCTGTTAATTGGCCACCAAGGTCATGTGATTTAACACCTTTAGATTATTTCTTTGGGGTTATGTTAAACCTTGGGTCTCTGCCGATAAACCAGCAACTATTGATGCCTTGGAACCCAATATAATCCGGACAATTGCGGATAAAAAACCCCGATTGCCTGAAAAAATGATCGGAGATTGGATTATAACAATGCATTGTTAGAATATCCGCGGTGAACATTTGTCCGAAATTGTTTTCACACATTAATGTCATTGAATCTTATTTCACATAAAATAAATAGTTTCAAGACACCTAATTTGATTGTTTGTTTTATTTAAATTTAAATTTCGTTTATCTATATAAATAAAAATGAATGTTGCTAAGCGCAAAACTCGAGAACGGCTCGACCAATTCGGCTAATTTTTTTTTCGTATGTTCCTTAAGGCACACGGAAAGTTTTAATAAAAAAAAATGCGTGGACAATAGTAAAACAATACTTTTCTTTTCACATAAAAACTAGCTGTCAAACAGTTGACATAAATTGTCAACGTCAATCTAAACAAAACAAATATGCCATTCCGTCAAATCTATAAAATACTTTTGCAAATATGTAACAAAAGAAAGTGATATGGCTGTTATTGGAGTTAGTGCTGAGAATTCCATTGATGAAGTTAACCAATACCAAATGGGCCGTTATATTAGCAGTAATGAAGCAATTTGGCGCATTTTTTCTTTCTCCATTCATGAAAGATACCCCACTGTAGTTCATTTAGCAGTCCACTTAGAAAATGGCCAAAGAGTATATTTTATTACACAGAATATACTACGAGTTATTCAACTACCATCTACAACCTTGACCAGTTTTTTTGATATGTGTCAGAATGATGATTTTGCCCGAACACTGCCATACTCAGAAATGCGAAAATATTATACTTGGAATCAATCCTCAAAACAATTTCAACGACGGAAACAAGGAAATCCAGTTCCAGACTACCGCAATATATATTCCACTAATGCCATTGGTCGAATTTATTCAGTCCATCCAAGCAATAAAGAGGGTTTCTATTTGCGATTACCGTTAGTCAATGTTCGGGGCCCAACATCATTCCAACATTTACGAACTGTAAATGGTGAATTATGTGACTTACATAAAAGCTTGTCAGCGTTTGCAACTGTTAGAAAATGATTCCCATTGGGATCAAACCTTAAATGATGCTGTAATTTCTTCAAAACCTCAGCAAATACGAACATTGCTTTCTAGAATTATATCGACATGCTTCCCGTCAAAACCAATTGATTTATGGATGAAATACAACGATAATATGTGACGATATCTTTCATCAAATGCGCACTAGAACAGGGAATATACATTTACAATACACAGAAGACGAGGCGACGATTTACAACGAGGCATTGATAATAATTGAAGGCATGTGCTTGATGATGTCAAACAAAGTATTATCTCAATTAGGCATGGCCGTGCCTAATCGCCCAATGCACGACTTTTTTAATCGAGTTGCGACGTGAAAAACGGTATGATCTCGATGCTTTAAAGGAATCAGTTAGAATAAATGTACCGCTGTTGAAGTAACAACAAAAATATGTCTTTAATTCACTTATGAAAGTTGTAAATGATGGAACTGGAGGAATTTACTTTTTGGACGCTCCAGGTGGTACAGGAAAGACTTTTTTGATTTTATTGATTTTAGCAACAATTCACTCACAAAATGAAATTGCACTCGCACTTGCTTCATCTGGTATTGCAGCCACATTATTGGAAGGCGGTCGAACAGCCCATTCAGTGCAAAAATTACAATTGAATATTCAAAGCAATGAAACTCGGACCTGCAATATTTTGAGGAACTCAGCAATGGAAAGGTTTTGCAGCAATGTAAGTTGATAGTGTGGGATGAATGTACGATGGCACATAGAAAGCCTTTGGAGGCATTAGACGGAACTATGAAAGATCTGCGAAACAATCAAAACCGATTTAGTAGAGCGATGATTTTATTAGCAGGAGATTTCCGTCAAACATTACCAGTGATTCCACGGTCAGCGTCAGCGGATGAACTCAATGCATGTTTAAAGTCCTTCGTTTTGTGGAAATACGTCAAGATACTAAATTTAAGTAAGAATATGCGTGTTGAATTGCAAAATGATCGATCTGGAGAAATATTTTCTAAACAACTCATTGACCTTGGCATTGGTAATGGCAAAATCCCCGTTGATGATTCCACTGGTTGCAATACATTTCCTGTCGATTTTTGTTAGTTTACTGAAACAACAACCGAGCTCATACAAATGGTGTTCCCAAACGTCGCTCAAAATTACAAAGATCATTTTTGGTTGAGCAAACGTGCTATATTAGCTGTCAAAAAGACGGATGCAAATGAAATAAACTTCAAAATTCAAAATGAAATTGCCGGTGAATTAAAGACATACAAATCAGTTGATTGCGCAATTAATCAAGATGATGTTATCAACTATCCACCAGAATTTTTAAACTCATTGGATTTGCCAGGATTGCCACCCCATAATCTTCAATTGAAAGTAGGATTGGTAGTCATAATGTTACGATATATTAACCCATCGCGTCTTTGTAACGTCACACGGTTATCAGTGAAAAATTTATTTAACAATGTAATCGAAGCAACAATTCTAAAAGGAAAATATAAGGGAGAAGAAGTGTTGATACCCCGCATCCCAATGATACCAACTGACGTACCATTTGAATTTAAACGACTGTAGTTTCCAGTGCGGCTTGCTTTCGCAATGACCATAAATAAATCATAGAGTCAGTCTTTAAGTATTTGCGGCATTAATCTTGAAAACCCATGCTTCTCTCATGGACAGTTGTATGTTGCCTGCTCTCGCGTTGGGAAACCGTCAGCATTATTTGTCTACGCGCCAAGTAACCAAACAAAAAATATTGTATACCATAAAGCATTAGAATGAATATCATCAAGTTTATAAAGTATTGCAGTCTACGAAATAGAAAACATATTTTTGTAAATAATCGTCGTTTATTGTTGAGACATAAATAACGTGATCACTCGGGAATACTCGGGAGTCTGTCCTCCGGGCAGCTAATATATATATATATATATATATATATATATATATATATATATATATATATATATATATATATATATATATATATATATATATATATATATATATATAGTAAGTGCCGGAATTAATTTTTCGATTTTTTGGTTCATAAAAACAATTTTATTTGGAACTAACAGTACATTATATTTCAATTAAAGTATTTGCCATCTATAGCTATGACCTTTTCCTATTTTCCATTACAAATGCACCCAATTTTTCGCTTCTTCGTAATTTTTGAAGTGCCGTTTCAATAATCCGCTTTGCATTGGTCAGTACATCAATTGCATTGAAGAAATGGTAGTGGGAAGCGGCAATGTCTGGTAAATAATGCGGGTGACGCAAAACTTCACATCCAAGCAACTTTAACATTTCTTTCACAATATCCACAATATGAAGTCGAGCGCTGTGTTGAAGCATTGCATGATCATTGTCATTTCCTTCTCTCTGAATTAATCCAAGTTTGTGTATACGTTGCATCAACAACAGTGTTGTTGGACCAACATTTAGTGCTTCTGACATTTCTTCAAGCGTTTGACATGGATATTCATCGAGTAATACTTTCAATTCTACATCCTCAAATTTTTTTGGTTGACCTGGACCAAACTGGTTCTTTGTCTTTCACATCAAAATCATCACTTTTGAAACGTTTAAACAATTTTCACAAGTCTTTTCGGTAGGAGCATTTTTTCAATAAGCAAACGATGACTTTCAGCAGCAGTTTTCTTCAGATGAAAGAATAAAATTAAAGCTTCCCTCAAGTGCTATTTATCTGGTATAAATTTCGACATTTTCAATGAAATAAAAACATATGGGTTTATACGTGAACTCACTGTCATATACTAAATTTTATAGGTTATGGTCAATACATTAACATACAATAATTTCAGTATTAACAGGTGTGCGAAAACAAATACTTAAATCATCTCATATAAAATTGAAAAAATTAATTCCGGCGGAATATATATATATATATATATATATATATATATATATATATATATATATATATATATATATATATATATATATACAAAAGAGACTGCTAATACCAAAGTTCGACCCTACGAAAATAAAACCAACCCTAACAGAAGAGCTTGATAAACAACCAGCACAGAACTGGCAAGAATTGAAACAAAAAATAATTAAAACAGCCTTAAAGTTGGTCCCTTTACAAAACCGTAGAAAACATCCGTGGTGGGATGAAGTTTGTGAGGAGCAAGCAATATTTAGCCGAATTAAAGTATTCAAACAGTGGAACATTCAAAAAACAGCAATAAACTATAACATGGTTTTGGAAGTAAGAAAAGAAACATCGAAGCTAATTAGACAAACTAAAAGAAAATGTGAAAACAATCAACTTAATGAAATAGGAAAAGATTTTCAAAAAAATAACACCAGAAATTTTTACAAAACATTTAAAACTAAATTTACCCCAATTTAAATTAATTAATTTAAATCAACCCCAAAGTCTTTGCTTCCAAGAGGAAAATGGACAATTAGCTCTAAATAACCAAGACAATTGCAAAGAACTTGCCAAATATTTTGAACAAATACTAAACTGTCCTGAGCCCTTAAACAGATTACCAACACTAAACTCTAAACAAACAAACCCAGAATCATTACCACCGAATGAAGATGAAATAATTGGCCAAATCACTGCTGAACTTTTGAAATCTGGTGGTTCAGGTACAATCAAGGAAATAATCAAAATTCTACAAGAAGTTTGGCTAACCGAATGGATTCCGGAAGATTGAAAAGATGCTCTAATCGATCCACTACACAAGAAAGGAGATAGAACGGATGTAAATAACTACAGAGGGATATCTCTTCTCACAGTTTGTTACAAGATTTTATCTCAATGTCTACTAGACAGAGCACAGGGACAGTTAGAACCTAAAATTGGTGAGTATCAAGCAGGTTTTCGATCCAGCAGATTCTGCCCTGAACAATTCCTGAATCTAAAGTTGATTTTAAGACATCAACAACTGTACAATAAAAGTTTCGTCTGTAGATTTGTGGATTTCAAAAAAGCATATGATTCTATTGACTGCGCATCTTTATTCCAAATCTTGAAAGTACAAGGACTAGATCTGAAAACACTGGCAATTATTAAATTAACACTAACACAAGGTCAGAAGTCAAATTCATGGGTGACATCTCAGAGCCCTTCGAAATTAAAACGAGTGAGACAAAGGGATGAACTCTCTCCACTCTTATTTAACTTTGTATCAGAAAAAGTAATGCAGGAGTAGCGTGAAAAAAAGTCGGCCCTGAATATTGACCAGCCTATTAAACTGGGGAGAACCAACATCAAAATTGATTGTCGTTTGCTAATGATCTAGCAATTTTAGCTCAAAATATATTAACGGCACCAAAACATATAGAAATCCTAAAAGAAACAGCAGAAAAGGTAGGACTCCAAATTTCCTTTGAAAAGATACAATACATGACCTGCAATAGACTAAAAACACCATTTCTAAAAACAAAATATGGTAGCATCAGACGAGTCTCTCAATTCAAATATTTGGGTGAAATAATCATGAAAAACAGGTTAGAAAAAGCGGCCAATAAGGGTAGATGTCAAAAAATGGAAACTGCATTGAGACTTACACAAAATATTTACAACAAAAATGCATATATAAAAATACAAAACTGAGACATTACAACACAGTTATTAAGCCAGAATGTCTATATGGGGCAGAAACGCTCATTATGAATAGAAAGAGAGACGTCGAGGAGATTGAAAAGAAGGAAAGAAAAATCTTAGGCCCCAAACAAATAAATAGCACAACATACCGACTTCGAGAAAACCAAGAAATCAGACAATACACAGATATACATAGCGATATGAGAATAAGATGACTTAAGTTTTACGGACACATAAAACGGATGAATCCGAGTAGGCTAACTAGACAAATAGTCGAATTTTATGAAAATAGGAGTAGAGCTAAAGCAGAATAATTAAATGGATTGCTGCAATTAAAGATGACCTATGATCAGCAAATATTACACAAAGTGAAATTCAGAATAGAGACTATTTCAGACACAAGGTTAACGTTTGGGAGGTTGGCCAGAGAGAAAAATGTAGGAAGACTGGAACAACTTGGTCTTACGAAAGGAAAAAAGCTCATAGCGAAAGAATGAAATCAGTATGGGCCTAAAGGAGGGCCCATCGTGAATAAAAATTAATATATATATATATATATATATATATATATATATATATATATATATATATATATATCTACAATGCAGTTCCGTCCAGGTTAGGTAGAGATCCTCTTTTTTATCAAAAGGTAACTGGAAATAAAAAGCGAATTCTATATGACAATCCACATAAGAAGAAACAATGGTTAAAAACGGGACAATCACTGTTGTCCTCTCCAAACCAGATCTTCACCCTAAAAATGTGTTACTGTCCGTAGGGTGGGATTGCACAGGAATAATTCACTGAATAATTCCGGATTCTGAATCCCAATGAAACTATAAGTACTGAAAATTGTACTCAGCTTGATAGAGGAAATATGGTTTTGATTGAAAAACGTCACAGACTGATTAATCAAGAGGATTTTATTTTTCAATATGACAATGTAAGACCTCATAATCCATGATTCCAATGGCATTGGATGGTGGCAATTGATGATGGCATTCCAATGCCAGAATCACTTTTCTGATATATATTTCTAATACTAAATGTCATAATAGGTTGAAGTTCCTCATATGTAAAGGGTCTTTTAAATTGAGCGGTTTTTTAAATTCTTGAATAAAACCCATAATTTGTCTGGATTTCAAAAAACTTTTTATTGATAATTGAAGCATAGTGTATGACATTTAAAAACGAAAGACAATATCTGCTAAATTACTTCCTCTTGCAGCTCCACAGACGTTCACTCTTTTGTCAACATTTTGGATGACATTTTGGCATAACCGTGGCTCTGTCTCACCAATGACTCGAATAATCATCCTTTAGTTTAGGAATCGATTGTGGGTTGTTCTTATAGACCTGGCTTTTCACTTAACCCCAAAGAAAATAGTTCAACGGTGTGAAATCACCTGATCTTGGTGGCCAATTATCATCACGGTTTCTTCCAATAACTTGTCTAGGAATGTTGTCTATCAATAAATCATTTGTTTCATTAGCAAAGTGACGTGTAAGCGCCATCCTGTTGGAACCACATGTCCTTCAGATCAATATTATTCAATTCACCCAACAAAAAACTAGTTATCCTCTCACGATATCGAACACCAGTCACAGTTACAGCTTCACCAGCGGCATTCTAAAAGAGATACGGCTCAATTATACCTCCTGCCCATAATGCACATCTAACAGTAACTCATTTAGGATGTAAAGGTTTCTCATTAATCAATCGTGGATTTTCCTCATTCCAAATGTGGTGATTTTGTTTATTAACATAGCCATCAATTTTAAAATGTGCTTCATCTGAAAAGATGATTCTTTGAGAAAAATCATCTGTTTGTTTCATCATTCAACAATTTTAATGCATTGTTGTATTGTGTATGGCTCCATTTTTATAAATGCCATACATTACACTTCTGAAATGAGACTAGGCCTAAGCAAATTCAGAACAACATGTGTGTTTTATTTGAAGAATTAAAAACCTCTTATATTTGACTATTGATAATTGGAGTTGCAGCTCAGTAAGTTTGGCGTGATTTTTTAACATTCCATTATAATATTTTATTATTTTATACTTTTTATTAATAAATTAAATGCGTGTTTGCAATCACGTACATTTCCATTTTTTTTCGTTTTGCATTCAGCGGTGTGTAAATATTTATTATTTTATTTCAATGTTACTTCGATTCAGTAGTTATTTTAATGCACACATTTATATTTTCATGATGCATTTTTGAAATTGCTAATTTTATAAAAATAAATATCAGTAGAAAGCAATTGAATAAATCAGTGTGCGTTTATAGTACAAGTAATAACACAGAATATATCTGTACAATAAACAAATATATTTCAAACCCATTGCAATATTCAACAACAGTGTTTCGATGTTATGAAACTAATATTATTCTGAACAATATCGGCGATATAGCTTTTTTAATTTAAAATGTATGTTGGTTGTGTTACTGTTACAATGAAAACATCTAGGCTGCTTAATGGTATTCAACCGCAGATTCAGATTTGTAGGGTTTCTATCGAAATACGAGGTATATTTTTTAAATAAGGTCCGTTTTTTAGTAAGAAGAAAAATACTATAAATATCATTAAAATATATTTTTTCCATATTCTGCATACTTTTATGTATTTTTGCCACATAATTTCCATTTCTGTTCAAACATTTGTCATACCGCTCAACAAGCTTTTGAATTTCGACGTCAAATAAATCTGCCGCATGTTTGTCGCAACCTTCCTTGCCTGTCCCAAAAGACAGTTGTCATGATTTCGTGCCTTTCGTGCTGAAATTGTCTGTTTGGCTTTCACTCTGATTGGCGACGGTATATGTCACCATTCCATTGACTGTTGCTTGGACTCGGGAGTCATGTGAGGCACCCAAGTCTCATCTCCTGTAACGATGTAGTCTAACAATTCATCTGCTTCTTGATTGTATCCAGTCAAAAACGATAAAGCACATCCCAATCATCTCTTTATTTTCGAGACACCTCTCACCGAGAACACAATTTTCGATAATTCAGTTTTTTCGAAACAATGGTGTACAAAACTGACCTTGAAACCTGTCGAAATCCACTTGATAGCTTTGAAATCGTGAATCGTCGGTTCTATCGAATTTTTACTGCCCACATTACGAACCAAATCTTCAGTAATCAAATAGGGTCGGTTAGGATGTGGCTCATCTTGCACATTAACCCCTCGAACTTTACCATCATAGCAGTAGCAATCGTAACCTCACAAATGTGACGCCGAATTTCCGCTGCTGCTAAGTTTCTTCCACTCAAAAGTCGAATTACATATCATATCTTATAGTCGGCGGGCAGCTCAATTTTCTTAAACATTATAAACTTTTACTGGCGCCTAAATGCGCGCAAACCATGCTGGGAGTAGACGCGTAAGCGTACTGCGGCGATGGCACATCATTTTCACGCTCATTTACACAACCGAACCTTATTTAAAATGTACCCCTCGTATATGACTTCCTTTTGAAATTTCTGGTTTGAAGTGAAGTATTATCGACTACATAATAATTCAATCTCTCAAAGTCGGGAAACAGGAGTGGGATGCTTCATTAACATCCAATTCCAAAGCGCAATTTCACTCAATAATTTTTTGGTATGCGTGTATATCGTGTTCTGTTTAGGCCTTTTCATTAATATAAACTCCTACTAATAGATTTGGTCGTGGATCGCCACCAATATGCCATATTGCACTTGGTAAAGTATTTCAACAATAGATTTTTTATGACTGCTCTAATAGAATACTTGCGTTTATAAATGGAAACTATTGATTAGCGTTGTACAGCACGAACCAGAGCCAACAATTTTCACAACTTTAGTATAAAAACGTTTATTTTTATCTTTAGTTATGATGCCCCTAGTGTGGTGAAAAAGGGTTAATATAATGTACAAAAACGTCACTGTTTATTTGTAGTATGCAGGTATCTTATTTTTGTATCTTTAGTAGATATCTTTTCAGTAGATATCTTAAACTCAGTAAGATATAGATATATAAGATAAATTGATAAGATAAATCGTATTATTTTCAAAAGCAACTATTCAACTTTAAATTAAATTAAAAAAGACCATACGAAAGTAGAGTGAAAAAAGAGTTGCTTGTAAATGTTTTAATCCAGAAATTATTTATTTCTTAACGGAGTCTCCGTTTCGTTCAATACACTTTGCCCAACGATTTTCCAACTTTTTTATGCCAGTTTCAACCTTTCTTCTGTTTCCTCCGAAATTCGTTTTTTTTCCATGAGAACAAAAATATCCTACTTATTCCCGAATCGTTCGTTCGAGATAGTTATAATCTAAACAATCTCTCTTAACATTCACTGTATGATCGGCCAACATGATGTTATGGATTGCAAATGGTTGACCATCATCGAAACTCAGTACTCAACTTTTTTTCGGTTTGCGCGGTTGCTTTCATTTTTCAACTCACAAAATTCGCTTTTTCCAATAATAGCAAACATATCTGCTTTCGAGAACTATCAAAACAAAAACTAGATGCCATAATGACTTGAAATTCACGGAACATTGCTACAAAGGAAGCTATTTTTCAAAAATACAATGATCTTTGCGATGGCACTGCCATCTATCTTATAAGTATCTGGCTTTTCACTCGATCATCGTATACATCTTTAATGACTACTAGTATATTTTATTCCATTTGAAACAAGCGGATAAATTTAATAAAGTTCCAGTCTAGTTCATAATGAAGCAAACGTATATTTGAGCTTGTTAAATACTAAATTTGATAAAACTTGGTTCAAATATTGAATATTCAATCCTAGCTCATTATTCTCATACAAAATCGAAACTAGTTTCATTTAGAAAATAAAAATAGTGGGTTTACCCTCGTGTTCGTAATTGATATTTATTTTAATTTATTTAAAATGGACAATGTTCGATTAAAGTCAACACTGTACGAATTAATCTCGAAGAGGTTTACCACTAAACACCAAGCCACTTTTTATAATTTCTCAACGCACAACTAAACTTCTCGACCTTTTCTTGTAGTTGACGAAAGCAGAAAAACTATATTTATGGTTGATTGCTTTGGTCTGAAGCGACTCTAGTGTTTAATAAAACACCCGAAATTCGTTTTTCCTATGATAGACAATATTTAGAATTTATCTGCTTTCAAAGACCATCAAAACAAAACTAATATCATATCGTCTTAAAATTCATGTGGCATTCCACTCAATTCTCGGAGATTCTAAGATTTGGTTCTCGGGTATGGACACTTATAAAGTCTCAATTTTTCTATTGGAACCTCCGATGTGAAACACTAAACTCGAACAGATTTACCACTAAACATCAAATTACTTTTCTAAACTTCTCGCCGCACGTTTCGCTATCATGTTAGCATCATCAGGAGATGATTTAATCTAATTCTAAAAACTAAACTATGTTCTATTTATATAACAACCGTACCTAATGAAACGTGTAAACATTATGAACCGTAAAGCTAATTAAGCGTTATATTATTAATTGAAAAAGTTGATTGAACGGAATAGGTGCTTTATCCCGGTTCATAGATTTCTTACATTTTTCTATTTGAATGTTTTCATATGCGTCCAAAACCCTATTACACTGGCCTACAAGAAAACATTTTTGGTACCTAGGATTTTAGAATTGATTTTAGTTATATTTAGGGGTCGCTAAATCTACATATTAAAATTAATTTTTCTCGTATCTGCTCTATTTTTTTAGATACATCTACTTATATATCAATGTTTTTTTTCAATTCGATACATTCAAGTATGGGTATACACCCATCAAATGCACACCAAATATCCTTTCTACTTGTGCCTCTGGGATAGAAGAAACAAACGCTACTGGGTTAGAAAAGAGTGGCGCCTAAGAGGGAAAACATGGACGTTGGGAAAAGAATGTCATAAACGACCCCTTAGTTGGACAAGAAAAATCATCTTTCCTCCACTGCATATCAAGCTGGGCCTAATGAAACAGTTTGTGAGCGCTCTTGATAAAAATGGATCATGCTTTGCATATATAGGGAAAGTTGCCTCAGTTGAGTATGGAAGAAAATAAAGCAGGAATATTTAACGGCCCACACCTCATTAAGGATCATGCCTTCGTAAATTCGATGAATAAGCCTGAACGAAAAGGCTGGACTTCATTTGTTGCAGTGGTCGGAAATTTTCTGTGCAAACGCAAAGTGAAAACTATGTTAAACCGACAAACAAGAAGCATCTTGTCTACTGTTAAGCAAACAGTTTCAGATCCCTTGGGTGTAACGCATTGCGATAATTTAAAAACGCCCTCTAGGAACTAGGCTCAAGCTAGTACGAAATTCGGATTTGTCACCTTTAAACACCAACTACTCCGATTTTGAACCTGATATCTTCAACAATTTTTAAATTATATCAACATGTTACTCCCAAGCGATCTGAAACTGTTTGCTTAACAGTTGACAAGATGCTTCTTGTATACCGGTTTAACATAGTTTTCAGCGTGCATTTGCAACAGATTTGTCGTCTTTGAAAACCGAACTACCCCGATTTTGAACTTGATATCTCCAACGATTTTTAAATTATCGCAGTTTTTGGAAAATTTAGTTTCAGTTTCAACACCCTGTATCTTTTTTAATGACTAACATTTGCCAACAGATTTATTGATTAAATCATCTTATTTTGATCTCTACTATTACCAGTCTGCTAGTGCCAGTGGCGGATAATTATAGGACACCCTGTATATTCTACCATAATCCCTCGATCATTGCATCCAAATCAAGCGAAATCAATGATTTATTTGATCATGATGATTTTCGGTGTTCCCGCATCTTGTACCTGTTCACAAGATCCCTTCCCATTTTAAAATCCCGTAACACATCTTTAATTACTTGAGATGAAGGAGTGGAAACACTTAATATTATAAAATTTCTCGTGATAAAGGAACTTTTTTACAAATTTTTTTAAATATCTCATTTCAATCCAATCAATTTTTGAATTAATGAAAACATCTCGAGATATTAAATTGCAAATAAATGATAACTTGTTCATCATATGTCAATTAAATCCTACTATGTAGGATTTCATTAAGTTGTTACCATTCTATGCCCCAAAATTTTATTAATTTTTGAATAATTTGGTTATATTTTTTTGTAAAAAGTCGCAATTCAATCAAACCGTTTAAGATATTATACAGAGAAATGTAATGTACATATATAATTTACTGAAAGAAAAAAACTTTTTTGATCGGTCTAGTAGTAACTAGCACTATATGTCTATAGTTAAAATGAGGTTTCCCTCCCCCCTTATGATAAAATTTTGCGGAGGTGATGAGTGTTAGCTTCTGACTTAGTTCACAGTACACACGCATCTGGAAAATTGAATCTTGTCTCGTCGTCTTCCTCCGCCTTCATGAGTGCGACAGAAGCGAAATGGTTCCGACATGGAATACATTAAGTCTGTGAAACGAACGTGTTACGACTTTGGGCCCTACACTTAGGGGGACTCGGTAACAGGATTACATATATTTCGACTCTATCAAGGCCGAGAAGACTATAAAACGTCAGCCAACTCTAGACTATTTATAGCATTTGAGATTTTATATGTAAAATTTTATTTTATATATCTTTTGAAACTTCTAGATAGAATGCGGGCAAAAAAAAGTGATAATACTTTTACATAAGATATATTTTAAATTTTCATTCATATGTTTTTTTTTAAATAATTTCTATTATATATACAGTTATGTTCATATGTATTTGGCACCCCCCAAATTTTAAGAAAAATCGTAACAAGGCTGGATTATAAATAATAACTTATAAGTATATTATTTAATATCATTTGAAAACAATTATTTAAGCGTTTAGGCATCGTCGGCTCGAACTTGGGACATACATCGAGAGAAATAGATTGACATTCCTCGAATATTTTTAACTGAAGTTGGGTTTTCCCGTAGCCGTGATACTTGGCCACATTTCTCTTTAAAATGTGCAAAAGATTTTCGATAGGTGATAGGTCTGGAGTGTACCGGCCATTTCAACACACGTACCATATTATTATGGAACCAACGCATTTCGCTTGAATCCGATAACAAAGCGCGTTATAATGGTGATAATAGCACTTCTGTGTCTGTAGCAAGCTTCTTCTGTCAAGCTGTCATCACAAGTGGCAAGCTGTCACCACAAAGTTGAAATATGGACGGTTCCAAGACACCTTCGAGCATTGCGCCATAACGCCGGCTATTCATGCACTCCTCGCACAAAAAAGATTCTCCCGCCCCATATTGCTATCATGAATCGCCATATATATAAATATATATGTATATATATGTATGTATATATATATATATATATATATATATATATATATATATATATATATATATATATATATATATGTATATATATATATATATATATATATATATATATATTATATTATATATATATATATATATATATATATATATATATATATACATATATATATATATATATATATATATATATATATATGTATATACATATATATATATATATATATATATATATATATATATATATATATATATATATATATATATATATATATATATATATATATATAGCACATATATATATATATATATATATATATATATATATATATATATATATATATATATATATATATACATATATATATATAGCACATATATATATATATATATCTATATATATAACACATGGGCTGAAAAGTCCCGGGCCTAACAAAGAAAACACAGTTTTTTGGTTCAAAATTAGCTTTATTCATCAACGTAATCTCCATCAAGAGCAACGCAATCATTCCAGCGCCGCTCTAACATTTCAATACCACTTTTGTAGAATGATTTATCTTTTGCCTCAAAATAGGCCTCAGTTTCAGCGATAACCTCTTCATTCGTGCGAAATTTCTTACCGGCGAGCATTTTTTTCAGGTCTGCGAACAGCCAGTAGTCGCTGGGAGCCAAATCTGGCGAATACGGTGGATGTGAGTTTTGCCATTGTTTTGATTGACTTATGACACGGTGCGTTGTCTTGATGAAACAAATTTTTTTTCTTTGCCATATGCGGTCGTTTCTTTGCAATTTTGGCCTTCAAACGCTCCAATAACGCTATATAATATTCACTGTTTATGGTATTTCCTTTCTCAAGATAGTCGATGAATATTACACCACGCACATCCCAAAATACCGAGGCCATAACCTTTCCAGCCGATTGTTGTGCTTTCGGGCGCTTTGGACGAGGTTCACCAGTTGCTGTCCACTCCGATGACGATCGTTTTGAGACAAACGCAAAAATTCCGGTTTGTTATGTTTAAACATGGTCAAACACTGCTCAGAATCATCAACACGTTCTCGTTTTTGGTCAACAGTGAGCAAACGCGGCACCCACTTTGAACAGAGCTTTCTCATAGTCAAATGCTTATGCAATATAAAGCCAACACGTTCTTTTGATATCTGTACGATGTCAGCTAACTCACGCAACTTCACTTTTCGGTTATTCAAAACGATTTTGTGGATTTTTTTTATGTTTTCTGGTGTTACCGCCTCATTTGGACGTCCACTGCGTTCTGCACCATCGGTGTCTCTACGACCACGTTTGAAGTCAGCAAACCAACGTTTTATTGTTGTTTCTGATGGAGCGGAGTCCCCATAACACTTTTCAAGCCATTGTTTCGCTTGAACCGGTATTTTTTTCCCACCAAGAAGCAGTGTAAAATTACGAAATTACGAAACAAATTACGAAATTGTTTTTGATCCATTGTTTTGAAAATAACAAAAGTTGCGTCACTCTTAGCACAATAACTCACAAACTAATGAATAGAATATCATGAAATTTTAACAGCTGTCTTTGGAAGGTTAGTATTAACTGACTGCGATAAAACTAGCGCCATCTATGTGTTAGGCCCGGGACTTTTCAGCCCATGTGTACAGCGGTTGAGTGTACTTGACACTCAACTACTGTTGTATCATTGGACACTGTCCAAAGAAATCTAATATTACATATATATATATATATATATATATATATATATATATATATATATATATATATATATATATATATATATATATATATATATATATATATATATATATATATATATATATATGGTTCGTGTGATGGTTCGTGTGCGGTGAAAATATTTGTGTCAGAAAGTCTACATTGCCACGCACACACATCACATACAGCCCGCACAACACAAATTTTTATTGATGCGAACTCAGCTTAAGATGAGCGGTTACTGAGATACACAGAGTCGTACGATTGGTACCTTAACTGCCCCTCATCAAAAATGTCTGATAACTAGAATGTCCCGTATCTAAAATACCCGGAGTCTAAAATCCTCTAAAAAATACCAAAAAAATATGCCTGCTCAGGACTTGGCCAACTAATAAACATACCTCTAATGAAGGGATTACTTAACCTGGATTGTCCGCGGCGTGACCTGCTATGTCGTTGTTCGTCTTTTTGATATCAAGATGAGTGATCTGCATGAAGCAAAGTTTTCGAGTTTTCGCTCTCACCGCGGAGTGTTCAGGGGAAAGATAGTACTATCTATAGCGGCCGATAATTTTTAAACGCTACAACAGCCCAACTATTTCAACGAGTTCAAAAAACGATAAAAAAATGTGAAAATGTATTGTCGAAAATCATTATTTTATCTGATTTTCTACTCAGTAGTAGGTGATAAAAACATGTGTTATAAAATATATTTGCTATCAGATACAAAATGTCCATGATATACATACAACGTCCAAAATATCTAATTCGATCCATACCTCTGTCTTCAATGATGGAACGTTATAAAATTAAATAAATTAATTCTTAATGCCCAAAATCTGTGTTTTTTATTATAAATTTGCAACTTATATTGCATTTATGTTTTTCTTAATTAATATATGCTCTCATTCAGATAGATCCAAAATTGTATATAGATGTCGTCATTGTTCTAATAACTTTTACCTACTTCAATAGAATATCTTGTTTTCTTCTTGAAACACAATAAAAAGAAATTGTAACAAAAGTTAAAGCTTATTACACTTTAATCTAAATATTTCGTGACGTTGGTAGTCGAGCTTTTTTTCAGCACTTTCCATTGTCTCGATCGTTGAAAGTCTCTTCAAGATGTCGTGTTTCTTAAGCTTATCTTTTTGTTACATTAAAAGGATTTCTGTCTCTGGTAGTTAGCTCCCATGTTTCCATAAGATATATTCTTTGATAATGTTGTATTTTTACATAAAAATTTGCAAATTGACTATCACCAAAACATCTTGGTTGCATGGCCATTAGGATGTGTATTGATATTTATTATTTATACGCAGAACGCAGCATATAAGGAATTTGAAGACATTTAATCGATGTATTGGTATACACTTTAAACGCATTCAATTAGCACTGTTTAGAGTGGCACAGTTTATTGTGTTATCATTACCTGATCAATTAGATTTGGTTTTTGGATATATAAAAGGTATACAACTTTGCTTCCGCCGTTTTTTTCAAAATTCAAGGCTTTGTTGTAATTAACTGGTTAAACATTTATGATTCACAGTATTGTTCATCATTGGCCACTACTTTCTCCCATATTTCAGACAGCATTTGAATCCCGGGTTGAAAAAACTGGTCATCTTTTGAAGCGATCCACGAATCAATCCAATTTTTGACTTCTTCTTAAGACCGGAAGTGCTGGTCAGCCAGGCCATGTGCCATCGATCGAAACAGGTAATTGTCAGAGGGAGCAACGTCTGGAAAATACGGCGGGTAGGACAGGACTTCCCATTTCGACGTTTGCAAGTATGTTTTGACCACTTTTGCAACTTGGGGCCGAGCATTGTCATGCTACAAAATGACTTTATTGCATCTTTCGCTGTATTGCGACCGTTTGTCTTTCAATGCTCCGCTCAAATCAATAATTGCGTTCGATAACGATCCCCTGTGAGTGTTTCAGACGGTTTTAACAGCTCATAGTACACTACACCGAGCTGGTCCAACCAAATATTTGGTTTTGCCGTCGGCGTGGAAGGGTGGCCGGGATATCCCCATGATTCGATTTTCTTGACACTTGGGCTTATCGCAATAAACACATTTTTCGTCCCCAGTCACAATACGATGCAGAAATCCCTTCCGTTTTTGCAACTGTACAAAGCAAACAAACGGCGTTCAACATATCTCGGTTTCAACTCGTATGACACCCAATATTCTTGCTTCTAGGTCATTCCCAGGTCTTTGAGGCATTTTAAAATTGCTTGTTGAGTCACTCCCAATGATATTGCCGACTATTCTTGACTTTGACACGAGTCTTCATTAAACAATGCCTGTAATTCTTCATCTTCAAAAACTTTCGCTCTTCCACCGCTATACCGGTGTTCTACGTGAAAATCACCGCTCTTGAAGCGTTGAAACCATTCACGACACGTTCTTTCGCCCATAGCGGCCTCACCATAAGTGAGAGCATTCGGTGAGTCTCAGCCGCAGATTTCTTCATTTTAAAGAATTAAATTAACATCTCCCGTAAATAACGAGAATTTGGCTCATAAACTGACATTTTTAATCGCGAATAACTTTATGATGTAAACACAAATCGACTACTGGTGCTGTGGAGTTATTTTTACAAGATAAAAAGGTTTAAGAAATAACAAGAATTACGAGACGAATGCCATGCAATATACTGGAGAATAAGGATGAGGAAGTAATATTAGACACTGAAAAGAAGCTTCAAAGATGGACAGAATTTATATAACTTTTTAAAGACCACAAACAAGACAAAGACAAAAAAAAACAAAAAAACAAATACCTAACTTAGGGGTCATAACAAATGAAGACTGGGTACACCACTTTAAAGACCTTTTGGAAGAGAGACGTGAAAATTTTCTAGGAAAACAACACCAAATAAATAATCTAACTCCTATAGATCTCCAACTAAAAGAAGTGCAACAAGCTGTGAAAGACACAAAAATAAAAAAATCCCCTGGACCTGGAGGGATCCACCCGGAATTCATAAGGTATGGACCCGAAAAACTTTTAAGAATGTTGAAGAATATGTTTCAACGATGCCTGAATGGGGAAGAAACGCCGATCGAATGGAGAACATCATATATATCAACCATTCACAAAAAAGGCTCAAAAAATGATCCTAAGAATTACCGAGGTATAGCGGTAATCCCAACAATAGGAAGAATATAGTCCCGAATCCTTAGAAATGAAATAGAAGAAGACATCAAGGATAAACAAGCGGAAGAACAAGCCGGTTTCCGGGCAGGGAGATCCACCACAGACAACCTTTTCACTCTAAAAATAGCCCTAGAAAAACGAACCCAGCGAAACAGGGAGACGCATATAGCTTTCATAGACCTAGAAAAAGCTTATGACAGTGTACCAGTATCGAAATTATGGGAAGCAATGGAAACTCTCAAGATTAGACCAACATTGATTCGGGCCGTCCAACTTTACTATGAACAGAATTCTGCGGTTATTAAAATTGGAACATCACTATCTGAATCATTCAATACAACAAAGGGGCTAAGACAAGGATGTTGTCTATCTCCCACCTTATTCAAACTATACGTAGACCAATCCATGAAAGGCTGGGCACGGAAGTGTTGGAACATGGGCCTTCGGGTGGGGGATGACACCCTATATACTCTTTATTTCGCCGACGATCAGATAGTGGTTGCAGAAGACCAACAGGATTTGAGCTATATGGTGAGGAAACTAAATGAAGAGTACACACTAGCTGGTCTCACAATTAACTTAAATAAATGTGAATACTTAGCGGTGAGTAGTAATGACAACGACGATTTACCCTTGGAAAACGGAACAATAAAAAACGTTGACAAGGCTAAATACTTAGGGGTGATCTTCAACAGGCAAGGTAATAGTAATGATGAAATTCAAACAAGAATAATAAGAGGTAGACAAATCATTGGAGCACTCAACTCTGTCCTGTGGGAAAGAAAAATTAGGCGAGAAACAAAACTTCGCATATATAGCTCAATCGTAAAGAGTGTTTTGACTTATGGGTCAGAAGTGTGGGATTTAAATAATACTAATAGAAGAAAACTACTGGCCACGGAGATGGATTTTTTGAGAAGGAGCTGTCGGAGATCGAGACTTGAGAGAATAAGAAATATAAACATTAAAAGGGACATGAACATCGAGAGAGATATTGTGGACGACATAGAGAGAAAACAATTGACTTGGTTCGGACATGCAAAAAGAATGAATGAGACAAGATGGCCACGAAAAGTGTTGGAATGGATACCTCCAGAAAGAAGAAAGAGAGGACGACCAAGAAGAAGTTGGAGAGACGGCGTTGACGAAGCCATGGAAGCAAGAGATTTGCAAGAGGACATGTGTCACGACAGAACGAACTGGAAACTGGGGACGGAGAGGCGGCGACAGCCGTAGATAATCCGAGAATGAATGAAACAAGACAAAGAGCTGAAAGAACAAATGAAAAAAGATCAAATATGCACTTAAAGGTATGAAAAGTAAAAAAAAAACACCTGAACCAGATACAATACCAGTAGAATTAATAAAATTATTGGAAGACGACCAATTACGAATAATAACAAACTTTTTCAACTCGATTTAGAGCACAGGTATTGTATCATCAGAATGGTTGACAATTTTCTTTGCAATTCCTAAGAAATCAAAACCAAAAAAGTGTGAAGAACACCGCTCTATCTCTTTAATGAGTCACTTAAAAATTTCCTAAAAATATAATCGAATTTATCGACGTTTGAAAGAAGAGATGGGTAACACACAGTTTGAGTTTAGAAATGGGCTTGGTACTTGGAATGCCCTCTTTAGTTTAAATGTAGTGGTTGAACGATGCTTTGATGTCAATAAAGAAATTCATGCGTGCTTTATAGATTATGTGAAGGCCTTCAATAAAGTAAGACATGAGAAACTAATATAGCTACTAAGGGAAAAGCAAATAAATAAGCTAGATTTGAGAGTAATAGATATATACTATATATCAGCCAGCCGTATACTATAATCAGCCAGCTAGAGTCAGTGTAGAAGGAGAATATACAGAAGACATAGACATAAAACGAGGAGTAAGGCAGGAGCGCATCTTCTCACCGACACTTTTTAATATGTATTTTATTCAGGAATAATTTCGAGGAGAAACATCCCGCTTGGTAGTAAATGGAATTCCAATTAATAATATAAGGTATACCGATGACACAATCGTATTGGCGGAAAATATCGAGGACCTACAAAGAATGATGGAAAGGATAAGAAGAATCTGCAAAGTTTACGAATTATATATGAACTGGAGAATAAGGATGAGGAAGTAATATTAGACACTGAAAAGAAGCTTCAAAGATGGACAGAATTTATATAACTTTTTAAAGACCACAAACAAGACAAAGAGCTGCAAGAACAAATGAAAAAAGATCAAATATGCACTTAAAGGTATGAAAAGTAAAAAAAAAAACACCTGGACCAGATACAATACCAGTAGAATTAATAAAATTATTGGAAGACGACCAATTACGAATAATAACAAACTTTTTCAACTCGATTTAGAGCACAGGTATTGTATCATCAGAATGGTTGACAATTTTCTTTGCAATTCCTAAGAAATCAAAACCAAAAAAGTGTGAAGAACACCGCTCTATCTCTTTAATGAGTCACTTAAAAATTTCCTAAAAATATAATCGAATTTATCGACGTTTGAAAGAAGAGATGGGTAACACACAGTTCGAGTTTAGAAATGGGCTTGGTACTTGGAATGCCCTCTTTAGTTTAAATGTAGTGGTTGAACGATGCTTTGATGTCAATAAAGAAATTCATGCGTGCTTTATAGATTATGTGAAGGCCTTCAATAAAGTAAGACATGAGAAACTAATATAGCTACTAAGGGAAAAGCAAATAAATAAGCTAGATTTGAGAGTAATAGATATATACTATATATCAGCCAGCCGTATACTATAATCAGCCAGCTAGAGTCAGTGTAGAAGGAGAATATACAGAAGACATAGACATAAAACGAGGAGTAAGGCAGGAGCGCATCTTCTCGCCGACACTTTTTAATATGTATTTTATTCAGGAATAATTTCGAGGAGAAACATCCCGCTTGGTAGTAAATGGAATTCCAATTAATAATATAAGGTATACCGATGACACAATCGTATTGGCGGAAAATATCGAGGACCTATAAAGAATGATGGAAAGGATAAGAAGAATCTGCAAATTTTACGGATTATATATGAACCTAAAGAGAACAAAACTCTTGTGTTTCACGAAATCACCCAACAACACACTGTTAATAATAAACAACAGTAATATTGAGCGAGTGGTATTTAGGGACTTGGGTTGATTCACACAATGATAATACCGAAGAAATAAAAACAACGATAGAAATAGGTTGCAACACATTCTACAAGATGAAATATTTCTTCTGCTGTAGGAAAATAGGAAATTAATTAAAAATCCGAATTATTCGCTGCTACATATACTCGATCCTCTTTTATGGTATAGACGCTTCCACCCTTAATAAATATATGATCCAAAAATCTCTAAGCTTCAGAAAAATGCTACGAATATCTTGAATATAGAAAGTCACACATAAAGAGGTCCTGCGTAGAACATATATTGAAAGAAGTCTACTAACAACCATAAAGACACATACATTGGAATACTTCGAACATGTAATGAAATGAGAGGACAACGTTACGAATTAATGAGATTGATTGTGCAGGGAAAGATGTGGGGAAAAGGCATGGGAAGACCAAGAATGTCATGACTACAAAATTTGAGAGAATGGTTCAACTATACATCGAACCAATTATTTAGAGCAGCTGTGGACCAGGTGAAGGATCACAAGAAGGAAGAAGATATTACAATATTTTTAAATATTAATAATAAAGTGTATTAACATTAGTATTATTTGTTATAACATAAAAACATAAAATAAAGATAAATAGACAAATTCATCCATGCTTTCAAAAGTCATTATTCCTAGTTCTGTATCAACTAAGGTACTTTCGGATACCTAAGGTACTTAGTACCTTCTACTATCATTAATTCGCTGTTTCTTTGATTGATTTTTAAACCAAACTTGTATTCTGTCTCCACTAGCCTTCTTGTATATCTCTTTCGATTCTTTCTTAGTTCTCGCAAATATTGGTAAATATGATTTTTTTGCACTCTTAGACTTCTTGGACTTGGACTCAAAGTTTCTACGAGCAAGGAATTCACAAATTTCCAAACCGTTGGGGAAATTGTGTACAACGTATTATTTTATAAATAATAAATATGTATAAAATAATTCCGGTTTATATTTGATTTACCCTCGTATATTTCAAAATGTTCTTCTTCGCCATTTTCACTTGTTAAATATAATATAGTTGGTTTTAATTCTTGAACTGAATTTATTAAATAAAATTTCATTAGGATATTGCTAATTTGCTAAACAGACTAATTATGTTTAGTTTTTTTCTCTTTCTACGAAGTATAGAACATTCAAGTTTATTAACCGCAATTTCACTGCATTTTTTTGCCTTAATATTACGTATTACTGCAACGTGTATAAAATAATTATGGAGGACTGAATGGAGGTAAAAATTCTACATGTTTACTTTAGCCCGCAAATAACAACTCGACATCTGAGTTGCAGGTGCAAGTGCAATTTTATTGGCAAACTTGACAGTGGATACTCATTCAAAATAAAATATCAAAATCAAATAAAAATTGGTTGTTTAGAAAAATAATATCTGTTTCAGTTGTATTTATTTTTTGTATATAAGCAATAAAATTTACCGTTCTGCATTCATCTGAACCATGTTATTTTTTTATCATTTTGCTCGTTTTATTCTTGAGAGTTATTCGTTTTGACCGAAATGAAACTGATAGTAAGATGAATCACAATAACACAACCGCAACAACGGTGAGCAATTTCGACATTAATTGAAGTTATACGAGGTGTGACTAAACGAAACTGAACTGAAATAACGAGACTGATGCTGTAAAACATGTTATTTTGATTTCATGCATATTTACTTATTATCAGCTTCAATATACACCCCTCCTCTATCCTACAACGCTCCATGCGAATTTTCCATTGTTTAAAACAATGCTGCAAGTCTTCTTCTGTCAGCTCCTTGAGAACGCGTGCCGCTTTTTCATTCACAGGTTCAACGGACTCAAATCTTGTTTCTTTTAATGCACATTTCACCTCAGGAAGCAGATAGAAGTCGCACGGCGCTAGATCCAGCGAATAAGGCGGGTGGTCCAAGACTAGGATGCTATACTTGGCTAAAAACGTCTTGACAGACAATGCGGAATGGAGAACCCATGACTTGTCCTTCCACAATTCCAGTCATTTTTTCTTTATTCTTTTACTAAGTTCAGTAAGAACGTAAAGGTAGTAATGTTGCTTAATAGTTTGACCTTCAGGAACCTAGTGAAGGTACATAATCCCACGAATATCAAAAACAAAATCATCATTGTTTTGAATTTTGATTTGCTCATTCGAGCTTTTTTGGCTCTCTCCATTGGCATCATAAGTCAAAAAACCACGATTCGTCACGTTATCCTTTCCATTAAGTTTCGGTCATTTTCAGTGGCATTCAAAGTGTCAGTACAAACATTTTTACGAGCTTCTTGTTGTTCAAACTTGAGAATTTTAGGCACCATTTTAGCACACCCTTTTTGCATGTTAAAACTTTTATGTAAAATTTGCCGTGCACATTATTTGTCAATTTCTTCAAATTTAAGTATTTATCTCTAAGTATTTATCAGCATTTACTTTTAATTTATTACTACCTTAGTATTATTACTTCAAAACATATATCCTAAATTAAAATGATACCTTAGGTAAAATGCAAAATATTCGGGAAAAAAGCAAACAAAAAGAAAAAAATGTCATTTTCGGCCAATTATTAACAATTATCATTTGTTTACTATTTTATTAACGTTTCGGTTTATTTTCAAACCATCCTCAGAACAATTCTACAATCTATATTATTTTCATAAACAATACAAATTTATATTTAAAAACATACTAGCTATAGATATAGCTGGTAAATAAGATTATTGAATAAATATTTTTTTAATTTTTTTTTCTTGAAATATGACATTTTTTTTTACTTGAAATATGACATATTTTTGACTTTTATAGATTCTATAAATTTGTTACCCTTATATTTTTTGTTTTTTTTTATCATAACCTAATAATTTTGGATTCATGTAATTTTTTTAAATTTTTTTGCCTCTAATACCATTACAAGTGATTTAATAAACATTACATTACATTAAAAACAATTAAAGGTAACAAATTTATAAAATCTATTAAAGTTATAAATATGTCAAATGAAAATTTAAAAAAATATATCATATTTTATGTAAAATCGTTTTAAAAAATAATTATTTAATATTATATAGCTGGTATGTTTTTAAATAGAAATTTGTATTGTTTATAAAAATAATATATATATTGTAGAATTGTTATTCCGAGGATGGTTTTAAAATAAACCGAAACATTAGTAAAAAATAATCTTTGATTATTAATTTGACCGAAAATCTCAAAAAAAAAACGCAAAAACACACAACAGTATTTAAACAGTATATATATATATATATATATATATATATATATATATATATATATATATATATATATATATATATATATATATATATAATTAAAATGTAAAATAGTAAGTGAAAAAAAATTGAGCATATAACAATATCCAACCAGATGAAAGTACAGCTGAGAGAAAACAGTTATTTTTATGTTCAGTACAAATACCATTGTTTTGAAAGCAACGATGAAATATTTGAAAGTACATAAATTGTCTATTCGGTCAGACGATATTGCAGTTGTATTGATCCAACAATTTAATGGTGACTCATAAACGCCGCTCTACCATTAACGATATCTGTTCTGTTTTCGCGCCGCTATTAGCCCGCTTAACTGTAGTTTTAGATAGTTTAATAACAAATTACAATGTCTCATTAATCGGGTTCAATTCAATTCCCAATTTCTTACTGGATGTAAAAAAGATTGTAAATTACATCTCTAAGTGCCAAATATAATGATCATGTTTAAATCAGTTAAGGTAATTTTAAATATTCCCATTTCTATTATAATTGATTATTTTTGTATTAGACGTGACTGTTTAAGATAGTGTCACTTCGCATTGAAAAGTAGGAACAGGCGCTAACTTCAAAACCTATAATCCCCCAAGTGAACCTTTGTGCCAAAAATCATTAAAATTACTTCAGAGTGTAATCGTAAACTTTGATAATAAAATAAATGTTTACCAATGGTAAATTGGCATTTTTATGGATTTCAACCTCTTCACTGGAGCTAAATTTCTTAAAAAGTCCGTCACTCGCCAGTCGGTAGGTTTCCTGATAGACTTATGGGTAGGCACATAACCAAGGGATTATAGCCCGAGGGGGGTGCTGGCCTGGGTTTGTCGGAAGCTGATGACCGTGGTTCGGAACCCACGTTAAGCTGTAGGTCCAGTCGCTAAATAGCCTAGTTGCTGATGCGCCTCTAACCCAAACACTTTTAAAAAGTCCGAGAAATGGGATATAGTCACTGGGGGCCAGATCTGGAGAATACGGTGGATGGAGAAGCAATTCATGCAATTTAGCCATGGCTGCCAACGATTTGACACGGTGCATTGTCTTGGTGCTCTTTTTTTATTTGGAGCCTTTTTTGCGATCTCGTCCTTCAAACGCACCTTTCATCCTTCATTAATATTCGCTAGTGATGATTTTACCTTTTTTGAGATAATCGATGAACAATATCTCATGCGCATCCCAAAATATAGAGGCCATAGCCTTACCTGCTGATGGTTGCGTTTTTGGTCGCTTTGGACTTTTACCGGTTACTGTCAGTTAACTGCTGATTTGACTCCGGAGTGCAGTGGTGGATCCATATTTCATCCATTATCATATACCGCATGAAAAAATCGTGATTTTACTTAAACTGTTTCTAACATTTCTCATTCCCATTTCCATAGCAATTTACGCATTCCCAAATATTCATGAAAAATAGTGTAAACACTTCTTTTCGATATCTTCCTGATATCAGCTATCACCTGCAGCTCTACTTTACGGCTTTGTGAACTAATTTTGTAGATTTTTCTAATGTTGTCTGATATAACCATCTCATTTGGACTTCTAGAGCGATCAGCATCATCGGTTGTTGTACAAGTAGACTCCGGGTAATGTTTATCAAGCCATTGTTTTGCGGTGTTTTTTCTTCATAAAAAGCAAAGCTTAATCAACACACGAAATTCTTTTTTTTTTCATTATTTTGAAAATAACAAAAGTAGCGTCACTTAAAGTGCAACAACTCAGAAAATAGTACACAGATTGTCAAATTGTGAAATTTTGACACATGAAGTTTGAAGGTTGGTACCTTCCGACCTTGGCACCAACCGACCACCGGTAAGGATTTGCCTCCGTAAGTGCCACCATCTATCTGGCGGACCGCGGACTTATTGACTGAGTTGTTAAATATAATTTAACTTTAATAACTTTAAATGATGTCAATGTTCTGGTCATATAGCTGGTACTTCATTTTGATAGTAACATATATTTACTAAATTGATCTGCTTACACTTTTAAACCATCATTTCTATTAGATTTACACATTAATTTATTGATTTTATAGTTCTTTCAGCATTTCAGTTCAAGTACAGTGTTGATAAAACTACGAAATTTAGTTGATCTGCTCGCAGAACGTACTACTAAATATTTCAAGATTCGAATCCGTAGATTACTTGCGTTACAACTCGCACTTTCTGAACTTCAAATTGAGACTGTAAACAAGGAAAGAATTTTCTTTTTTGACCCCGATCTCGAGAAAAAATATTTTCTAAATAAAATAATTAAGGGTAACGCCAAATGGGTTTTATAATGATGATTGAAGTATGACATTCATGCGAATATGATAGAATATGAAGGGTATGATGCATTACTAGTTATTGAATCCTCGTCAAACTATTGCTGAAAAACAAGTAACAACTGCGTAAAAAGTCGTCATAGTATCATCAAAAGCAGGCAAGGAATTTTGCACCAGTAACATCTTTAAACCGTATATCGCCAAATGGACTAAGAACGTCGTTTGTGGATTGCTATGGGACGTTATCCATCATGTGTCTTACTCACATAACACCTTGCTTCTCCGATTGTCACCAATTTTGATAAGTCAAAATCTCCCTTGATAAGTTTTAAAGTGATAAAGAGGAATTAGAATAATTTATTTTATTAATAACAAATTTTGATTCAATTTATTTGAATTCTTACTAAATTACTAATTACACATTTTCTGTCAAAATAAAAAATAATAATAAATAAATAATAGGCATACATACACCTGATTTTAATTTTTTTTCAATTTAAATAAATAAACATCACGTAACTTGTAACCAAACTTGTAACTTTTGCATTTCGGTCGATGTAGGCTTAAAACACTCCAGGTACCAATTTTTGAAAATCACCTTCCAAGCTCTGGTTAAAACCTGTCCAAAATAGTATCAAAAGTTGTTCCTTCTATCTATAGTTTAAGTTGTGGGAACAACCGTAATTCACCACAAGAAGTTCAAATCAGGCGAATATGGGGATAATAGAACACCACGGTACTTTTTCAAGAAATCGTATGCATTATTTTTCATTAAAATGATATGCTCCATAGATGTCCAGTCTTTTGTCAAAATTTTGGATGGCATTTTGGCATAACCGTGGTTCTATCTCACCAATGACTCGAATAATTTCATATTTTATTTCAGAAATCGATTGTGGATTGTTCTTATAGACCTGGCTTCTCACGTAACCCCAAAGAAAATAGTCCAATGGTGTGAAATCACATGATCTAGTTGACCAATTAACATCACCGTTTCTTGCAATAACTCGTCCAGGAAAATTTTCTCTTCATAAATCAATTATTTCATTAGCAGAGTGAGGTGTAGCGATTCAGCCACACCTCCTGACCATAATACACACCAAACAGTGACTCGTTTTGAATGTAAAGGTTTCTCATGAATCAATCATGGATTTTCCTCACCCCAAATGCGGCAATTTTGTTTATTAACATAGACACCAATTTTAAAATGTGCTTCATCTGTTCTTTGATCCAATTGACAAATGTATGACGTTTTGAATGATCCAGTGGCTTTAGCTCCTGTGTTATTTGAACTTTATATGCATTCAGAGCTAAATTCTTTCATAAAATACGCCATATTGTGGATTCACACGTACCAAATCAATATACCCTTGTGAACGACCACTACGATTATATATATTGCTCTTCTTTTATCTCCCACCGAACCAGTTTCTTGAAATATTTAAACAGTTCGATTGATAGTGCTTTCAGATAGACGCTTATTTAAACCGTCACGATTGTGCGAACCCGATGATTGTCCAAAACCAACTACGTGATTTTCTAAAAACATTTTTCTCTGTACGCCCATTTTCATGAAATAATTCAACAATTTTAACGCGTTGTTGTATTATGTACGACACCGTTTTTAAAAGTCATACATTACACTTCTGAAATGAAACTAGACCTAGGAAAATTCACATCGCCATCTGTGGTTTATTTAAGAATTAAAAAAACTGCTTAATTTGAGAGGCTCGTTATTTTGGCTCAAGCAAAAATTAAATTTGCCTTTTCCATCACCGATGTTCAAAAAATACAATGATGATTATTGTAACCCTATGATACCATACTTCTTGTCATGAACAGGAATAGCGGCGGCGCCTTAAAATGTGTTAGTGATGAAAGCTCAAATGTGTTATTACATAAAGTATTTATTCATGAATATATGACGCTGATAATTGCGCTACATTCTCTACCAGTCATTTTGTCATTAAACAGACTGTGCATTCATTAATTATTATTTATCTTGGTAATTAATTTTCGATTTTTTTTTCTAATTTTAATATTTGAAAATTTATTAACTCTAAAATTTTATTACAGATTGGAGATCAAGTAGTTGCCCTTCCAGAATACAGAGCATGGGCTGAATTAGTTGCTGTTCCTGCCAAATATGTATACAAGCTACCGAAAGGCTTATCTTACTTAGATGCTGTTACCATAACAATGAACTACACGGTGGCCTACATACTTCTCTTCGAAATATCTAGCCTAAGCCAGGGAAAATCTATTCTAGTTCATTCTGTTGGAGGTGGTGTGGTAAGTAACGTCATATAAAATAGTATAAAATCACATTGAAATTTAAAAGTAAAATAATATATTGAAAGTTATAATACACATGCAATATACCTTCATGTTATGGAAATCTATAAATTTAAATTTAGAAAAGAATGACTAAACTTTCGATTGCTTATGCATTAACGTACATTCAGTGAAAATGTAAAATAAATATAAAATCAATACTTCCAACATCCGTCATTGCAAGAACAACTCTACAGGTTTAAGGTATAATTGAATTGAAATGAACTGAAGTAAATTCAGACATGGAAACAGCTTTACATATTTAGTATGTATTACATATTTAGTATGTACAGCTTTACATATTATAGTCATGTATTAATTTAAGTAATTATTAATATAATTTAATCATTATCATCATCATCATCATCAGCCCGTATCGATCCGCTGTAGGATGAAGGCCTCTTAAGCATGCTTCCAACTTTCACGGTCTTGGGCTTACCTCTGCCACTCGGGTCCAATATACTTAACGATGTCATCAATCCATCGTGCTTTCGGTCTTCTTCGCGGACGTTTGCGATCAAGCGGTATCCACTCCAGGATTGCCTTGGTCCATCTATCGTCCCATCGCCTCGCAATATGGCCTGCCTATCTCCATTTCAATTGCTTTACTATTCCAATGATATCACAGACTATTGTTTGTTCCCTGATCCATGCGCAGGACTTTCTGTCTCGTCTTGTAATGCCAAGCATACATCTTTCCATTCCCCTCAGTGCCACCCGAAGTTTTTGAATTGATTGCGATGTGAGTGTCCAGGTTTCACTTCCGTATGTCAAAACGGGTAGAACGCACTGATCGAATACTTTTCTTTTCAGGCAAAGTGGGAGTCTGCTCTTAAACACTATGTTGAGTCTACCAAATGCCTGCCAGCCACATTTAACACGCCGTTACACCCCCCGGGCGGTATTCCCCTCCATTGAAATCCTCTGCCCAAGATATATAAAGCTGTGTACAATCTCTAAATCCCTTCCTAAAACTGAAATTTTTCTGTCCTGAGCGAAGTTATTGAACATAACCTGATTCTTTTTCAGGTTTATTTTCAAGCCAAATGGTTCGCCAGCTCTTTGCAGTTCTTGTATGCGTCTTTGCAGCTCCTCTGGGTCTTGTGAAATGAGAATAATATCATCTGCAAATCTAAGATGGTTTAAGTTTGCACCATTGATCTTTACACTATCCTGTTCCCAATCCAGTTTACGGAATACTTCTTCAAGGCCAGCCGAGAAAAGAATAGGCGATATTGCGTCACCCTGCCGTACACCTCGTTCCACATTAATTCCCACTTCAAGATCATCAAGGTGAATTGTGGCTGTAGCTCCATCATATATCGATTCTAATAGGTTTACATAGGCTCTCTCTACACCTTCGCTAAGCAGTGCATCCATTAACGCATGCTTTAAGATGGAATCAAATGCTTTTTCGTAGTCGATAAAAGCCAAGCACAGTGGCATGGTGTATTCGTTGTGCCTTTCTATGACCTGCTGTACAACCTGGATGTGATTCATTGTACTGAATCCACTTCTGAATCCTGCTTGTTCTCTTGGTTGTGCGTCATTCAGTTTTTTTAATATTCTTTTAGAAATTATCTTAGTGAAAACTTTGTACATTACTGATAGGAGACTTATTGGACGGTAGTTCTTTAAATCTTCCTGTGCTCCTTTTTTATGTAAAAGGATCACTTCTGCATTTTTCCATAAGTCAGGTACTTTTTGTTCTTTGAGGCATTTTGAGTATAATTTTGCCAGTGTTTTATGTAACGTCCGATCACCAGCTATTAGCATTTCGACAGTTACACTGTCCTTTCCTGGAGCCTTGCCGTTTTTCATTGATTCTATAACATTTGTTACTTCCTCCACTAGGATATCTGGCATTTGTTCTTCCGTGGGTATTGTTGTCGTTGATTGGTTCTGATCTTCATATAACTGGGAATAAAATTTTCTGACAATCTCTCTCTCTCTCTCTCTCTATATATATATATATATATATATATATATATATATATATATATATATATATATATATATATATATATATATATATATATATATATATATATCGGTGTTTTACAAAATTGCACTCTCAACGCATTAAGGTTTTTTTTTACCAACTGCACCTGCAGCTCAACGTGGATACCGAACCACGGTTACCGATAACTCCAGTTACTACCCTCCTCGAGCTATCAATCCTTGGTTTTGTATTTAACTGTAAGTCTCTCGAGAAACTTGCCGACTGGGGACTGGCCAACCTAGAATACCTCTCAAAAGGCATCCGGTCTTACCCAGCCTCGAACTGGCCCGACTAAGGGGAAATTTCATCCATATCATCAGGAATACTTATCAGATTTTACACTCTTGTCTAGAAACATTCACAAACATTTAGAAAAAGTCCACAACCAAGTGCGGGGAGCGAACCCGCCTCCTCGCTGACCGCCATATCGTCAGGTTACCGCCTTAGGCACCGCGGCTAACGTAGCTCTTTTTTTTTTAGCGCTTATCTAATACATATTTAACAGTTATATCTCTTTTTCCTTTTGACATGTGAGAAATCAAATAGTTTCTATTTATAAAGATCGCGTCATACAGTACGGAACTGAGTAGCAATTTGTTAAACTTTATTATACCCCATATGGTTTTTTAAAAAAAATTATGAAAGGAAAACGTTTCGATATTATTTCGAACATCCAGCAGGATTCCCAAAAATGAGTACTATGAGTGCTTAAAAAATTATTACGACCAGCATTGCATTTATCTTGCAAGGAGTCTATTTCGAGTGACTCTATTTCATACGTCCGACTTTCACCCTTGGAATGGAATTTTCACGACCAAACTTAGAGCAATTAGAAACTCTGTCTCCTATATCCTTTTACCTTCCCTTCCTATCCCTTTACCTTCCATATTGGTATCTTAATCGTTCTCTGTTTGAATGAGGCTCAGTGAATGGGCTCTAATATTCATTTTCTGTGGATCCCAAGCCATTCTAAAATTGAGGGAATGAGCGCACTGACCTTAAAGCTACACTTGCGTCAGAGGATTATTTTGCTATCGGACGCTAGATATTTTCACACGGCGTCTCTAAACTTTTTCCTATTAAACGCAGTTTCTTTGATAAATCCTCCCTTCACCCTATAGATAGACGAAGTGTGGTGATATGGACCCGTCTTAGAATTGGTCACTACTGTTTCTCGCATGACTACCAGCAGAGAAAAGCAGCATATGTGAATACCTTGCCACATATGTGAATACCTTGCAACACGCCTCTTACGGTAAGACATATCCTCATTTAATGTCACGGTCTCTCTTTTCTCCAAAGACATGACCTACCACAAGAATTATATATGTTCAGCTCTACAGTCGGCTTTAGCTTCGAGTTCTTTCACTCTTTTTTTCCACATTTTTCGGTCCAAAATAACATTCTTCCAATCCCCGATTCCTACTTTCCTCAAATCATTCATCATTTCATCCAGTCATTTCTTCCTCGGTCGCCCTCTTCTTCTCTTTCCCCCTTCACAACTTTTCAGTATTAACTCATATCTTGTCGGGCATTCTGGCTATGTGCCTTAGCTATCTATCTGCGCTCTCACCACCTGAACAATATATGGTTTTTGTACAGTCCTTCTATTTCTGTATCTGTTCTTCTTTTAAATTCGTTCTGAACTTTAATTCCTCCAAAAATCCTCCTTAATATTTTACGTTCCCAGACTTCCAGCTTACCTTCTTCCTTCTTCGTCATTGTCCATGTCTCACACGCATAGGTAACCGTGGGCCTTAGTATTCTTTGGTACACTCTTATTTTTGCTGCTTTTGTTATATTCTTTGCGCTTAAAAATTTTGAAAGCATTCCTGCTGCTTTGCTGCTAGATATTCAGTTTGTTGAACTTTCTCTATCGTATATTTCTTATTTTCTGCACAATCAATGGCTAAATTAGGGGACAGTCCTCTGGTTTTATCTTTCATTACCATATATTTGGTCTTTTTCTCGTTAATTGTTAGGTTTGGTTACCCATAGGATGTAAGGGTGTTTACATCTCATAATAGTTGCTTTCAAACCAGTTCCAGGCCTTTCTGTCCCGTATTACTATTTTCGCTTTTGCGAACGTTTTCCTCTTCTCCTTTAAAATCTTTCACACCACTTTGTCCCAAATTTGCTTTGGTCTTCCTTTCTTCCTCTTCGCTTGTGCTGCCGCTTTCCCACACCGTCTTGACGTATTGTATTTGCTATTCTTTGAAAATGTCCCCTCACGATCCAAGTTGTATTTGTTCTATATATTGTTCTACGGATTCTATATTAAAATCTTCTCCAATTATTTAATTTCTAATTATGTCTTTCCTTGTTACTTCAGTTACTTTTCTTAAATATTTAATCTCTACCGCTCTTATGTGACTTTGTTCGTGTTCAATCAGCACCCAGGACTCAAATGCTTACTACTTATTTTACTTTATTGTTTATTTAATTTTATGTATACACATGAACAGTATATATATATATATATATATATATATATATATATATATATATATATATATATATATATATATATATATATATATATATATATATACCAGGTGTCCCATTAAGGATGGATCGCGGCCGTATCTTGAAAACTATTTATCCCACAGCTTTGGGGAAAAAAAAATTGTACTAAAAATGATCATGAGAAATTCACCAAAAATATTTTAAGCTTCTAAAACGACAGCCGCAAGAGGGCGTGACGAGCTAAACATTTTAAAAAATCATTTTTTTTGTGTATTTTCAAGTGTTAACCGAGTAAGAAAAATTCTCAGTTATAATATAAGCAAAAGATATAAGCAAACTGTCTCCTACAACTTTGTTTTATGACATTTTGTCGTAACTTCGCGAATAAAGAAGTGGGGGGGGGGGGTAGTTTTACCTATTTAGATAAAAAGTCGTCTAATGTCAATTTGCCTAAACCGATTTACCTCAATTTGGTATCATTTAAAAGGCAATTGCTGGGACAATCAGATAATCTGGGAGATAAATTATTTAGTTTATAAATGAAACCGCGAGGTGGCGTTACATTCAACAATAGTTTTTTTTTTTGAAGTTTTGTTCAGTTTTTTCAAATGGTATGGTACAGCTTTTATTACATGGCTAGAAAGGTAATTTAAAGAGGAATCATCCAGTGAAAACCCGAAATCGATATCTCTGACATGTCAAGAGATATTTCGATTTTTCTGAAAAAATCAGTTATTATTTCACTACTACCTGCATTAAATTAAAAAAATATTAACCTAATGTTTGCCTTCTTTCACACTTTACCCAGGCTTAGGACTGGTCCAAATTCTTCGTGCCATATTAATTTGGAGCGTGTCATAGGCCTCGTTATTCGTAAAAGGCATTGTTAGATATTATTATAATATTAATTGATTATTAATAAATAATTAATTGATTATTAATAAATAATCAATAAATGCAATGTTGAAAATGTAATGCATTTCAAAACTGACAAGTTAATTTGACTGTTTTTATGGTTCCCTTCTTACTTTTTGTTTCCATGGTTCCCTTCTTACACTCTTTGTGTAATGTACCTAAGGATTGCATGCGTTTATTTGGAAACCCGAAAACGCATAATTTCATTGATCCATTCATTTAGTTTAAAAGAAAGAGTAGGTATATTTATTAATGACTGATTTCAATATTCTGTCAAGTAGTATTTAAGCATCACAAAAGAGAAAATGCAACAATTGGGGAAAGGCATTTTTTGCGCTTATGTAATTAAATTAGAAAATATTATCAAGGTCAGGATTAGAACATTTATGATGATTGATACTGAATAGATAATTTTATTTTTTAAATAAAATTGTTGCGGTTGTGATTGCGACCTAAATGTTAAGACCAATTTTTACTTAATATTACGGTAAAAATTAAAACTAACTGATTTTTTTCAGAAAAATCGAAATATATCTTGACATGTCAGAGATATCGATTTCTGGTTTTCACTGGACGATTCCTCTTTAAATTACCTTTCTTGCCATGTAGTAAAAGCTGTACCATTCCATTTGAAAAAACTGAACAAAACTTCAAAAAAACTATTGTTAAATGTAACGCCACCTCGTGGTTTCATTTATAAACTAAATCATTTATCTCCCAGATTATCTGATTGTCCCAGCAATTGCCTTTTAAATGAATCCAAATTGAGGAAAATCGGTTAAGGCAAACGGACATTAGACGACTTTTTATCTCAATAGGTAAAACTCTCCCCCGCCCCTCTATTCGTGAAATTACGACAACATGTCATAAAACAAAGTTGTAGGAGACAGTTTGCTAATTATAACTGAGAATTTTTCTTACTCGTTAACACTTGAAAATACACAAAAAAAAAGATTTTTAAAAATGTTTAGCTCGTCACGCCCTCTTGCGGTTTTAGAACCTTAAAAATATTTTTGGTGAATTTCTCATGATCATTTTTAGTACAATTTTTTTTCCCCAAAGCTGTGGGATAAATAGTTTTCAAGATTCGGCGGCGATCCATCCTTAATGGGGCACCTGGTATATATATATATATATATATATATATATATATATATATATATATATATATATATATATATATATATATATGTATATATATATATATATATATATATATATATATATATATATATATATATATATATATATGTATATTATATATATATATATATATATATATATATATATATATATATATTTTTTTTAATTTTAAATTCATTTATTAACTAATTTTATACTGAGTAAATACTTCTTGCTGCAGTCCCCAAGCTAGGGCCTTTGTTGCCGATGCGGCTGTATCATTTCAAATTATCTTTCTCTCTCTAATGAAAAATATTGAAAACAAAAAATGAATAACGTATATCATGTTTTTGGTACCCCATCATATCCACCAGTCTTTTTTGCAATAAACAGACTGACATTGATTTTTCTGTTTTAATAATATCAAAAATTATCTGTACATTCGTATCACAAGGGAAATATTTATGACAGCATTATCTAATTGTGCGCTCTTATCCCAATTGGTTTGACATATTAATACATTTTATTAACAGAGATATTAATAGAAATATACCGTTCTGAAATTATTATTTTTATTAATAGATGTTTCCTTGGTATTAATGAAGTAATTTAAGTATTAATAAAGCTTAAGATAGTTGTTTGAAAATGCAGTCAAATTAATATTAGGTATCTAAATAGAATCGTCTTGTTTTTTATCATTAAAAAATAATAGGTGTTTCGGTTAATAATGTCGTTTTTTCGCAAAATTTGAGCTTTTATTTCCATTACAAAATAATCTCAATAATAATTCAAGTATTGTTATCGTTACTATCTTGCCAAAGAGTGAATTGCGCGCCAAAAGAACTATTGGTTTTTTTTTTGGAAAATTTTCGAATTTTGAATTTCTAAATGTGTTGTGTGAAAAAAAGTGTTGTTCTGAAAGTTCGTGCTGCATCAACCGAAATGAGTAGTAGTCACAAGGGGCTAAGTCCTATGAATATGGTGGGTGGAGTAGGACGTCCCATTTGACGTTTTCCAAATAGTTTTTACACATTTTGCAACAATGGGCCGAGCATTGTCATTTTGAAAAATGTCTTTATCGTGTCTTTGGGCATATTTTGGACATTATTCCTTCAATGCTCTGTTCAATTTTATCAATTGTTCTCGATATCGATCGCCAGTAATCGTTTTATCAAGTTTCAGCAATCCGTAATATACAGCACCCCTACTATCCCACCAAATACACAGTAAAGCTTTCTTTCCATGTATATTGCGCACTGGTTGTGATGTTAAAGGCTCACCTGGGCTATCTATGACCCGGCTGCGGTGGTCTGGTGGGTTAGTCGCCTGCCTGGAAATCCAAAGGTAGCTGGTTCGATTCCAGCGCTCGGATGGGCGTTTTTCTTTAATTCTTCTGTCCGTCTTACTTCCTACCCCACATACACACTTATATACACTCACATATACACACACACACGCCCACACATCCACACCTAAATGTCTGTGATTGTTTCTAGGCAAGAGTGTAAAATCCGACAACGAATTACCCCTCAGTCACGCCAGTTAAAGGCTGGGTAAGGCCGAATGCCTTCTGAGAAGTGTTCTACGTTGGTCACTCGCCTGTCGGTAGGCTTTCTGATCTGGATCTTTTTCTGCCTGGCAATCAAAATTTCACAAGTAGTTTTTCGTCTTTCAATTCCCTTCAATTCATATGGAACTCATTTTTCTTCCTCCTGGGTCTTTCCCAATGCATGTAGGCATTCGGAAATGGTGGATTGGGCAACATTCAATCCTTCTGCTAACGTATGAGTTGAGTCTTCGTGTAATAATGCTTGCTAATCTTCATCTTCAAACATTTTTGACTGTGCTAGACGCTTCTTGTCTTTTATATCAAAATCAATACTTTTAAAGCTTTTAAAGCATCGTTCACAAGTTTTTGTGTTAGAGCATGTGCACCATGAGCTTCAACCAACAATTGATAACTTTCAGCAGTCGTTTGCTTCAAATAAAAGAAGGTTATTAAACTTCCCGCAAAACGCCTTTTTTCTGGTACATAATTCAACATATTCAAAGCTATGACAAACTATGTTTTTTACACAATAGCAATTAATAAGGAACTGGCGTTTGATTGTGTATCTTTACCTTACAAAACGCCATAGACTTCATTAGTCTACACCAGGGGTCTCCAAAATCCGGCCCGCCAGTGTCATCAACCCGGCCCGTGACTAGCGAATTTAGCAAGCGTATGCTCGCTTAGGGCGCGTACTCGACGACTAGTTTAGAAATTATAGATAAAGGCAGGAAAATTAAAACTGTTTTGGCAGTTGGAACTTAATGGAGTAGTCAGTATGGCCCTAAGGCTGGAAAGTTTGGAGACCCTTGGTCTTCACCAACAAATGTATTAATAATCTCAGCAAAATCGACATTATTAATCGAAACACCTATTTTCCTATCCATTCCGTAATATGTATCTTTAGAGCAAACGACAAAAACTATCACAAAAACAACTAGTGGTTCCGATTCATTACAGCTTTCATACTTCTTTGGGCTTAGTTGCATGTTTTAAAGTATTTATCAGAGAAGTGCTGCTGAAACCATCGCTAAATTAGGTGGAACTCGTAATACACGATACATTTTGTCTCCTGATGATGCTAACATGTTCGGCGATACGCGCGTCGGAAAGTTCTAAAGAGGATTTGGTGTTTAGTGGTATATCTCATCGAGCTTAATATTTTAAACCGAAGGTTCCAATAGAAGAATTGACATATTAAATAATACAAGAAGGAATAAAAAATGTAAGAAAAATGTATAAAATTGGTGATAAATCAGCAAATATTTCGAACCTATTGATTAAAGGAAACATATTCTGTTACAGTTATTAATAAATAAATCTTGATGTTACAATAATTACCAAACGATAAAATAGTTCTATTATAAGTCATGCATTATGATGGACTCTCACATTTATTATATCAAAATATGCATGTTTTGATGAATTATTGGGAACAGCTTAAAATAGTAATTTTGAAATTCCGTAAAACATGATATCTGTAAATTCTAATCGATCATTTAATGGATCTAAAAAGGGATTGATGTGTGGGTGGATTACTATAATTAGTAAAGTCATATGAAGGTTAATTCGGAAACCAAAGGAAATATAACAATAGTTTTCTTTCACAGAGACTTTAGAAAATATCGTTAATAACGTTTTAATTGCATAACGTATACAATACGTTGCTGCTCTTTATTTGGCTCGAAACTCAACATGTTTACTACAAGAACAAATATAATGCTACGAGGGTGTTCAATAAGTTCTTAGAAAATTTTTAGTAAGCTTTTTAGTAAAGTTTTTAGTAAACGTCATTATTCACTAGATAGCTGTCAAAGTCTCAGTTATATTCATCACATGGCATTTTTATTGTCGATTGAAGCAAGAAACTTTTGTTTATGTAGAAAAATGGAAAAAAAGTGATTTTCGAGTGGTGATCAAACACTTATATTTAAAAGGCTTAATACCGAAAGAGATCAAAGCCGAGTTGGATGAAGTTCATGACACGTCTGCTCCTGTGTTTGTAACTGTTTATAACTGGGTCAATGAGTTTATACGTGGCTGTACATCCACAAAAGACGAACATCGTTCGGGTTGTCCAGTGGAAGTGACTACTCCCGAAATGGTTGACAAAATCCACGACATGGTTTTAAGTGATCGACGAATCAAAGTGCGCGAAATAGTTGAGGCCACATGATTATCGCAAGGTAAAATTTTTTCAATTTGACAAAAATGGGCGTGAAAAAAATTTCGGCAGGATGGGTGCCACGTTTGCTCTCAGTTGAGAATAAACATAATCGTGTGGTCGACTCTGAGACTGTTTTGGCGCTTTTTCGTCGCAATGCTCATGAGTTTCTGCGTCGATACCAGTGGCGGCTCGTGGGTTTTTAAAGTGGGAGGGCGTAGAAGAAAATAGTGTAGTGCTGCTGAAAAATTTTTTTTCTTTACCCTTCCTCCTTTTTATTTTTCGTACTATTGAAACCCTATACAGGAAGTGAACCAGGAAAACATTAAAAATGTGTATTGTTACTACTTACAAGGATATTGGAGGAAGGGTTTTTAATTGTTGCGCAGATAAAGGAATGAATAAGTAGGTACTTACTATTTCCCGAAGAATAAACAATTCAAACAGTTTATTGAAACTGCAAATCAATAGCGAAAATTCGAAAAAGTTCCTGAGAAGTTCGTAAAGTTCAAAAAAATATCAAAGTTTTATGACAAAAATGAGTTATTGTACACATTTTTGTCGGTGAATAGCACCTCGCCATTTCCTAGTTTTTAAAGTGAAATTCCATTCTGTATTCTGCCTGTATTTGTCCAAAATAAATTTTTCAATAACTTTTTTATTAAAGTCCGAAATTAGTTCGATCATAGCCATCTCAATATTTAACATACCTGAAGCATTTAATATATCTTTCCCCATTGAATTTCTTAAATATGTTTTAATCAAGTTCAAAGTCGAAAAGTCAAACAAGTATTCGCGAGGCGAACGAAATATGCGACGCGAGACTTATCAAACGCATCGTACCCGTTAAATCAGCGTTTAAAACTAATTACCGATACGCTCAGTCTCAGGGAATCTATGTTCAAATCACATGCTTTAGAAATCAATTAAACCGCCGAATTCTAGCAGCCAACAATACATGTAATAGCAATGACGAAAGAAGTTGACGTTGCGTACGGTCGCTGGAGGTAAAAGGCCGACCAACGATGTAAAAATTGTGGCGAGAGGATGGAGTTTTTATCGGCATTATTTGGTATGATGGGTCGATAGACGTTCTTCTACATTTCGAGAGTTTAATTTTTAATACTATCTTAAAATGAGTTAAATGAAAGAAACTGAACGGAAATAAAGTATGGTGTTTTACTCTGAAAAATTGTTTACTGGGATAAATCCTCAATCACTCCAGAGACAAAGAAACATCTGCTTATAGTTTGACAGATTCTTAATATTTATATGATTCCTTAGAGGGTAATTATTTCCTTTTTTGATCGTCCTGGTGCTTATTTTCAAAAATCCATTTCCTTTACGTTGAGGGTAATTTCTGTCTGGGATTGTAGTTACCAGACTCGATATTTCGATATTTTTCGATCCCACAGAATAGTGCTCTACATCACTATTGCCTTTCCTTCCTTGATATTCCGTTCTCTACTTGTTTCGATCCATGTATCCAGATGGATACATTTATTTTAGTTTCTTCTGAAAAACGAACATTTTTCCTATGTTCTCTATTTAAATTATTTCATGCAAACTCCTTACGTTGTTTTAAGTGTTTTTTTTTAAATAGGGAACTTTCCTTGCATTTTTGTCATTATAGTCAAATTGTTACAAACGATGTTTAATTCTTCTCGTACTGTTTGATAACTGTAATTCACCTTTGCCAACCGTCGAAGTCAAAAAAGGATTTTTACACACTTCGTGAATTAAACGAGCATTTTCTAGATTAGAAGTTTTTCGTTTCTGCCATGTTTTTTCGTTTATCCATGTTTTTTTCTTTTAATACTTTTGAAATAACGCAGAGTTCTTTTCAAAATTTGACTAATAAATTTATAAGATTTTGTCTGTTCTCGCAATTTCAAAATTAGTCGGCGTTCTTCGTCAGTACAATGTTCAGTACGACCTATTGTTTTTAAAATGTTTGTATACACAAACAAGCTACACTAACTATGCCAATCGAAGAATAAACACCAATTTCTGATAAAATGTGAACCAAAGTTATCGATATACTTCAACTCATATTTTTTTTACCACATTATTTTTTAAATGATATTCCCGAATTTATTTTTTCTTGCGATTATTTTTTGTGTGAAATATTTATCAAGACTGCGCATGATAAGAAAAGTATTTTTGTAGCAGTTGCATTTTATTTTACGAAATCCCAAGACTTGAACTCTATTTTCTATATATATATATATATATATATATATATATATATATATATATATATATATATATATATATATATATATATATATATATATATATGTATATATTTATATATATATATATATATATATATATATATATATATATATATATATATATATAGAGTTTTTTGACTTCAATGGGACAACAGTAGTCAGGAGTTATACACCCCCGATCGTTGGATTCCACAATCTCATTGGAATGCACGATCGTCATGAATGCTCATGACGAATGCATGTGGAACAACCTGCGTCTTGGCCATAATGAGCATTGGTTAGCTGCTTGACCGGGAGGAAGCCCTACCCATCCCTTATATTGGAGACTCATCAGGGATTGTGGAGAGGGACTCCCTATTTTTGGCGAGAGAGCATATGTCGGTACCCTGATGAGTTTAACCACCAACAGATGAAACATGCTCTCCAATATAAGGGATGGATGGGGCTTCCTCCCGGTCAAGCAACTAACCAATGCTCATATATATATATATATATATATATATATATATATATATATATATATATATATATATATATATATATATATATATATATATATATATATATATATAATTTGTTATTATGGCATTTTTTGAACAGTTCAGCCTTTTCTACTTATAGTTATCAATGAAAGTGCATTTGAATGGTTTTCTACTACAGAAACTTCAAAGGCTTATAACGAACCTTCTCAATAAACTTTATTTTCGACAAACAACAAACAACGCGGAAAATCCTTTAGAGGTGATTCGAGCTATCAGATTATTTTTTCTTGGAAAATAAACGACCGAAATAAAACGAACATTTTTACTGCCAAAGAAAGAGAAAAATGGGGAAGTTTCTCGCTATGTGCACATTATTTAATAGCAAAAGAAAGATTGAATTAGGGCGTCTCCTCTTTGACCTTTTATTTCTTTCACTGATAACTTATTAACTTCGTCTTGTTTTCTTGAACATAGAGCTTTGTCACATTCTAATATCACTACTTCATCTGGTGAAATTTCCAAATATCACCAAAGTGATTGTTTTTATGTACGAGGGTTGTATGATAAGTACTTGTCTTAACAAAAAAAAAAACATTTTCATGTGTAAAATTAATTTTATTTTTCAACGTATTCACTTTTCAGTTCGATACACTTAGTCCAACGTTTTTCTATCTTTTGTATCCCTTCTAAAAAAATACGATCTTCTCTGGCACAGATTCGTCTCGGAAAACCTACTGTTTGGATTATTCTTTGGTATCTGGTATGCTGTGATGAATCCATGTTTCATCAACAGTTATGAACCAGCGCCAAAAATCATTCCGATTGCGTTTTAACATCGCTAAACATTATTTTGAAGTTGACACAGTTGTATGTTTATTGTCAGTTATGAGCAATGGTGGCACCCATCTTGCGGAAAGCTTGAAGTCATGCCATCTATAGACGAGCGGCGACGTTTCAAAGCCTGAACATTCCTGAACCTAACGAAATCCTAGTCAAACCTCGATCGGTTGACATTTGTTGATTTTATGAAAGAGCTGTCATTAAATGTAACTCAAAACTCGACAAAACTGAGTCGGAAACATTCCGGTTGATGTAGCAAGTGTACGGTGATGTTTATTTAAGCAGAATAAATATTCTTCTGTGGCATAAACGTTTTTGGATGACAGAATGTCGCTAGAGGATGACAAACGTGATGGGAGACCAATTTCAGCTCGCACTCCCGAAATGATCGAAAAAGTTCGCGATTTTGTAGCAAATGACCGCAATGCTTCACTAAAAATGATGGAAGAGGTTTTGAATATTGGCAAATAAATGATTGGACTTATTCTTTAAACTTGAAGAGATGTACTACTAAACACCAAAACACTTTTTTGAACTGCTCGACGCACGTTTCGCTAACCATGTTAGCATCATCAGGAGATGATTTAATCTAATTCTAAAACTAAACAATGTTCTATTTATATGAAAACCATACCTAACGAAACGTATAAAAATCATGAACCGTGAAGTGTACTAACCCTTACATTAATAACTGAAAAAGTTGACTGAAAGGAATCGGTCCTTTATCTCGGTGCATGATTTTCTTACATTTTTCTATTTGAATGCTTTCATATGCATCCAACGCATTTCTCCCATATCTAATGTGGGCAATATGTTCTTTATATCTTGTCAATATGGATCTTTTTGTTTGCCCAATATACCTTCGATCACAGTCTTGACAACTAATTTCGTAAATCCCCGACTTTTCATGTTGGTATGGTATGTTAGGTATGGTTTTATATGGCGTTAGGTATGGTTTTCATATAAATAGAACACAGTTTAGTTTTAGAATTATATTAAATCATCTCCTGATGATGCGAACATGGTTAGCGAAACGTGCGTTGAGCATTTCAAAAAAGTGTTTTGATGTTTAGTGGTAAATCTCTTCAAGTTTAGTATTTCACACCAAAGGTTCCAATAGAAGAATCGACTTATTCTTCACAAAGATTTCGGTAAAACAAAGGTGTGTGCAAAGTTTGTTCCACACACGTTAACGCAGGAGTAGAAATGACTTCGTGTCAATCATTTCAGAAAGGTCATGATAGCCGCCAGAAATGATCAAAACTTCCTGAAATCAATTGTTACATGGGATGAAACATAGTGCTTTCAATACGATCCTGAAACTAAGCTCCAAAGTGCTGAATGGAAGTCGAAAAACTCACCACAGGCAAATAAAAAACACTATAAACTCCTTCAAAAATCCGGACAATGTTCATGGTTTTCTTCGATAGCAACGGCCTCATCCACAAAGAGTTCGTTAGAACTTAGAAGTCTTGAAACGATTGATGCATAGAATTCGTCCCATTTGGCCAGAATATCGCGATCCAGACAGCTGGAGTTTGTTGCACAATAATGTGATGCTGTCACACATTATTAATTGTGCTTCAATTTTTGGCCCGAAACCAAGTATGTGTGATTAACCACCCACCGTATTACCAGATTTAGCCCCTTGTGACTTCTCCTTGTTCCCAAAGTTAAAATTAAAATTTAAAGTGTGTTTTTTGAAGACATTCAGATCATCCAAACAGCTTCGACGCGTGCTTTGAAGGCTATTCCACAAAATGAGTTGGAGCACGCATTTGAATCACTCTTGAATCGATGTAACAAATGTATCGACGCGATGGTCATACCATTAGTCATTTTTTTAACTGCTTTCCTAACGTTCAGCTCGAGCCACTTCCTGGCGTTTGGGGGCGGCTGAATAAATGCGCAATTATTACGTGGAACATGGATGAATTTTCATTGCTTTGTGAATATTTCTAAATATATTAATTTAAGATTCTTTTGACATTATGTTCTTAGTAAAAAGTAAAATAATATTTAACTGAGGTAGACGATACTTGATGAAAATTCGTTTTAAATAAACAAACTAAGATTTATATCAAACTTTCCACTATATTTAAATCTTGAACGTAAATCTTCACAGACTGTCAACAAATATTTGTGTTGTGCTTCACTAAATATGATGGAAGACGTTTTGAATGTCGGCGAAGAAATGATTCGACTCATTCTTCACAAGGATCCACCCAAGGATTTGGGTATTAAGCTGCATACCCCGCACTTCGGTGGTGTATGCAGTAGGATGTTCGTACGTTCTTTGGTTAGGTTATTCCAACAAGCGTCAAAAATAAAATTTTTAATAGTTTTCAGTGTTTATACCTATTTTCTTATTTTCTGTAGTTAATACTTTCCTGTTTTAGCACAAATGATTCATCCAATAATGCTTTTTCTTGCGATTTTTTTCATTTTTCTTGGTGAAATTGAATATTATGAATGCAGTACACTTCTTCTTTAACATAATATGCTAGGATATGCTTTGACTACAATTAGTTACTCAATAAATAATGCATTTCAATGCAGCCACGTCACGTAGGTATCTTTCTGATACTAAAAACATTAATTTCGCTTTAATAACACGTCCACACACAAATCCTATGCACCGCAAATTTCTTTAACTGTGCGGCGAAAATATTTGTGTGTGATTTGTGCCACAATGTATGCCAAAATATACCGATTATACGGAATGATGCTTTCATATAACTACTCTAGGGTGATAGTCCAAAGCATGTAACTGAAATGTGTCAAGGGTTTCTTGAACAAAACGGATAAAACTAAAACAAAAATGATAAAATCGCCGTTCTAATCAGTCGATCTCAATAATATCGAGCAATAATATTAATTAAGAGAATGCCTAAGATTTTTCAAGAGGTTATACGAAAGAAAGTAGACGTTTTGTTCAAGCTCGAATTTAAATTGTAGGTTAACATGATGCTGCGTTACTCTAATTTTATTTAATTATTTTACTGTCAACGCTATATTAATTCTATTATTAATTCTATATATTAATCAACGCTATAATAATTGTTTGTTTTTCATTTCGATTATTTGTTTTCATTTCGATTTATTCCAGCTTGAAATATTTTTTTTACAACCCTGTCTTTTTAATTATATATCGGAGGCAAAATACTGAAAGTCATAATTGCGTGAATATCTTTGCTTTACAGAACATACAAAAGGGAAATTAATAAAAATAATGCTAGAAAATAATGCATAATTTAAAAAGAAGGGGCAAATTTCACTTATAATCTAGAATTAAATGAATAATAATAAATAACATGAAAAAAAAAAATAAAAAAGTAACTTTTGGTAGTAAATATGGCTTGATTTTAACTTTTCGGCAAAAACATTTTTGATTTAAATCTTTATAACTACGGACATGGAATCTTTAATATTAATTAAAACCTCAATATATTATTTATTTTTAATAATTATTAATTATAAATATTTTAAACTTTAACGATGTATCGGAGGTATGTAATGTTTAAAAATATGACAGAATAAGTTTTTTACTCAATTCTTAAACGACTGTGAAAATTTCAAATCGATTGACTAAACCATTCAAAAGTTATTGTAATTTAAAATTTTCGTAATTTTATACGTGACCTTTTGGAGATTCACTAACATAATAAATTAAACATATTACAAATATACAAAGAAAAGCAAGCAGGCGTTCCAAACTTTCAGATCCAAACTTAAACTGTTTGAAACTAATTTTGCACAGTTTTACTAATATTCATTTTCAGTACTTTTGCCTGCGATTGTACCCCCGATACATCCTTTAAAATTACTTCACGCTCAGTAAAATATTTAAATAAAGATAAAAGGGCAATTTTCCTGTTGTTCCTCGACTGCTCTGTTTTGTATTCAAGTATTTTGTTGTCCATACTATAAGAAAAATAAGGAACCCACGAAAATATATGCACAATTTTGCTTAGACCCTTTCATGAAAGGCGATAGACCGTAAACAAATTGGTCTATTTCACAAGCGCAACCTCTCGGGACGAACGTATATTTTTGCAAAGGGAAACCTTATTATTATTCACCAACAAGATGAAGTTATTTTTTAGAGTAGTACTTTTTTATCTTTTCGAAAGATATTTCTCATCTTTCTAGGACTCCTAATATACATTTTTTTTAATATTATACCGATTAATTTTTATAAAGATTGAATTAAATGCTTCTCTATCAACTATTCCGGTTAGATTTTTAATTCATTGGGAATACACAATATGTCGGATAAATAACGGAACTAATTAAATTTAAAGAATACTATTAGCGCCATCTATTGAAACAATATATAATCTGAAACCTGTATATCTCCTCTATAAAACGAGACCTTCATTATTAGAATTGATCAACGGATTGTCAAGTTATAGCGCCTAAAGTGACTTTTTGTCACCTCGTCAAACGATGGAACAAAGAGCTTGTATTAGATCTTGCGTCAAGCTCGGTAAAACTTTTACAGAAACATTTGAATTGATGAATACAGTTTATAGTGATGCTCGCTTATTCCATAAACGTGTGTTCGATAGTATAAGCTATTCCAGTACGGTCATGTTGCTTTGAAAGACGACCCAAAACTGTGTGTTTACTGTCAAATTTTCGTGTAAAACTTGCACTATTTTTTCATTCTTTTTGAACTTGACTCAAATTCAACACGGGCATGGGATGACCATTAGTTTTTACTTCAACTTTCTTCTCCAAACCTAAATTAGTCATTATTAACTGTTTTAAATCAGACACCTTCATGTTTGCAATTAAAAGCTGAAAAGCTCAGTACCCGTCAAATCAGCGTTTAAAACTAATTGCCGCTAGGCTCGGTCGCAGAGAATCTACGTCCAAATCGCATGTTTTAGAAAGCAGTTAAACCCCCGAATTCTGGCAACCAACAAAACATGTAACGCCAACGACGAGATAAGTGGACGTGGCGTACGGTCGCTGGAGGTAAAAGGCCGACCAACGATGTAAAAATTGTGGCGAGAGGATGGAATTTTTATCGGCATTATTTGGTATGATGGGTCGACAGACGTTCTTCTACATTTGGAGATCTTAATTTTTAATAATATTTTAAAATCAGTTAAAGGAAAGAAACTGAACGCCCTCCGTCACGAGCCGCCACTGTTTCAAACATTAATGCTATTGAATGTTATTTTGGATTATATATTTTGAATGTTTCAACATTATTTTATTTGAATATGTCATTCAAGTAATGATTGATGAGGTAATTGATTGATGAGGTATGTCGGTTGATGATATTTAAATCAGAGAATGCTTTTTTGCATTTAAATAGCACTACTAATAATATTCAAAGAAATGGTTAAAAATTTTATTTATAGATTGTTTAATAGAATCATTTCAGCAATTTCATTATCTAAAGTAATTAAAAATTCTTTAATACAAGGAAAATTACAAAGAGAGAAATATATTTCATAACTTTCAGGCCTTTTACCTAATAACAAAAATAACTAAAGACGATTAAGATTTATCAAGACATTTGGTTAATTAATTTCATCCATCAATCTATTTTCTTGATTTAATTTTTAAATGAAAGAAATACTAAGGGGAGAGTTAACCGACGATCGTAAAAAACAGTAAAATATTTTACATGGGGTAAAATTAGAGAGAAGAGTTTGTTCACCCTACCTAAATAATTCAACGCCGAACTGTCAGGACAGCTTTTTATGACATCTGCGTTTTCGCAAAAAATATCCGACGGGAAGGAACTTTAGCCTTTTTTAAATATTTTTAATTCAGGTAGCATTTTCAGTGGACAAATTTGGTTTATAAAGTTCTACTGATTAATTACTAAATTGTCAACAATATTTTGGGCTTTTTTAAGAAAAGGAATGTAATTTATAGTATGATTTGAAGAAAGATTGGGACGTAAGGTCATTCTTCATCATGACAACGCGAGCTTTCACACGTCGAACAAAACAACTCAACATTTTACCAACCCAAACATCGAATTGATGGGTCATCTGCTGTACAGTCCTGTTTTGACTCCCAATGATTTATTTTTACTCCCGTCCATGAAGAATAAACTACGTGGTGAACAATTTTCGATGGCAGAAGAAGCGGTTAATGCGTTCAAAAATCATGATTGGTATGATTGATACCTCAATTCGGATAGAAAAAGTGCTACGAAAATTTTTATCAACGTATATAAAAGTATGTTGATCATAAATACATAAATAGCAACATTCGTATGTATTAACTTTAATCTATACGGCTGAATATTTTGACATGGCAGTAGCTAGCTAAACAACTTCCCAAATATAACCCCATAACTAAAATTAACATAATTTGCCAAAAATCACAAAAACATTAATTTATACTTGGTTTACTTTATAACACAAAATCTAAATGTGCAATGGACTCGAAAATGAGTGTAACAATACATATTGACTTAATTATATTTAAATATTGTTTAGAAAATACCATTTAAAAATGCCAAATTTATGAATTGCCATAAGATATGACTATGGAGTCTTAGAAAAGAAATTTCATCTCCCTTTAGATAGAAACTGGCCAAAGTTTTAAATCAATTCTTCTATTGAAATTTTCGGAGTGAAACACTAAATCGAAGGGATTTACCACTAAACTCCAAGTCAATTTTTTAGACTACCCTACGCGCGTTTCGCTAACCATGTTAGCATCATCTCTTGGTAATGCTAACATGATTAGCGAAACGTGCGCCGAGAAGTTTAAAATGTGATTTGCTGTTTAGTGGTAAATATCTTCGAGTTTAAACTTTTAAATATCTTTTCTATATTTTTTGATAACTGACTAAATTGTACTAAATTTAAGTATATTTTTTTAAAAATGAACCTCTCCATGTCTGTTGACCCAGAGAAGTTTGGTTTGGTAGATTGTGCGCAAAACTTGGGTGTTATTTTGAATATGAAGTTACGTTTTAAAGATCAAGTATACAAGTTAATTCGTAAATCATGTATGTACCTTAAATTACTTTATGCTAATATGCACATTTTAAATCAAGCTTTGAGAAATCTATTATCAGAGTTGTTGGAACTTTCTCAGTTTACTTACTGTGACTTCATTTATTTTCCATGTCTCGATTCTGTGGGCAGGGGTAGAATACAACGGGTGCAGAATACTTGTTGTCGGCTTATCTTTGGACTTCGAAAACGGGATCATATTTCCCAGAAGATTAATCAGCTTAAGTGGCTTACAATGGATCACAGATGGCAACTTCATATGGCTAATTTCACGTATAAAGTTATCAATGCTGACAATAATTCTGAAGCCCTTAAAAGTATGTTTGTAGCTCATTCAGCCAGTCATTCTGTGAATATTATATTTAAAGGCAAATTTACAATTGTAAAACATCGACAAGACATCGATGTTTTCGAGATCATATATACTAGACTAAGCGAAAAGTTCGCGGAGCGGAAATGATAAAACAATTTTATAGTTGAAAAAATTACTTTATTCTTCTGTATATTTCCTCTTAAGCACAATAAATGTTTTTCAGCGGTTCTCCAAATCATGTATAGAATCTCTGAACTGATGTTCTGAACTGATCTCTGAAGTCCTTCAAAATACTTATTTAACAAATACGACACTCATCTTGCACACAGTCCAATCTTTCACAAGTTCAATTCCTTTTTGAAAATATGAAATATCCGTTCAGTTGAGATATCCATGACCTTAGAAGTTTCCCACAAAGTCAATTGTCTGCACTCCATAACCATATCATGTATAGAATTAAATATTTGTTCAATAGTTGCACTTATTGGACGTCCAGAACGAGGATCATCATCCAGGCTTATACAACTACGGAGAAACTCATCTGCCCACTTACAAACCATTGTTTCTGAACGAGCAGACTCCCCTAATACATTTACCATTTCGCTATGAATTTCCATTGCTTTTAAGCCATTTTTTACCAAGAATTTAATCACTGCATGATTTTCAATATTTTCCATTTAAAAAATAACACTTATACATTTACTTTAAACTACTGTTTTGCAGCCTGAGTTGACAGATCGACTTGAAACTTCACATATGTTCATATGAAGGATTAAACTTCAAAATGTAGTAGATTATATACTTTTTTACTGCTCTATAGGTGTCGCTCCGCGAACTTTTCAATTAGCCTAGTGTATAATACTATTAGGTTATTAAATAGTGTATAATACTATTGTGTAGTAGTGTAATACCTAGTGTATAATACTATTAGGTTATTATAGACTTATATAAGGGTTGTTTTTCTTTACTATATGCTGTTGTCTAGGGATCAAGATTGGTAGGTTGGTTGAGTAGAATAGCAATTTAATCCATATTTCGCCAACTTGCAGATCAACAAATGGAGAAACATCATTTTTGTTTGTTTATTTTCTTTTTTTTGTCATTCGTATGATTGAATAAAAGCCATTTCTTATTATTAATATTATTATAATATCAAATCACTTAATTTGAATAATAAAATTGTCATTTTAAAAACTGATTTGTATAATTACCTTAAGTTTACTGCTTGACAAAAGTTGAACAATGAATGATAGTACCCTTAAAGCACGATCACATTAATAAGATAAAAATATTCAATATTTATGTCAATCATAAAAGATCTGCCGAATAAATATCGAAACGACTTAATTCTAATATGCATTGTTACTGCTTCTATTATATACTGTTACGCAATTAAAACATTTTAAACAATTTTAACTCATTTGAGTGTTCCTTCAGAGCTTCCAGACCTCTCTGATCCTTTCTCCGTGGATTCTTTTTCTCTCATCCATCCACCTTCTCCCCGATCTCCCAGAATCTTTGCTCTCTGACGCGACGTTCCACCAATGTATCTTGTTTCTGTATGTGCTTCTGCCCTCAATCTCTGTTGGATCTATTTGTGCTTTCCCCACATCAGTTCTGACTTGTGCGACCCATGGTATTGTTGACTTGACTCCTTGTAGGAATGTAAGAATTATGTTGGTGAGTCTTGTCGGTCGGAGTCTACTGATATGTCTATAAAATTTCAACCCTCTTTTTCTTACGTCCGCCGCTACGTTGGACATTCTCTCTGTAGTCTTCGCAAGTGTCTCTCTTGCGAATAGTGCCTATGGTTTGATTACTGTGTAGTAGTATCTTATCTTTGTGTGGATATGCATTTGTTATTGTAGATATTGTGTGTCTTGCCGTACACCTTCTTCATCTTCTGTAATCGAGTCTTCTGTGCTATCTTCTTCTATGGGTTCGGGAATCTCGCCCAGGCATTTGATGTGTGTGAACCAGTTTATCTTCTTGTATTTACCCTAATATATATATATATATATATATATATATATATATATATATATATATATATATATATATATATACATATATACATATCATCATCATCATCAGCCTGTATCGATCCACTGCAGGATGAAGACCTCTTCAGCATGCTTCCAACTTTCACGGTCATGGGTTTTCCTCTGCCACTCGGGTCCAATATACTTAACGATGTCATCAATCCATCGTGCTTTCGGTCTTCTTCGCAGACGTTTGCGATCAAGCGGTATTCACTCCAGGATTGCCTTAGTCCATCTGTCGTCCCATCGCCTCGCTATATGACCTGCCCATCTCCATTTATATATATATATATATATATATATATATATATATATATATATATATATATATATATATAGTATATATCTATATATATATAGTATATATATAGTATATATATATATATATATATATATATATATTATATATATATATAGTATATATATATATATATATATATATATATATATATATATATATATATATATATATATATATATATATATATATATATATATATATATATATAGTATACTTACGAGTACTACGCTCGTCACCTCCATTGCTATACAGAAAATAATTTTATATCATTGTTTCAATTGTTTTCGTTTTTATAGAAGAGATAGTTGTTGCAAACATTACCTTGTTTTATTTTTGATACGAAACTATAATAACAATATTAAATACAACAATTAACAATTTTTTTAATAGCACTAAAGTTTTGGTGTCCTAAGAAAATGTACTAAGAAAATTTCAATATAATCTTGTTATACGTTGTATTACCTAAGTTACCGAAAGTTTAAAACGCGGTAATTGTCGTACCATATTCTGATGTCTAGCAAAAGATGTCAGTTCTTTATATCGATAGACTGATTGACTCCTTAAAATGTCGCTTTGACTCTTTTTTTTTCAATAAAAGAAGGCGAGCATAGAATGAGTTATGGTAATAAGGATAATACTTGCCAAAATGTATTCCAATTCAACATTTTTAAGTTGTCCGTTTCGACGGTGAAATCGTTTTCACTTTCGAACAGTTCCATACGAAGCCAGCCGCAAAGTCGGGCCAAGTCCACCGCTGAAATCACTCTCGCCCGAATCGATCGGCGTCTGGAAAAACCCCCCGATCCCTCCAACCCTGCGCCGCCACATCCCCACAACGCCCACTGGACAGCACCAGTGGCGCCGCATTACCTGTTGCCCCCCTGCGCCCCGGCGAGACCGTCGGGGGTGAAAGACCGCGTATCTGCTACGGAGGGTAAAGGGAAAGTTTTATTGCTTTTGTCGTCAAGTGCCAAGTTTGCGGCACGGAAGAGTTGGCGTGAAGTCGATTGGTCGATTTTGTAAAAGTCTGTTCCGGGGTTTTAATACAGTTTGCGTTTCTGTTTTTTTTTGTTTGTCCCACTGGAATTTTTCGATTTTATATCCCATATGTGAGGTTATTTTTTCTCAATTACTCTACATGAGAACATTTTAATCAAATGAGAAATTTATTTAATCAAATGAAAATAAAATGAAAAATATGAAGTCATTCATCAACATCAACTTCAATTTCTTCAAAGTAAATCCCTCACCCGCACCATTTTTTCAGTTTTGGTAACATCATGGTTAATAAACCCGAAAAAATTTTCCACTAAACAAATATCCTTTTTTAATGCCAATTGTTTCAACGTATGAGTTGAGTCCTCATAATCCATGCAAATCTGAATCTTCAAACTTTTTCGACTATCCTGGATGCGCCTTTTTTTTATCAAAATCAGCACTTTTAAAGCGTTTAAGCCATCGTGCATCAAGCATGTTCATCATAAGCTTCAATTAACAATCGATATGTATTAGTAACGTCTTTTCTTAGCAGAATCGACATTATTACTCGAAACACCTATCAATTTTATTCCGTACCTTAGTAAATTAATTCTAAAGCCTATAAGACGTTTTATTCTTTTAGCAATATATTACTATATCTACGACGTAATTTAGTTTAAAAGAATAAACAAATAATGTACATTGAAAGTTATTTAGAAAAGAGAAACTAGACCAGTATTCAAGTAAAGTATATTTACATGACTACAGTAGCATTATCAATTATTTAATTATGTTAAAACGAAAATTCGACCCGAATTTAAGTAACAAAATTTAATTACTTCACTGAAATTTGATTACATTAAAAGAAATTAAATTTCAAGTTTATTGCATAAGAAAGGCCGTCAGTAATTGGGAAGGTCTAATTGAGTTTGATATGAATAAAGTTTTTTCGTTAATGTTGTAGAAATATTGAATTCAAATTATTAATGAAATGCTAAGACAGATACGCAAATCTCCATAATCTTATAAATATATATATATATATATATATATATATATATATATATATATATATATATATATATATATATATATATATATATAAATATATATATATATATATATATATATATATATATATATATATATATATATATATATATATATATATATAAAAATAACCCGTAATTATATATATATATATATTATATATAATTACGGTTATATATATATATATATATATATATATATATATATATATATATAACCCGTAATTTTTTAGTGTGTCCAAACTTCCGATAGGGGTCGCTGAACAGTGAGTTTGGGCGCCTCTAGTGTTAAAATTGTTGAATACAGCCTGGCAAATCAGCATGGAACGTTTGACATCAGAGCAAAGCTTGCAAGTTGTTGAAATTGATTATCAAAATCAGTGTTCTCTGCGCCAAACTTATAGAGCAGTTCGGGAATTGTATGGTACACATAATCACCTTACCGAGCGATGTATTCGCCAAATTATCAACAAATTCCGAACGCATTTCACGCTGTTTAATATTAAAACAAAAACACAAGAAAAAACTGTGCGTTCCGAAGAGAATATCGCCGCTGGTAATGTTGATAAAGATCCAAATTTATCAATTCGTCACCATTCGCAGGAAGTTGGCCTTTGTTACTCGACTACGAGGAAAATTTTGTATAAATATCTTGGTCTGGTGCCTTTTAAGATCCAGCTTGTCTAAGAACTCAAGCCGTAATACCATCGTTTGCGTCGTACGTTCGGTGATGAGCTCAAAATCAATTGCAACTTCACACAGAATTTAATTGCAAAATTTTGTTCAGTAACGAATATCATTTTTTGACTAAATGGTTGCGTTAATAAGTAAAATTACCGCATTTGGAGTGAAAATAATCTGTATCCAGTTGTATCCAGAAAAATGCAACGTATGGTGCGGATTCTATGCCGGTGACATCACTGGATCGAATTTCTTTAAAAATCAAGCTTTAAAGCACATTACCGTTAATTGGGATCGTTACAGAGTGATAATAAATGATTATTTAATTCCGAATTTGAATTTTGGTTCCAACAAGACGGCCCCACATTTTTTTTTAACGCCTTTAGACTATTTTATTTGGGGTACAATAAATCTTTGTTCTGTGCCGATATCAGCAACTATTGATGCCTTGGAAGCATAAGTAGGAGAATTGCGAGCATATATCCCAAATTGCTTCAAAAAGTGATCGGAAATTGGATTGACAGAATGCGCTTTGTCAGAAGTAGCCGCGGCGGAAACTATTTTCAAACAATAATGCCATTTCTTCTATTGGAACCTTCGGTTCTATTGGTAAACTCAAAGAGCTTTACACTAAACAGCGATTTTTTAAAGTTTTTTTTTTCATTACGTAGGTAGTAGGTTAGCAATTAGCATATACATTAGATTAAATCATCTCCTAATGAGTCTAACATGGTTAGCAAAACGTGCGTCGAGAATGCAATTGTTATATTTCAATTTAAAGCTCAGAAAAAATTGCCATATATATATATATATATATATATATATATATATATATATATATATATATATATATATATATATATATATATATATATATATATATATATGTATATATATATATATATATATATATATATATATATATATATATATATATATATATATATATACATACATACATACATATATATGTTCAAAAATAATGATGAAGAGGGCTTGTGGAGAGAGATATTAAAAACAAAGAGAATACACCCGCGCTCCACGTTGGTGCTTTCCCCCATCCGCCATCCAAAGCGCCAGCAAGCGTCTCCAAAGACCGGTTTCTGGCCTTAAGCCGTCATCAGCTGGGCTCAAGCTGAACGGCCGGAGAGCGGATGAAGGGAGCGACTAAAGCCATGACCATATAAATCGGCCATGTCGAATGGCGGCTGCAATCACATGCATCTCTGCCATCCTGTGGTAAACGACCGCGACAGACAAACTCCGCGGTCACAACAACGGTTCGTGGCCCGCCGGTTCGTAACCTCTCCTAACCAACCCCCGTCTAACCAACCTAATATATATATTAATATATATATATATATATATATATATATATATATATATATATATATATATATATATATATATATATATATATGTGAGCATTGGTTAGTTGCTTGACCGGGAGGAAGCCCCATCCATCCCTTACATTGGAGGGCACGTTTTGTCTGTTGGTGGTTAGACTCATCAGGGTACCGACATATGCTCTCTCGCCAAGAACAGGGAGTCCCTCTCCACAATCAAACAACTCATATTTTCGCTGACTTCTCGTCGGATGGCTTATACATGGAGTTTTTTGACTTCTTTGGACTGTGTCCAATGAGACAACAGTAGTCAGGCGTTATACAGCCCCGACCGTTGGGTTCCACAATCTCATGTGGAACGCACAACAACCTGCGTCTCCGCCATAATGAGCATTGGTTAGTTGCTTCACCGGGAGGAAGTCCCACCCATCCCTTACATTGGAGGGAATATGTTTCGTCTGTTCGTGGTTAGACTCATCAGGGTACCGACATATGTTCTCTCGCCAAGAACAGGGAGTCCCCTCCACAATCAAACAACTCAAATTTTCGCCGACTTCTCGTCGGATGGCTTATACACAGAGTTTTTTTTTGCTTCTTTGAACTGCGTCTAATGAGGCAACAGCAGTCAGGAGTTATACACAATCTCATGTGGAACGCAGAACAACCTGCGTCTCCGCCATAATGAGCATTGGTTAGTTGCTTGACCGGGAGGAAGCCCCAACACATTGGAGGGCACATGTTTCGAAGGTTGCTATTTGTCATTAGCAAATTGTTTTAAAGTTATTTCATTTCATGGATTTCATTATTCTCTCTCATATATATATATATATATATATATATATATATATATATATATATATATATATATATATATATATATATATATATATATATATATATTATATTGTTTATGGCTTTTTTAATGGAAGCGCAAATCGTACAGTCTCCGAATATCAGCGTCCTTTCCCGAATCGGAGACTGCCAGATAGAAGGGTTTTTATCGCTGGTAGAGAATCTGGTATATTTCCAAGTGCGAGAATTGTATCTGAATGGCAGTTGAAACTTGATTTTGAACAAGAAGAGACAATCCTTGACATCGTTGGAAATGATCCAAGAGTAAGTCCAACACGGATTGCAGATATTTGCCAAATGACACAGTCATCTGCTTGGAGGTCTTTTTGCATGAATTGATTATATTCATTTACAACCGGTGCAACATTTGCAGGAGGTGATTTTGCATTAAGAATGCAGTTTTGTAACTGGATAAATTCAAATCCGAGATTATACAAGAATATTCTGTTCACCGATGAAGCGCAGTTCACTCGTCATGGCATCAATAATCTTCATAATGATGAAAACCCTCATGCTACGGCTGAACATAATTTTCAACATCGATTTAGCGTTAGTGTGTGGTATGGTATGCTAAAAAATGAATTAATCTGTCCATTCATATTCGATGGTCATCTCAGAGGAGGATTTTCTACAGAATCATTTGCAAAACCTGTTAGAAAATGTTCCACTTACGACAAAACCATGTACGACCAAACATTTACTTACAACCTGCACACTACAGCTTACAAATGAGAAATTTCTTAAACGACAACTTCCCAAACCGGTGGATTGGACGAGGTGGTCTGCACAATTGGCCAGTCCGCACCATTCACAGAGCAACCCGAGCTGTTCATAAGAGAGCTAACAAGTTTTTGGAAGTAAAAGGTGGTATTGGAAGTAAATGGTGGACTGGATAGTAAATACAGCAGCAGTTATAAGGAACAGACCCGAATCCATTTACAGAGCAACTCGAACTGTTCATAAGAGAGCTGACAAGTTTTTGGAAGTAAATGGTGGTATTTTTGAAAACCACAAAACGTAGCCTATTTATTATAGAAGTAGTATTAAAACATTTTTATTTTCGTTTACCCTTGTATATCTTGTATATCTTCCTTGTAAGAGTTGAGGATAGACCCATGTTTATAGAAATGTTTATATTCATTTTCGGTCCTTGAATATATAACTGAAATATTGACTGTTGTTGATTGTATGTATATATATATATATATATATATATATATATATATATATATATATATATATATATATATATATATTTTTTTTTGTGAGGGGGTTAGGAAATCTTCTAAAGACATCCATGCGTTCGGAATGTCGGATTCATGCCCTTGTTAGGCATTACTTCAGGACACACAACAGATTGTCAGTCCAAATTTACCTTACGTCTTCTCTCGTCCTCTATTTTTGTCCTCATTATTTTCTCTACCATGCCCATTATTCTTGCCCACTGTCTTTCCTTCCAAAGGCAGAACGCCGATGTTGTGTTCCGTCACTTCTACATTGCATTCGGCAGCAGTAGCAATCCGAAGCGGTTCCCATCTCGGGCAGTGGAAGATTGTGTGGTCCCTTGCATCCACCATCCCACAATAGCGACAAACATTGTCCTCTGACTTTCCCATTCTGTGTAAATAATATCTGAAGGATCCATGGCCCGTTATTGCTTGTGTTGTGTAGAAATTTGTCTCCCCTAATTTTCTGTTGTGCCACTCTCTCACGTCTCGGATAAATGTTTTTGCCTTTCCTTCATAGTCGTTCCATTCTTTGTGCCAGGCATCCAGTAATTTCTGTCTTATTTGGGTTTTTGATTCCTTTCCCCTTTCGAATATCGATATGCTTTCCATGATTCGGAGTCTTATTGGTGGTAAACCAGCAACGACTAGGATGGCCATTGTGGGCACGGTTCTATATGAACTTGTAATGCGTATTGCCATTTTTCTGTTTACTCTTTCGAGCATTGCGTCGTAGTGCTTATACCTTAATACCTTTGCCCAAAAAGGCGCCCCATACAAAATGGTTGATATAGTGGCCTCCACCAATATACGCCTCTTCCAGGCCCTTGGTCCTCCTGTTTTTGGGGTTATTTTATTTAGTATCATAAATGTTTTATTTGCTTTTTCGCATGTCAGTTTGACGTGAGTGGTCATTTTAGCATCTTTGTCTATGAGAATCCGCATATATTCAGTTGCTCTTGTACTGCTTATTGTGGCATATATATATATATATATATATATATATATATATATATATATATATATATATATATATATATATATATATATCTCACGCCACGCACCGACACAATTACAGAGCAACCCTTTTTTTGATGTTTCAATTTCAAAAGGCTCAATCACGCGATCTTTTTTATTTACTTCGGCGATGTAAAATGAAACGTTTCACAGTTTCAGTGATGGACGAAATAATTTCTTTTTTGAACTTGTTTTGCCGATAAATGGCTTTGAAATATGTGTAATGATGTAAACATCGTGCCCAGTGACGGGAAATTAATTAACTGATGTAGAATATTCATCGATTTGAAAATTCATTCAAAATAACAGTTTTGTTACTGTTTACATGTTTTTCAATGTCAGAGCTTAAGAATATGAAATTTGTCACCGTTTTCATAATTTATGCTAATATATCTTATTAATATAGTATTATTATAGGCCTTACTGCCGTTAATATATGCTACTATGGTCAAAAAGTAAGGTGGTTTTTTTAAATAAAACACACAAAGTAGTATTTATTCATCGAAATTTATTTTGTCTTCAAAATAATGCAATTGTCACTGCAATATAATTATTCCAACGTTTTTTCCCGTCTTCGAAACAGTTCTTATACTCAATTGGTATTTCTTTCAAGTAATTCGGTTTTGCAAATATTTTAATTATTAAGTTTAAAATAAATAAGAAGCCTAAGACAGGTCTGCGTACTGAGTCCATTGTTATTTTCAGTGGTTATTGGCGATGTTGTAAGAATAACAAAGCAAAATGCAAGAATACAAAAATAGGTTTTAGAAAAATGAAAACAGTGACAATACAAGAAGAAAGAGTGCAACGTAACTTAGCGCGCGTTATATAAAGAAAGAGCTAAGAAAAGTAAACGTGGAAATAAATATCGACAAATGCAATACAACGGTAATTACAGGCACAAAAATAAAACAAAATTATACTAGATGGGAATGTAATGGGACAACTCAAAAAGTACAACTATTTAGGATGGTGAAATGAACGAACAAATGGGAAAAGCAGGCAAACTATTCAACACTCTAAAGACAACATTCCTAGGAAAAAGAGAGATAACGAAAGAGGTAAAAGGGACAAGTGAATCAGAAAGTAGTAAGACTATCAATGATATACCGCAGCGAATCTTGGACAGTAACATAGATAATCAAAAGTAGAATTACAGTTGGAGAAATGAGATTCCTACGCAAAATAGAAGGAATTGCAAGAAAGGATAGAGTGAGAAATATGGCAGTAATGGAATAACTGGAAACCAAACCAATAGGAAGAGCTATAGAAGAGAAACAACTGAGCTGGCTAGGACACATCCACAAAATGAATGAAGAGAGATTAGCAAAACAAATCTATGAAGCGAAAACACGAAGAAAACAAAGTTGGTCGTCTAAGACTGAGATGGGATGAACAAGTTCTACAAGCGGCAGAAAAACGAGGAATACATTGGAATGACGCTAGATTTGCACTGGATATGGACTTAGGAGGGTAAAAATTCATGAAATACCCTCATGCTGAAATGTAAACTGCCAGTCCTACACCTAACGGTACAGTGGACTTTTAGATTAAATAAATGAAATAAAGTTTAAAATAAATTAATAAAGTACTAAGATAAACTATGCAAAAAATTTAGCGTTGGGTCATATGCTGAACGTTGGGACATGAAACAGGTTGGTACCACTGAGATTATACGCTCATGTTACCAGAGTACCAGAGTTTTATAGTCGCGCTAGTTATGGTTAAATATTTTGGGGTAGGTGGTCACATTTGACACGTGTATTCAAAATTGAAATGATGACGGGTGTATCATTACTAGCTGCATGTCGTCCAGTTTTTAAGTAGGATCTTGACCTTGCCATCACTTTATATTTTGGAGGTTTTTTGTCTTTGTCAGGCGAAATGTTACAATATTCGTAAAACATAGTGAATTTGATTATTGATACACGAGGCTACGATGCCCTTCTCCTACCGAAACATACATATAAGATCGTGAAGGCTAAAATATACTACAAAGGTGTAAAGCTGTACATTAAGTTACCACAACGAATTAAGCATATTGCATACATATATAAAGTGACAACGAGTTTACAAAATTAGTCAGCGAATTTCTTATAAGTCAATTTTTTTATAGCTTAGGTGAATATAAAGGGCGTACCATTAGGGATGATGGAACTTTGACAGCTCATGGCGGCCATATTTGTTTACCGATTTTTGACATGTCCTGTCACTTGCTTTACGAAAGATTTGCAATTAAATCATGGTTCGTTTTACGTTAGAATAACGTTTGGAAATTTCCAGTTTTATTAGGCAAATTCGCCGTTCGCTCATGCAACACAACAAGCAATTCAGACCCACCGTGGTATTCGTCGTGGTGCTCCTTCTGAACAGGCTATTGATCATGTTATTAGAAAATTTGAAAGTGAGTTTACTCTACACGATAGTGTGGTAACTGTACGACAAAAAAGCCAGAAGTGTTAAGAATATTGCCGCTGTTCAAGCAAGTGTAGGCGAAAATGACACCGTCTCGGTTGCTCGCCGGTCGCAAGATTTAGGCCCCTCGGCCAATTTTCAAGTTGGACTTACGCTTGCATATAAGATTCATCTAAGATGGTACTGGCACAAGAATTGAAGCCAACCGACCATCGTATTCGTGGTAAAGCCGATTTTCATCGCAAAATCATCTCCGATGAGGCTCATTAGCTTCGCCAATAAACAAAATTGTCGGTATTGGTGCGAATCTAATTAATCCACACAAAAAAAGAAAAAAGAAAAAAATCACAGTTTGATGTGGATTTTGGCATGAAGGAGTCATAGGATCCTTATTTCTTTAAAAACGAGGAAGGAGCCACCGTTACCATCAATACTGAGAACCACAAGGAAATACTGGAAGATTTTTTTTCCGAAATTTGATGGAATCGATGCGGATGACCTTTATTTTCAACAGGATGGGGCACCACCGCGTATTTCCCGAGTAAACATGAGCTTATTGCGAGCCAAGTTCGGCAACTCGTTAATTTCACGAAATGGCTCCGCCGTTGGCCGTCGAGATCATGAGATTTAACTTTTTTAGATTATTTTCTCTGGGGACATGTGAAAACACAGGTTTATAACAATAAATTCGCGACTATTGGCGACTTGGAAACTAACATGGCTTGACGAAAACCATGTCTGCAAAAAGAGCCGTCGTGGGCATTTAGTTGAAATCTTGTTCAAATCATAAGTTTAATTTGCATGTCTGAATCTCTCTCCGAAAGCATTCGGAATCGATTTTGAGCAAAAAATGTGTGTTTTATTTAATTTTGAAGGTATTTTATTCTTATTGGTAGACCCTTTATGTCTTATTAGTAATTAAATTAAATGTTTATATTTGGATGCTAATTAACACATGTATTATTTCTGATGTTGCGCCATTGAACATTCTCTGAACTTTGATTTTAAGTTTAATCCATGCATGTTTTATATTGTCGTATTGGGTTTAGTATTGAATAAATTATTATTATTTTTATGATTATAGTATTTACTGGTTACAAATATAGAGCCTATTTTATTAAATACTGGGCACACCGGATTCCTTCTGAAAAGTTTTGTACATTGATCAATCACTAGGGATTTCGAAGAGCTACGTGGGGAGACTAACCGGGGTTAAACTGATGACCGTGATTCTGAGCCCACGTTAAACTGTAGGTCCAGTTTATAAATAACACATTGTGGTTGGCGCGTTTGTAACTACATATAAACCAAATATATTTCTACTAAATACATATATGCCAAAATTTACTATAAACCACCATATTGACTTGAAGAAAAATCACTTTGTGTTCTTTTTTCCTTGATTTTATTCACTTTGGAATAATACAATCACTTGTTCGATATATCAATCTTCATTCATTCCTACGACAAAATATGTTTCAAGCTAATAAAATATATCGTTTTTCGAAAATGACAAGCCTTGACTCACTGTCTTTATTTGTGATTAAGTAGTAAAATTCCGGAAAACTAATAAAATGTTACTACTAGAAGAATTTGTATAAATCGATATCTAGTTATCGAACCTACCCCCATGTCAAAACCCTTCCTAGCTGAATAATTTAGACAAAGAAAAGTCCAGTTAGTCATGCCGGAGTGACGTAATGAATGGCGCCGACATGTCTGCTAACTTTTATTATTGCCCAAGGACTAAAAGTTTTCGGTCATTTCCCGATAATTTTTTTTATGTTATCAGATCTTATATAGTACGAAGTTTAGTTTTCTTTATATATATATATATATATATATATATATATATATATATATATATATATATATATATAGAAATAAAAAGTTATGTGTTGAATTAGGGTTTATTTAATAAACAATAGGTTGACTTATGACTTTTCTCTGAAGCTAGAATTTGAAACGAAATTTTAGATATATGGGAAATAAAATAAATATATTTTAACAAATGTATATTAATTTTTCTTTTATTTGTCCGTTACTTTGTGATCGTTCATTTTTCAAATTAAATAAAACAAATTTTTACTTTGTTATTTATCACTAATTTTATTTTTTGACTTTGTAACTATGTCAGTTATTTCTTCTATTTGAACCTTCGGTGTAAAACACTATACTTCTTTGACGCACTTTTCGATAACCAAGTTAACCAAGCATCATCCAAGCATCATCAGAAGATGATTTAATATAAGATTATTAATGTAAGATTAAACTATCTCCTGATGATGGTCGATTTGGTGTACAGTGGTAAATGTCTTCGGGTTTTGTGACTATAGTTTCGTAAACAATGTTCATTATAAAACCAACTTTAAACGTTTTCGAGAGTTTTAAAGTTAGTTTTCTGACATGTTTCGGTCTCGCGACCGTTCTCAAAGAGAGTTATGTAAAAGAGGTTTTGAAGTTCAGCCTAATGGAGGTCGTTTTTTTCAGAGTTTCTCCTTAAATGTATGACACTTTGAATAATTGGGATTTTTCCGAAGTCTAGCTGGGTGATTGTTAGGTTTTAGCTGTTGTATATGGCTTTTTAATTTTGGAAATTGCCAAGTAATATAGCTTTTATTGCAGCTATGTATTAATTTGGCATTATTGAAGTTAAAAAAATGGTTCTGATCTATACAATGTTCAGCAAAGCCCGTCTTTCTTTGATTATGTAAAATTGAGTATTTATGTTCTTTTATCCTATCATTGAGATATCTGCCCGTTTATTAGCATCGATGCAAGATTATTCTTATTAACAGAGATCACATTAATATTTTCTTTTTTTTAATAAATGATTTGTGATTCTGGAACTTAATTTATCAATGTAGTTTATAGCATGCTCATTTTTAAAATCAAATATTTTTATGCCGTTATAACTATTTTTAATACCAATAATGCCAAATTAATACATAACTGCAATAAAAGCAGGGTGTGATATTACTTGTAAATTTCCGAAATTAAAAACGCCTTATAAGATGGTAAAAACCTAAGAAACGAATAACCTCCAATTAAGTTTCGGAAATACCCCGAATTATTGAAAGTGTCATAAATTTAAAGAGACAGTTTAAAAAAACTGACCTGACCTGTACTAGACAGAACTTCGAAACTTTAGCTTAGTTTATACATAACTCTCTTTGAGAATGGTCGAGAGGCCGAAACATGTCATAGAATATCTTAAATATATTGTGAAACAAATACCAAGTGTTTCAATCATTATCATTATTACCATGTTTCACGAAGACCCAACCATGTAATCAATCCAGACTGTGTTATTGGTATACCTTACATTTATAATAGGATTCCTGAATGATGACCTCTGAATACATATTGGAAAGTGTCGATGAGAGGATACGCCCATACCTTACTCCTCGTTGTATGTGTATGTGTTGCTTTTAATTAATGATTTTTCTCCTAAATATTCTTCATTTCATTCGCTTAAAATTTAGATATTGTTTATGAAAATGTATTGCTGAAATTCTGTCCAAATGTAACAACAGATTGTCTTGACTTTTTAAATTATTTTCTTTATATGATTTTTTTTTATTATATGCTTTCTTATACCAAACTCAATTGTAAGAGCTTTCTCTTGTCTATTTCCTTACTATTAACCCTTTAAATATCAGCATTTTTTTCAAACATAATACATTTCTCAAGTATTTTAGTGAATTTCTAATGATTTTATAAATGTTATTAAAACATCTATCGACTATATACTTTATTTTTGTTCATGCTGGACTAATATATGCGCTATTATTGTCTTATAACACATATTTTTATTTCACTTTTTTTTTAATAGTACCTGACAGTATATTTAATTAATATTTAACAATTAAATTAAACTGGAAATGAGAACTGATCGAAGAGGAGGACAGGGACTGGATAATGGGCGATGACAACATTGAGGTTGGGAATGAATTTACTTATCTGGAAAACAAACTATACGGAAACAACATTACAAAAGAAACCAGAAGTCGAATTATAAAGGATAACAAAACTACTTGCCCCAGAAGTCTGCCCTAAAATTTAAACGTATACAAAAGGACACGAAAATTAAAATCTATAAAACATTTATTCGGTTAGTAGTCACTTACGGTTGTGAGAAGTGGACCCTCATAAAGGAAACAGAGGAAATGCCTGCAGTATTTGAAAGAAGAGTACTCGTACTCGTTTCATTGCAACGAATGATAATCGAAATTCTTCTATTTCCTGATCCTCCAATCGGTTATAACTTCGCACTCAGGCAATTATACAAAGATGTGGATATTGTAGATTATCTGAAGATCCAATGACTCAGGTAGGCAGGATACCTGGCGAGAATACTAGAAAGTCGAATACCAAGGAGGAATCATAAAGCCACGAATAGTTGGTAACAGAAAGAGAGGAAGAATGGTGGTTACGTAATACGGTGGCAAAGCAATCTAAGAAGAGATGCTGAAGAACTACAGCATATCTACAGCACAGCACATACAGCAGAAGGTCAAGGCTTAGTGACGGGCTGTAGCACCACTGGAGGAAGAAGAATGAAAGACAAAGAAAACAACAAATTTAATTAACCAGCTAAATTTAATTACTTAAAAAAAATATTTAATTGAGGTTGCCGATACTTGATGGATAAAACTTGAAATACTAAATTCAATCTGATGATGTCAACATGGTTAGTAAATCTCTTGGAGTTTAGTGTTTCACACCAAGATTCCAATAGAAAAATTGATTCATTAAAATAATTTTATTACTGAAACCTTATACATCTTCGTTATAAGAAATTTTTTGCAATAAATGAAAATATATCGTTGTAATCAAAATTTGAAAAATTTATTAGATTAACATGTAACTTCGTATATTTTTTTCTTTTTTTGGGTTTTTCGCTACGATCTAAAACTCAAAAAAATATGAAAAATATCTGCTCTTATGGAAATAGTTAATGGGTAAAAAAAAACAAAAAAAAAACGGAGGCAAATTTCTCAGTGATTCTTTGTCTGTAATAAATTTGCTCTACGAACAAAATTTTAAAAAATACAAAAATTTTCTAAAATAAATACAAACTTTTGAACGTTAGCGTTTCGGGAGGTCTTCTGCTCCCGTTTTCAAAACGAATCTATCATTCAGACAATACTTATGTAAGTTCGTGTTGTTTTTGCAATATAATTAAATATAACTTGCTGAAAATGATTATCTAAACTATGGCAATAGACGATGTTCCAGAACTTGCTGTATATAACGCCCAGTAGTCAAATTTCCTCGAATAAACACCCTATGTGATCTAATACTATAATCCCTACAATCCTATAATCCCTCCTCCCTATAAAACAACTTTGGGATTGCTCCTTTCGTTTTCTTGGTATGTAGTGGTACTGCAAACAATGTTTGTAGTGTCACTTCTGACGTACTGCATTAAATGTGGGCTATTATTAAACTCAGTGACTTTCAAGGAATGACAATCCTGAGATCCGTCTAATCTTACTTCTAACGGATCTTACTAAGCTGGGTAAAATTTCTAGCTCTTTGTACTGTTATTTTAAGTTTTAAAATAAAGTAATTTTGGTTGGTTGTGGGAAGAATGCATCGCGTAGTTCCAACTGCTGCGAACATTCATCCTAGGCTAGCGCGAGGTGCATTGAGATTGCGACCCGCCCTGAATATGGCCAGTTAACTTGGCCTGGCTCTTATCGTTTCTATTCAGCTATTTCCTTGCGTTAGACTCAAGCCCAGCTGACGACGGTTGTTAGGCCAGAGACCGGTCCTGGGAAATACTTGTCTCGACGCGATGGGAACGGCTGATTTAAAACGAAGAAATGTTCTTGGAGTACGGATGAAAGATTATATAATATTATATATATATATATATATATAAAGCTGGTTGATGATATCTTAAAATATCCTTCCAGGTCATTTGATATCAAATATTACTGTACCAAATAAAACATTTTAAAAATTGTTTGTAATTAATTATATATGATTTAAAATTTATAAAATTAAAAATAAAGTCACCTGCTACGAAAGCGCCACGATTGGCTGCCATGTTTGTGACGTTGTTATGTTAAAGTGTTTCCACATAATTACTATCAACGGCTTTTACCTGTGAATCTTAAATTTCCATAACAAGAATATTAGGTAATTATGGTATGCAACTTTAAACTTAGAGTCGCATCAGTAATGGAGCTATGTAGCGACTGGATCTACAGCTTGGACTTAGGGCCATCTAGGGTCATCATTAGAGAAGGCATTTTTATCCAAGTTCGGGAAAGGTTACTGCTTATCAGTGTGTTTAGTCATAGTCGTACACTTGAGATATTCTATTAAACATTTATTTCACTAACTTTCTAATTACACAAGTGTCGAATGTATAAATGTAATAAAAAATAATTGAAATGTATTCATAAACATGTTGGCTGGGGATATAGATATTTTCACAAATTGAAGTGATGTGTGCACTCCATTAAATGAAACGATTTATTCACTTTTCTTATATAGCAAGTCCGGTCATCATCTTATCAAGCCCGGTCAATACTGCCCTCAAGCTTTCAACCCTTGGATTATGCTTAACCTTTAGTTTATCGAAAACTTACTAACTAGCGAGTGACCATCCTAAAATTCCTCTGGGAGGCCTTATCCAACTTGGTTACTGGCGTCACCGAAAGAAGAGGGGTGCCAACGTGATCGCCTTAACAAGACAATTGGATTTTGGAATAAAAAATAATTATCGATTTTTTTTACATTATTTTAAAACTTTATCATAAATTACATTGATAATCGATGCGAAAAACATTTTTTGCAATTAATTATAAATTAATTAAAATTTATAAAATTTAAAATAAAATCACGTGACTACGAAAGCGCCACGATTGATTGCAATGGTTGTGGCGTTATTCTGTTACAAGTGTTTCTACGTAATTACTGTTAACAACTTTTACCTGTGTATATACTGTGAAAATTATTGAAGTTTAGCGCAAAAAAATATTATTGGTTATTAATTTAATTCAGTAATGTGTGACAAAAGACCATTTCTGATAATATACCTGGTGTGGATTATGATCACAGGTTTTCTCCTTAATGATATTCGGTTCAATTCAGCTGAAATTCGAGGTGCTAAAGCATCAATTTGCGTTTTTAAAAAAGAATAATGTAAATGTAAATAAGAAACAAAATATTTCTATTAAATATAATTAAATTATTTGTAGGATATCACGGTGACAAGGCTATAGGTTATGTTCAAGTTAACCCCAAAAATTGTATTTGCACGGGGAAAGGACGTGTATGTCCAGAACATAAAGGTCTGAGAAAAACTAGTTACCTTAATTATTAACGAAAAATTAAGAAAAGTTCAAGATACTCAATGTCACGATTGTGTAGCTTCAGCAAGTAATAAATACTCAAATATAAAAAAATATATATAATGTTCTAAATAATAATCTTTTGTATATATTTGATATGTGGTTATAAAAATTTGATGTGATGTTTTGAAACCATTGATTTCGAGGTTTAACATCTTGTGGAACATTTAAAAATATTTTTTTTCGGGAGTTGTTTTTGTAGTATTCGTACAAAATTGTACGAAACAGGAAGGATAACTACTGTAATTAGATTTGACATTTTCAATAAATTTATCAATACACTGGTGATAATGATAAGTTGATTAAAAACTAAAACACTCGTATCAGATGTCTGTCATGCTGAGGGGGAAATAAACATTATGACGTCACGCGAATTCTGTTTTTTTGGGGAACTGTGGGCGCGTCATCGGTACTAGGTTTAAAAATTTATTTTCAATTTGATATAAGTTTTTAATTATAAGGAAAAACATAAAAATAATTTTATTAGAAAAGTTATATATGATCTTTCCATTTTTGAGATTTTTTTTTCAAAACCCCAATTATCAATACATGAAAACTCTATAGCAACACTTTTTTATGTTGTTTTTTATCATAAGATGTTACTTTTATTTTTAGTCACCGATAATTAATATAATAACTAATTTCTTATTCTAAGCAATTTAACAAAAATCTGTATGCGATTTATGTTTTAAATAACGACTTTTAACGTCGTGTAAATTTCATTTCCTCTGCACAAAAGACCTTAAAAATAGATTTTCTTATCAATGTTTCACATAAAGAAACAAATAAATAATTTAATTATTCCGATGTGGCATAAATAACATGTTTTTCGTTATTCTGATATCTTGCAAAATGTTATACGTTTGCAGTGAATTTTTAATCAGATTAATAATGTATCACGACGAGATTTAAAACTAGGAAACATATATTTTATTGGATTAATTTTGTAATTTTTGTGTACATCATGACGGTATTAATAAAAGGAATACAATTTTGCTCCGCCGTTTTCCTATAGATGTCGCTAGCGGTAAGCAGACGTCGAAAGAATAACATCATAGACGGCATGCAATACCTTTGGGCATCTTGTAAACATAACCCCATAACACCAGTAGTCGACAAACTTTTATTACAAAAAATTTTTCACAATACACCAAAACACTATTTTTATATTCTGAACGCACGTTTCGCTAACCATGTTAGCATCATCAGCAGATGGTTAAAACTAAATATAAAAATAAATTTTAGTTTTAACCATCTGATGATGCTAACATGGTTAGCGAAACGTGCGTCCAGAATATAAAAATAGTGTTTTGGTGTATTGTGAAAAAAATTTTGTAATAAAAGTTTGTTAGTGTAACGCCAAAGCTTCCAAACCCGCAGTGTATTACCAGTAGTCGATTTGTGTTTACACCATAAAGTTACCCGCGATTAAAAATGTCAGTTTATGAGCCAAATTCTCGTCATTTGCGGGATTTAATATGAAGAAATCTGCGGCTGAGGCTCACCGAATGCTCTCAGAAACTTATGGTAAGGCCATGAGTGAAAGAACGTGTCGTGAGTGATTTCAACTCTTCAAGAGCGGTGATTTTCACATCGATGATCGGCATAGTGGTGGAAGAGCGAAAGTTTTTGAAGATGAAGAATTAGAGGCATTGCTTATTGAAGAGAGTAACTCAACAAGCAATTTCAAAATGTCTCAAAAACCTGGGAATGACCCACAAGCAATGTATTGGGTGCCATACGAGTTGAAACCGAGAGATGTTGAACGCCGTTTGTTTGCTTGTGAGCAGTTGCTTGAAAGGCAAAAATGGAAGGGATTTCTGCATCGCATTGTGACTGGGGACACAAAATGGATTTATTACGATAACCCCAAGCATCGAAAATCATGGGGATATCCCGGGCACGCTTCCAACCCGACGGCCAAAACGAATATTCACGGATCCAAGGTCATGCTCTGCATTTGGTGGGAACAACTCGGTGTAGTGTATTATGAGCTGTTAAAACCGTTTGAAACAATCACAAGGGATCGTTACCGACAATGAATGCGTTGGAGATAAGCATTGAAAGACAAATGGCCGCAATACAGCGAAAGACACGATAAAGTGATTTTGCAGCATGACTCGGCCCTATGTTGCGAAAGTTTTTTACAATAAAGCCTTCAATTTTAAAAACGAAACGGTGGGAGCAAAGTTGTATACCTCATATAAAATGATAATATCAAGAAACTCCACTTATATTTGATGTAAAAAATTAATCATCAATCTAGTTTATTTAATATTACATTTTGTAACAAAACATTAATTATGGATCTAGCTTAATTAATATTACGCTTCGATAGCCGAACAATCGCTAACTATCCCATGCATATTCGATCGATAATAAATCTGAGGATCCCGCCAGCCAGTCTAATGATTGGGATCTTACGTTATCTTGTTGAAAGATAAATTTTGGACAAGCTTGGACTAAACTTCCTTTTATGGATAATAAGGCTAACACTTCTACTTGCTTCCGAAGCATATATTCTAAGCGATACATGGTTTGGTGCACGTCGTGTCCTTGGATATTTCTGGGACGACCAGAACCTCATATTATTGCATAAATTTGATCTTCAAATCATTATTCAAGTCCTTATAACGCTGAAACAATCAATATCCAGTCGCCTGGCTATTTCACGAAAACTTAAAGCTGCTTTTTTCACATTAAAGGCTTGTTTGTCCCTTTGCAAATTCGAGTAATTGCCTGAAAACTCGTGAAATGTTAATATGTCGAAAATGAGTGCTGCGTTCATAATAATGAATAGGTTAATCAAGCAAAAGGAAAAAAAAATCGCAAGAAAAGGCGTTATTGAATGAAGCATTTGTACCAAAACAGAAACAAAAATGTCAAGCTTTTGAAGCTTGTTGAAATAACCTAACCAAACATAACCTATCAACTACTCACTGCACACACAAATGAACATGGCGTACAGCGCGCACAACACAAATATGTATTGACTGTGCATGGAAAGTTAGCGTCGTAAATATTTTCGTCGCATAGTAAATTCAATACACACGCAAAATTTTATTGCTATGGACCCAGCTTAAAACGTCGGCATCGAGAGATCGTGGAAGATCTGATCTTCCCCTATATTCAAAACTCATATCACCTTTCGGAACTTTTTGTAGCAGAGCTGGGCACTGCGGATTGGTGCGGCACCTACTTCGCAAATCTCATGTGCGTCATTAGTCGCTTTGAAGCCTATTTTGAAATAATATCTTAAGATTGCGTTAATTTGGCTCTTTTATTTCTCTCAGTTTAACGTTTTTGTTAAAAAATGCCGACAAAATATTTCGCGGTGGAATCAATTTAATACTGAGGAAGAAATGTTTACCAGGCTGTGAAAATATGAATATTTGTATAGAAAATACATGTTTATTGAATGAAAATGATAAACAATATTTTAATCGAAGTAGTGCCCATCGCTAGTTATACATTTTTCCCATTTGTCTGATAATTTGTGGATGCAACGCCAAAAAAAACTGTTGCTGTTTTGAGTCAAACCAGTCGTCAATCAATTTTCGTACATTTTCGTAAGAACTGAAGCGTTGCTGAGCAAGGGGTGTGTCACATCGATGCAAATAAGTAGTAATCGGACGGAGCCAGGTCTCGTGAGTAAGCCGAATGCGAAAGTATTTTGCAACTAAATGCCTTAATCGTTTCCTTGACAAGTTTTGCTGTGAGTAATGGTGCATTATCATGAAGGTAAAATCACTTTGTGTTAGCCTTTTTGATATTCTCGTGGTTTTTCACGCAAAGCTTGATTCAAATCAATCATTTGTTATCGGTGGCGTTCGGTTTTTAACGGTTTCACCAGGGTTTAGCAGCTCATAATAGATCACACTCTTCTGATTCCACCAAACACAGATCATTGTCTTCCGTCCTTAGCGATTTGGCCTTGTAGTCGATGTCGATGGTTCTCCTGGAGTTACCCATGATCTTTTATGCTTAGGATTCTCAAAATATATCCATTTTTCTCGCCAATGATAATTCGATGGAGAAATTGCTTTCTTTTGTACCTGGCGACCAGCATTTCGCAAGTGGTTTTTCGGTTTTCCTGCCGTCTTTCATTCAGTTCATGTGGAACCCATTTTCCCATCTTCTGGATCTTTTCTATGGGTTTCAAACGTATAGAGACGGCATCTCGTGTGATATTTAATTGATCCATGCGTTATTGCCTTTGAGCGTCATCCTCATCCAATAATGCTTGCAATTCGCTCGCTGTCTTCAACGTTTTTCGTTCCACATCAAAATCTACTTTTGAATTTTTTAAACCACTCAAAGCACTGTGTTTTACCAAGACCATGCTCTCCGTAAGCTTTGACAAGCATTCGATGCTATTCTGCAGCAGTTTTCTTCAAATGGTAACAGAAAATCAATGTTGTTCGCAGATCGTAGTTTCCAGGCACAAAATTCGACATGTTCAATGCTATTACAAACTATGCTTTGTCAGATGTCAACAAGGAAATGGCGCCAATGACGCTGTTTGACGGTAACTACATTGACAGCTATGGCCATCTATGGGCAAATTCCGGTTTCATATTTACAGAACTGGTATTTGTTGGAACAAAAAGTCAAAATCGGATTAAACCTCTAAGGAGTGAACTATAATCATTTATTTATAAGCAAAGGAAAATGCAAATACTTTTATTACACCCAAGTGTTATTTTTTATTCTATTTACATTTTTTGAATTTATTATATCGACAATATTTTATAGGAATGAAAAACGGGCCCCTCTAGGCCTATTGAGCGTTTCAAAATCAATTTTCTGGTCAAAACATTCCTTTTTATTGTACAAAAAGTCATTATTTATGATGTAGACACGTTATGTCGAACACATAAACGATTCTGAATAGGACTGAAAATTAATAAAAGAAAGGTTTTGTTATACGAATACAAAAATAATGTTATCTCATTCACTTTTCTCAATTTATCTGGTTTGAACATAATAATATATAAACATATTTTGGTTTAATTATCTGGTATATATCTATCTTATATTAGTATCTAGGTATAATATAGATACTTACTGTTTTTTTTTATGAATTACAGGGCCAAGCCGTTGCCCAATTAGCCAAAACTATTCCTGATGTAACCATTTTCGGAATCTGCTCAAAAGGAAAACACGAAGCATTAAAAGAAGCCAATGCGCCAGTTGATCAGTTATTGGAAAGAGGTTCAGATTATGTCAGTGAAGTTAGAAAGGTATTTAATGCTTTACTTTAAGTACATACAAAAATGGAGTTATATATTTTTTTTACCATGACATGTTCGAAGATTATTCTAAGAATTAATAATTCTTTTTTTTTTTCTTAAAAAAACACGATTAATTTGGGAGAAAGGTAAAAAAAATGGTTTATTCAAAGTATACGCCATCGCTGGCTGCACATTTTCCGATCTCTCATCAGTCATCAAGCCATTTTTCGACATCTCTATAATTGTTGAATTGTTTTATGGAAAGTGTGTGAGACATCAATGAAAATAAGTGGTAGTCGGAAGGGGCCAAGTGTAGTGAGTATGGCGGGTGGGGCGAGAGTTACCAACCAAAGGCAGAAATTATTATGTGATAGGACATTGTCGTGCTGCAAAATCACTGTTTTGTGTTTTGTAGCCTATTCTGGTCGCTTTTCGATCAATACATGGTTCAAATTAATCATTTGTTGACGGTAGCGAACGGTATTAACTGTTTCACTTGGTTTCACAAGTGCATGGTACACGACACCCTTCTGATCACCAAATGCACAGAATTGTCTTCTTTTCAAAGAGATTCGGTCTTGCGGTCGATGTTTGGGCTCTCGAAATATATCCATTTCCAACCGAAAAAAATTGAAGATGCCGAATTGCAAGCATTATTGAAAGAAGACTATATGCAAACTTAACAACAAATGACTGGTCGCCGAACCATTTGTGATCGTCTGCATACACTGGGAAAGATCCAGAAAGCAGGAAAATGGGACCACATCAGCTGAACAACAAACAGATGGAAAAGCGAAAAACGGTGTGCGAAATTTTGCTTTCTCAGAATAAAAGAAAGACTTTTTTGCTTCGAATCATGGCTGGAGACGAAAAATGGATATGTTTCGGGAACCCAAAACACAAAAAAAATCATGGGTTGACCAAGGACAACCATCATCATCGACCGCAAGACCGAATCGCTTTGGAAAGAAAACACTGCTGTGCATTTGGTGGAATCAGAAGGGTGTCGTGTACCATGAGCTTCTGAAACCAGGTGAAACAGTGAATACAATAACAATTAATAATCAATTTAAACCATGCATTTATCGAAAAGCGACCAGAATGCATCGAAAGCGGTCAGAGGACACTGTTTTTGCACTTTTCTCTGAACTTTTGCTCCACAGGCCACATGCTCACCAGACTTGGCCCATTCCGACTACCACTTGTTTTCATCGATGTCTCACGCACTTTCCATGAAACACTTCAACAATTAAGGAGATGTTGAAAAATTACTTTATAACTGGACCATCTCAAAAGATGTGCGGTTTTTCTGGGAGGGCATCTACAAATTGCCAGAGAGATGGAAAAAATGTGCAGCTAGCAATGAACCATTCTTTGAATAAACCTTCAACCTGTTTTCTCCGATTAATCGTGTTTTTTTTAACAGAAAATTAAGAATCATTATCCACCACATGTGATATCTGCTTTCGAAGAATATCAAAACAAAATTAAATATCATATCGGTTGGAAATTCATGAAGCGTTACTAGATAGGACGCTACTTTTGAAGAATCTTTTGCAATCGCACCGCCACACTAGGCTAATTGAAGAAGTCGCTGAGCGGAAATGATAAAACAAGTTTATAGTTGAAAAAATTACTTTATTCTTCCGTATATTCATTCTCCCTTAAGCTCAATACATTTTTTCCAGCGGTTCTCCAATTAATTTATTCCATCTCTAAAATTATTTTCTGGAAGTCCTTCAAAATACTCATCTATGGCTGCTATAACTTCTTTATTTGATGAAAAACGCCACGTAAGAATTTTTTGAGGTTTGGGGACAATGAAAGTCAGAGGGGCCAGATCTGGTGAATATGGCGAATGCTCCAACAATTCGTAGTGTAACTCCTTCAATTTGGCCATAGCAAGAACACCTCTGTGAGCTGGTGCATTGTCTTGATGAAAAATGATTTTTTTCTTCGCTAAACCAGGTCTTTTTTCACGAATTTTTGCATTCAATTGATCCAAAAGGTATGCGTAATACTGACCTGTTATTGTTTTACCGGATCGAAATAAATCAATTAACAAAATACCTTTTGCATCCCAAAAAATTGATGCCATAACCTTTTTGGTCCATTTTAACCACTTTGGCTGCTTCGGAGCTGAACAACCGGGCTCAGTCCACACTACGGTTTGTTGTCGTAGTTCAGGATCATACTGGTAAAACCCTCAAAGTCCTCATCCATAGTTACAAAACTACGTTTAAATCCAACTTATTCTTTCGAAAAAGATGCAAATATAGGTTAGAAAGTTTTACTCGAAATATTTTTTTAATATGCGGCACCCATTTTGCACATGGCTTTCTCAAGCCCAATTCCTTTTTCAAACATGAAACATCCGTTCAGTTGAGATATCCATGGCCTTAGCAATTTCACTTAAAGTCAATGGTCTGTTATCCATATCATGTATAGAATTATTTGTTTAGTAGTTGCACTTAACGTCCAGAACGCGGATCATCATCCAGGCTTGTACGATGTCGTTGAAACTCTTCTGCCCACTTACAAACCATTGTTTTTGAAAGTCCTCTAATACATTTACCATTTCACTATGAATTTCTATTACCTTTAAACCTTTTTTACAGAGAATTTAATCACTGCACGATTTTCAATCATTTCCATTTAAAAAAATAACACTGATACATTTAAGGTGCTGTTTTTTGTACGAATGAATTGACAGATCGACTTGAAACTTCACGTATGTTCATATGAAGGATGAAACTTCAAAATATTATATAGTTCAAATTATTGATTGATTTGTCCGTTACTTTATGATAGTTCATTTTTTAAAAAAGGAATAAAACAATTTTTTTACTTTGTTATCTATCACTTTTATTTTTAAACAAAATTTGTCTGCTATTGTTTCGTAAAATGACTTTAAAAGTAGTGTTTGAGAATGTAAAGTCGTTTTACGAAACTATAGTCACACAAATTTTGTTTAAAAATAAAAGTGATAGATAACAAAGTAAAACATTGTTTTATTCATTTTTTTATTATATAGTTCTTTTACTGCTCTATAGGTGTTGCTCCGCATACTTTTCCATTAGGCTAATATATCGGAAAAGTGTCCGATATTTCACTGTATCCGCTTATATCATCACAATACAGAGAACATCTATTTTTATGTGAATCTGTAGCTCTTTTACAATTCCATCAATTAAGACAATATTTTTATTGATTGACAATTCCCAACTATCATACAATACAGTTTTGCATAAGTATTCAATATTCATGAACAAAACGTAACCATCTATTTACGAAAATCGAAAGTATTTACACACACGACAATCCAATATTGCTTTTTTTCTGACAAGCAAACCCATTCAATCTTTCCAATGAATATTATTACTCTAATAACTGTAAAACGTTTAATTAAATACCAACAAAGTCATTATTTACGCACCATATGAATACTTAATATAATTACACATATTCTCATGTGAACAATTCTAAAAATATTAAGTTATCTTTCAGATTTCTCCCGATGGAGTTGACATTGTGCTCGACTGCCTCTGTGGAGAGGAATGCAATAAAGGTTACAATCTACTTAAACCCATGGGAAAATATGTTCTATATGGAACGTCCAATGTAGTTACCGGTGAGACCAAGGGATTTTTCAGTGCTGCCAGATGCGTAAGTAAATTTTCATATAATGGATTTCAATTTATTCCAGGGTATTATATTTTAATAAGATAAATAGAGGGTGTTCCAATAGGTAATTCGAGATTTCCTTTTAAAATAAAAGCAACAATTTTAGAAAAATAATTCGCTTGTTTATTTTATCAGAAAGCAGAGATATGTTTTAAAAAATAATATTCTCCAAATGTCCCCATCAGCTATTTATACAAATGGCAATTCTTTACGTAAAATTGTTAAGAATAATTGTTATTGACAATTTTTCTCACAATTGCGATTCACTTTAACCTATAAATTGACGCATGTTTTGCTTCAGGTTATTAATCGTCTGCGGATTGTTAGAATAGACTTTGTTCTTGAGGAAACCCCTTAGGAGAAACTCAAAGGGGGGTTATATAATACTGATACGATATATATATATATATATATATATATATATATATATATATATATATATATATATATATATATATATTCTATACATACATTATATATATATATATATATATATATATATATATATATATATATATATATATATATATATATATATATATATATTCTATACATACATTATATATATATATATAATATATATATATATATATATATATATATATATATATATATATATATATATATATATATATATATATATAAATATATATATATATATATATATATATATATATATATATATATATATATATATATATATAAATATATATATATATATATATATATATATATATATATATATATATATATATATATATATAAATATATATATATAAATATATATATATATAATATATATATATATATATATATATATATATATATATATATATATATATATATATATATATATATATATATATTATATATATATATATAGCGGTATCCACTCCAGGATTGGTCCATCTGTCGTCCCATCGCCTCGCTATATGGCCTGCCCATCTTCATTTCAATTGCTTTACTCTTCCAATGATGTCACAGACTTTTGTTTGTTCCCTGATCCATGCGCAGGACTTTCTGTCTCATCTTGTAATGCCAAGCATACATCTTTCCATTCCCTTCTGTGCCACCCGAAGTTTTTGAATTGATTGCGATGTGAGTGTCCAGGTTTTACTTCCGTATGTCATAACGGGTAGAACGCACTGATGGAAGACTTTTCTTTTCAGGCAAAGTGGGAGTCTGCTCTTAAACACTATGTTGAGCCTACCAAATGCCTGTCAGCCACATTTAACACGCCGTTCCACCTCCCGGGCGGTATTCCCCTCCATTGAAATCTTCTGCCCAAGATATATAAAGCTGCCCACAATCTCCAAATCCCTTCCTAAAACTGAAATTCCTCTGTCCTGAGCGAAGTTATTGAACATAACCTGACTCTTTTTCAGGTTTATTTTCAAGCCAAATGGTTCGCCAGCCCTTTGCAGTTCTTGTATGCGTCTTTGCAGCTCCTCTGGATCTTGTGAAATGAGAATAATATTATCTGCAAATCTAAGATGGTTTAAGTTGGCACCATTGATCTTTACACCATCCTATTCCCAATCCAGTTTACGGAATACTTCTTCAAGGCCAGTCGAGAAAAGAATAGGAGATATTGCGTCACCCTGCCGTACACCTCGTTCTACATTAATTCCCACTTCAAGATCATCAAGGTGAATTGTGGCTGTAGCTCCATCATATATCGATTCTAATAGGTTTACATAGGCTCTCTCTACACCTTGGCTAAGCAGTGCTTCCATTATCGCATGCTTTGAGATGGAATCAAATGCTTTTTCGTAGTCGATAAATGCCAAGCACAGTGGCATGGTGTATTCATTGTGCCTTTCTATGACCTGCTGTACAACCTGGATGTGATCCATTGTACTGAATCCACTACTGAATCCTGTTTGTTCTCTTAGTTGTGCGTCATTCAGTTTTTTTAATATTATTTTAGAAATTATCTTAGTGAAAACTTTGTACATTACTGATAGGAGGCTTACTGGACGGTAGTTCTTTAAATCTTCCTGTGCTTCTTTTTTATGTAAAAGGATCACTTTTGCATTTTTCCGTAAGTCAGGTACTTTTTGTTCTTTGAGGCATTTTGAGTATAATTTTGCCAGTGTTTTATGTAACGTCCGACCACCAGCTTTTAGCATTTCGACAGTTACACTGTCCTTTCCTGGAGCCTGGCCGTTTTTCATCGATTCTATAGCATTTGTTACTTCCTCCACTAGGATATCTGGCATTTGTTCTTCCGTGGGTATTGTTGTCTTTAATTGGTTCTGATCTTCATATAACTGGGAATAAAATTTTCTGACAATCTCTAACATTTGGGTACGCGCTCTTCACACTGTGCCATCCTCACGCGTTAAAGCATAATTTGCGTTATTTTGTTTCTCAGCTTCTGTTTCGCTTTGTTAATTCCTTTGTTTTCTTCCAGAGTTTTTTGCACTAGCTGCATATTGAATCAGCGCGTGTCCTCTCTGATACGTTTTTTTATAGTTTTGCAGAGCTCAGTATACTCGACCCTGCCAAAAGGACTGCCTGCATTTCTCATTGCTCGCCGTTTCTTCATTAAATCAATGGTCTCAACGGAGATTTTTGTTTGTTTGAGACATTTTTCTTCTGGTGCTATTGAAGCAGCCGTTTGAAGTACATTGTTGGCGATTTCTTCATATTGAACTGATATTTCCACCTCCTCTGGATCTTGTAACGCAGCAAACCGGTTTAACAAAGCAATCTCAAAATCGCTTCCTCTCTCCAGCAGTTTTCCAGGATCCACCTTACCCTTCTTTGATCTTACCATTCTTTCGCGCTCTTTTCGACAGTCAATCCGAGCCCTTGATCGTACCATTCGGTGGTCACTTCCAACATTAAAATTCTTAAGGTCAGTACAATTGGTAAATATTGTTTTATCGTTGGTCATGATGTAGTCAATTTCGCTCGTGAGCCCAGATGGACTTTTCCATGTCCATTTTCTGCTGATATTTTTCTTATAGAATGAATTCATAATATATAGTTCTTCTGCCAATCTGTCACCTCTATTGTCTCGCTTACCAGTTCCATATGGGCCAGTTGCATTTTCGTCAGTTCTTATTGTTCCAATTCTGGCATTAAAATCACCCATCAAGATTTTGTACCTACATTTCTCCTTGTATAAAAGCTGAGCCACATCATCATAAAATTCCTCAATTTTCTCATCCTTATAGCTTGTAGTTGGTGCATAAGCTTGGACGATTTGAAGCCTAAACTTTTTATTCAGCTGAATAACGCATTGGGCTAGTCGGTCGGGCGTACTTTCAAATTTTACCTCACTGTCCTTCAGCTTTCGATTGATGAGGAATCCAATTCCGCCACATCGGCCATTTTCCGTACCTCGAGTGTAGAGTACGTGTCCAGTTGGTTCCAGTTTGATTAACTCTTCACCCTTTCTTCGTGTTTCACAGAGCTCAATAATATCCCAATGTATGTTGTCAAGTTCGATTAACAGTTCTTGCAATCGGGCCTCTGTTTTCAATAGTCCGTATATTTAGCGTTGCAATGTCAAAAGTCCAATGGCAGCCTGGTCTAACCCGGTGATTCTTAGCACCCTCTGCCATGGGGCAGGTCTTTCCGCTGCCGTAGGTAGTTGCCCCATGGCCTCCGGGGAATGAGGGCCATGTTTGAGGTTGTACTGTCATATTTCAACATATTGAAATACCATGTAGAAGGTATGGACCGTAATCTGCCACGCTGGTCCAATGCGGGTTGGCAGATTTTGGATCATGTTAGTCTGAGACCATATACACACACATATATATATATATATATATATATATATATATATATATATATATATATATATATATATATATATATATATATATATACTCTATTTTACTGTTGTACTCTATAGGTGTTACTCCATGAACTTTTCAATTAACCTAGTATATGCCACTATTATCCCAACTATTGAGCTTATATAGAAATATCACATTATTACCGACTGGTTTTTTCTAATGGGGTGATTTAAACTTATAGTACACAATACTTCTGTAGGCAGAATCTAATTCAATCATTTGTATTTATTTAAATTTGTTGAATATCTAATTATTACATTATGGTTTCTCTTAGCATGTCATCATCTTGAAGTCTAGTATGGCCAAGTTCAGATTTACTAGTAGATTTTTGTCCAATAAGAAATATTGGTTTTAATTTTATAGAAATATGACTTAAAATTCAAAATGATTTGCTTAAAGTATAAAGTATTTTATAGCCCACATTACGGGCGAGTACATCACGTCGAACAGCAGTTCTCGATAACGATGAAGTTAAGCGACGTCGGCCGTGGTCTAAATCTGGATAGGAGATCCTAATATAGGCAGCGCTAGAAACTTCTCGATACTAAGGGATATCGGATTAAAAAAAAAACCATTTTATTACACCAAACGTGTTATAATACAATGTCGACTGAGGTCACCAACAAACACCGTCAACCTTTCACCGTCAAACTTTTATATCGAATCGTAAATAACGTAGATTAATGGTTATGTGACATTACTTAAAATAGAAAATCTTCATAATAGCTAACTTAATAGCTAGCTAGTTCTTGCAACTGATTCACACACTGATTTTACAGAACAATATAGAGTATGGAGTTTTAAATTATATCTTACTTTATTTTAGTGGTGGCAAGTCGACAAAGTATCTCCACTCAAACTGTTCGATGAAAATAAAAGTTTGGCAGGATTCAACCTCCGTCACTACATGTACCAACAGAACGGTGCTAGTCACGTTAAACAAACAGTTAACAAGATCTTCCAGCTCTTCCAGGAAGGCAAAATCAAGCCACTTTTAGATTCAACATGGGCACTGGAAGATGTAAGTAAAAATATTGTAAAGAAGATGGTATAACAATAAATTTAACTTGTTTTTGCTCAGGTTGCGGAAGCTATGCAAAAAATGCATGATCGTAAGAACGTGGGAAAAATAATTCTTGATCCTAGCATGGAACCTAAACCAAAACCAGCCACTCCCGCTAAAGGTAAAGACAAAAAGAAACAGTCCTCTGAGGAAAAGAAAGATAGCGAAGAGAAAAAGGAGGAAAAGAAGGAAGAGAAAAAGGAAAAAGAAGAGGAAAAGAAGGAGAAGGATGAGAAGAAGACAGAGACTGCTGCATCTGACGTCAGTGGGGAGCCTACTGCTGAAGAAGCTGGTAAGGACGAAAGTAAGTAAAACAGTTACTAATTAAGTAGTTAACAATTAATGTTGGTAATAACTAAACTGAAGGAATTTATCTAATTAAACTAACGTTTTAAAAAATCATTTATTATAGATTCCAAAGAAAAAGAAAGTTCCAGTTAAGTAACTGATCTTCATCTCTTCACAATACTTTGTATGAACGTTCGCAAAATACGTTTATGTACGTCTATTAGGTATTTAACTAGATTTCTTTTGTTCATTTATTCTGGTTATTTAGGAGCAGGGATCTCAAATTATAAAGTCCATACCAGCTGTGTTATAATTTTAAAAAGGGCCAAAAATACCAGTTTTTCTTTTAGTTTGCTATAATTTTTGTAATATTTTTTTTATGTTGTAATTGTAATATTTGTAGTTTGTATTCAGAGTAAGTTTATTTTATTCAACATGCGAATATTAATTGGGTCATTGAATATATTTTATGAATTGGTGTAGATAATCAAAAACAAAATAATTGTGTAATTCATATTATGTGAAAATAAATGGTATACCTATTTGACTAATAAAACTCACACACAGTATTGCCTAACAAAGAATTTATATTTGTTAGTGCAAGGCCAATTTGTAGATTAATCGGCATAAATAATTTGTTTATACGATAGCACATTTTATTTTAATAGTAATGCAAGAGTTAAATCCCTTTCTAGATATTCGTAAAACTGTAACAATATCAAGACAGGGATTTCGTCATGTTTCCTTTCGTTTATTCTATACCTTTTGAGATTTTTGTTCATTTAGAGTAACATATCTTACAATACGAATTCAGACCAACAAGTAGTTAGCATTTTATAAAAATATTTTCCAAAGCTTAGTGAAAAACTACAAATAAAATCGAATTTTCAAATTTTTTACTATTGTCAGTATATTTTTGCTAAAATTGCCATTTTTAGCCATATCACAAGGCATTTTTTGATTACACTATAATGAATTTTTATACTTTTAGAGTTTTAATGACCAATGAGTTAAGTACTGTAAGAAAAAAAAACTATTTTTGCGCTTTTATATTTCGTACTGCTAATGTGTAAACTTGATATATATCTACAAATAACTCTGTGCAAATATATTTTCTTAACATGATACGTATCGGATTAATTGTCTTCAAAGAAAAAAAAAACAAGCTATGTTCTGTTTTTAAAATTATAGATTAAGCTAAAGTATGTTAAATATTGCTTAAAATTATATGTATATGTAAGACTGATGTGTTAAGCTACTGCATATTATTGTTTGGATGCCTGTATAATAAAAAATGTATGATTACAAAAGTAGTTTGTTTTATCCCAGTTTTACGTTATTTTTTTATTGTACGTATTTTTCTTCGAGTCTATTAAACTCGAAGAATCTGATCAAGGCGATTGAATAATTTCCTGATGCTAACATGGTTAGCGAAATGCACATCGTGAAGTTAAATAAAGTGATTTGATGTTTAGTGGTAAATTTCTTCGAGTTTAGTGTTTCACACCGAATGATCAGTACCGATAGAAAAATGTTTTTCGTTCCAAAAATAAGATAGTTCAGTTTGTTTTCTGGTATTGGGATTCGCTCATCGAATGTTTTCGAGGATGGTAGAGAATGTGCATAAATCATTACAGGTTTCAATCCGTTTGTTTTGTGAAAGGTCACGATATCACCAAAATATCATGTGATATTTTGAACTGTTGTCCACTTTAAGTAAATAGTTCAACCGACTGAGGCATTTGAATTCCTACGTTACGCATATTCAGCGCTGTTATGAATAGTTATGAATATATAGTGCCGATAATGCGTCTCACTGTCATTTCTTGTTCCGTGTATATCTTTGCTTCAGATTCATTCATTATTTTTTCTGTTAATCTCCTAATCTTTCTGAAAACTTCGATGTTTTTTAAGTCTGCTATGGGTTGTTCACTGTTGATTTCATCTAAAGCCTGCTTAAAATCCACAAAACCAATATGTGCACCATATTAGGTTCATAAATCTTCTCTGTGTTTTATGATGTGTATGGCCTCTACTGCCGTATTCATCAGTGTAATTCATCTGTCCACTTTAACTGAATAGTTCAACTGTATATATATATATATATATATATATATATATATATATATATATATATATATATATATATATATATATATATATATATATATATATATATATCATCATCAGCCCGTATCGATCCACTGCAGGATGAAGGCCTCTTCAGCATGCTTCCAACCTTCACGGTCCTGGGCTTTCCTCTGCCACTCGGGTCCAATATACTTAACGTTGTCATCAGTCCATCGTGCTTTCGGTCTTCTTCGCGGACGTTTACGATCAAGCGGTATCCACTCCAGGATTGCCTTGGTCCATCTGTCGTCCCATCGCCTCGCTATATGGCCTGCCCATCTCCATTTCAACTGTTTTACTCTTCCAATGATGTCACATACTTTTGTTTGTTCCCTGATCCATGCGCAGGACTTTCTGTCTCGTCTTGTAATGCCAAGCATACATCTTTCCATTCCCCTCTGTGCCACCCGAAGTTTTTGAATTGATTGCGATGTGAGTGTCCAGGTTTCACTTCCGTATGTCATAACGGGTAGAACGCACTGATCGAATACTTTTCTTTTCAGGCAAAGTGGGAGTCTGCTCTTAAACACTATGTTGAGCCTACCAAATGCCTGCCAGCCACATTTAACACGCCGTTCCACCTCCCGGGCGGTATTCCCCTCCATGGAAATCCTCTGCCCAAGATATACAAAGCTGTCCACAATCTCTAAATCCCTTCCTAAAACTGAAATTCTTCTGTCCTGAGCGAAGTTATTGAACATAACCTGACTCTTTTTCAGGTTTATTTTCAAGCCAAATGGTTCGCCAGCCCTTTGCAGTTCTTGTATGCGTCTTTGCAGCTCCTCTGGGTCTTGTGAAATGAGAATAATATCATCTGCAAATCTAAGATGGTTTAAGTTTGCACCATTGATCTTTACCCCATCCTGTTCCCAATCCAGTTTACGGAATACTTCTTCAAGGCCAGCCGAGAAAAGAATAGGCGATATTGCGTCACCCTGCCGTACACCTCGTTCTATATTAATTCCCACTTCAAGATCATCAAGGTGAATTGTGGCTGTAGCTCCATCATATATCGATTCTAATAGGTTTACATAGGCTCTCTCTACACCTTGGCTAAGCAGTGCATCCATTATCGCATGCTTTGAGATGGAATCAAATGCTTTTTCGTAGTCGATAAAAGCCAAGCACAGTGGCATGGTGTATTCGTTGTGCCTTTCTATGACCTGCTGTACAACCAGGATGTGATCCATTGTACTGAATCCACTTCTGAATCCTGCTTGTTCTCTTGGTTGTGCGTCATTCAGTTTTTTTAATATTCTTTTAGAAATTATCTTAGTGAAAACTTTGTACATCACTGATAGGAAACTTATTGGACGGTAGTTCTTTAAATCTTCCTGTGCTCCTTTTTTATGTAAAAGGATCACTTCTGCCTTCTGCATATATATATATATATATATATATATATATATATATATATATATATATATATATATATATATATATATATATATATAAATACATCTTTTTTTGTCATAGTCTGTTTGCATTAAGTTTATCAAATTTTAATAATATTTAATTTAATTTGCTATACCAAAGATTCCATTATAATAAGTTTTCTATTAAATTACTTTTCCTGGTTGCTTTTTTATTATTTAATTTTTGTAACGATAACTTTAATGACATGATATTTTTAGTGACAATGAAGATAAACAATACTATCAAGATGCCACAACTATTAAATGAACATTGAATGATATAAGTTTGCATTTAATTGTCTGTGGTTGTTTGTATTAAACGACCTTTACTTGGAGTTCCACGGGGTAGTACAGGTTGAGATGGATTCTTGTTCATTTCGCCATCTTCTTTTCTTTCAGTTGATTCTGGATCGGTTTCTAAGTCATGTACCTGAATAACTTTTTCTAAAAAATAAATCATATTAAATCAATAATTCTTTGAAAAGTTCTCTATGACATAATGCACAAATTAAATTGTTCTTTTAACAAAATATGTGTAGCATTGAAATAATCAACAAATAGAATTAGCAAAACACACTTCTTGAACACACATCAAGTGATTCAGGAATAGACTTTGAGGCAAGACGTCATGCTCGACTGTGAGAGTGCCTGTGTTATTCAGAGGAAATCCCGTCAATGGACTTCAGTAGGCTAAAGAACATACAAAATGGCAAAAATTTGATGTTACAACTGCTTTCAAAGCCGGAATACTCATCCTAATAGTTTAATGACACTACTTTCCAGAAGAAACACTGGTTGGTAGTCATCAACTTAGCCTATTTAGACATAAGGAAACGCTTTCAATCTAAAGTTTAAGGATTCATTGCAAATGCCCTGTGGTTCATTCCCAAAGAAGTAATTATCAATATCGATATCAATCATTATCAATAATCCCGGTATAGTGAATGTAACATCATTCACTATTACTTTCAAACCATTAATACTCATACTAATAGTTTAGAAGCACCACCTTCCTGAGGAACGGCTTGTAACCAAAGTGAAGCCTATCTGATTCGTTTGCTTCAGAACTTTTCGCCTAGAAAAGCACTTAACAACGAAGAACTATCCAAGAGACTGTAATTACCAGGGGTAGCGGTTAATAATTCTCAATGTTTTCTTTAAAAGAACATGTTTAATTTGGTTGAAAGGTAAAAAATGCTTTATTCAAAGTATGCGCCATCGCTAATTGCACAATTTTTCCATCTCTCCAGCAATTTGTAGATTCCATCCCAAAAAAAAACCGTACATCTTTTGAGGTAATCCGGTCATCAAGTAATTTTTCAACATATCCATAATTGTTGAAGTGTTTCATGGAAAATCCGTGAGACATCGATTAAAACAAGTGGTAATCGGAAGGGGCCAAGTGTGGTGACTACGGCGGGTGGGGCAAAAGTTCCCAGCTAAGTACAGAAATGGTGTCTCTGACCGCTTTCGCTATGTATGATACGACGTTGTCGTGCTACAAAATCACTTTTCAGTGTCTTATAGCCCATTCTGGTCGCTTTTAGATAAATAGATGGTCCAAATTAATCATTTGTTGACGGTAGCAGACAGTATTAAATGCTTCACCTGGTTTCAAAAGCTCATGATACACGTCACCCTTTTGATCCCATTAAATAAACAGCATTGTCTTCTTTCCAACCCGATGCTATGGTGCGGTTGATTTGGGTCCTGGATCAACCCACAATTTTCTGTGTTTTGGGTTCTCTAAATTATCCACTTTTCGTCTCCAATCATGATCCGATGCCACCAAATTGTCTTTCATACCAAGAAAGCAAAACTTCGCACACCATTTTTCGCTTATGCATCTCTCTGCCGTCCAGCTGACGTGGTACCCATTTTCCTGCCTTCTGGATCTTTCCCATGATATGCAAATGATCAGAAATGGTTCGGCAACCAATATTTAACCACCCTGCAATTTGTTGTTGAGTTTACTATCGTCTTCTTCCAACAATGCTTGCAATTCGGGATCTTTAAAGTTTTTCCGTTGAACCGCACGTTCTTTCTCTTTCAAGTCGAAATCACCTCTTTTGAATCATCTAAACCAACGCCCACAAGCGTCTTGAGTTGGGACATTGTCACGATAAGTTTCCTCACATATACGGCGGCTTATACTCGCGTTTTTCTTTTGGCTGAACAAGAAAAGCAGTACGTGCCGCAAATGCTCTTTATTTGGCTCGAAACTCAACATGTTCACTACGCGAAAAGAATATGACACTAACTCGAAATCGTTATCATCAATGGCAATTTGACAGGTACTGTCGCAACAACAAAATGACAGGAAATTAGACTGTGGACCGACCGTTGTTTCCAGCGTCATATCTTAAATTAATTATAAATTATTAACCTCCACTCCTGGTGTATGGCCTCTTTAAAAGGAAGGAAAGAAATATGTTTGGGAAATATGACAGTAGTAAACTAGATTAATTTTTCTTAAACTACGACATACGTTTTTTTTTTCAGTTTTCATTAATATTTTTCTTTGAAATATATACATAGTTTAGCACTAATAACGAAAATAAACATAACATTTGACCAGTCCTACATTATCTTAAACCTTAAAGTAAAAAATCAGATGAAAGAAAAAAAAAAGAGAAACGCATGTCATAGATTTTTTATGGAAATATTGTTGATGAACTGCAATCAACGTAAATCATTTTAAGTAATCAAGTGTGGTTAAGAGGTGCTTTTAAAATATTTTTTGTTGCGTTTGAAGCATAGAAACTGATAAATATCTCGATGACAGATTTAGGAGAAATATTAGTAATATTTTAGGTGACAACAGGATCTTCAAATAATTCAACATAAAAAAAGGAAAGTTCGTTAGTTTAAATAAATCGTGACGTGGGTTACAGGATTAAATAATGAATCTATATAATTGGTATATGCGAGATCTAGTTATAATTCTAGATTGCATAATGAAGTAGAATTAAAATTAGTAAAATCAGTCAATTGGTTCAAATACCATATTGTTAATTTGAACGAAAACAAACCTATGTATGTACTAATAAATAGTTATTCATTTTCGTAATAGATACCTTCTGTTTTTCCTTTTCGAGATTTTTTGCCTTTTTTCCCCTTTTTCGGCTTTGGTGGCGGCAGTACTGTATCAGGAAAGAACGACATATAATCTTTAATCAACTCTGGACAATCTATCTCTTTCTTTTTAGTTTGGAATAGATCCATAACTCCTTGCAAGAGATCTTTATCCAGTTTTTTTATTTTTTGCTTTTTAAGTTCTTTAAGAAATTCATCAGGCGAGACAGAACGATCTGGCAATGACAATATAAAATGTCTAAAAAATGTATCAGCTTAAGTTATTTTTAAAAATTGAGTTTAAATACGATTGTCGTAAGATTACTGTTGATCCTTTAATTTAAGAATAAATGTATGGAATTCTCATGAATTAAAAAATGTAATTAAAATAAAGAACATTTTAATACATTAATTTACATAATGAAATTAAAAAGCAAAGTCAAATTTTAGGATTTGAGGCGTATCAGCAACTAAGAAAGCTGTTTAGCGATTGAACCTACAACTTAATGTGGGTTCCGAATCACCGTCATCGATTGCCGAAAACTCTGGTCAGCACCCCCCTCGGGCTATGAACCCTTGGTTTCGTGCTCAACCATAAATTTCTTCAGAAGCCTACCGACCGGCGAGTGATCAACGTAGAAAACCTCTTAGCAGGCATCCCGCTTTACCCAGTCAGATTTTACACTCTTGTCTAGTAACATTTACAAACATTAAGAAAAACTTCACACCAAGCATGGGAATCAATCATGCTATAACGACCATAATGAAATACAATTAATTTTATGGTAAACTGTTTACATTGTTTTCTCTTACCCAAAATCTTTTCTTGCTTTAGGCTTTTTTGGTTTTGTTAAAATGTATCTACAACGATCATATATTAATTTTCGTGGATTTGGACCTTTTATTTCATAGTCGCTTAATATTCCTCCTATTTTTACGACTTTTCCTATATTTTTAATTTTTACCAAGACCTAAAATTATAAAAATAAAGGCACACAGATATAAGCACGTGTGCTTAAATGGCAAATATATTTTATGTTAGAAAATTCATCACCTTTTAAGAGGACATCCTTATTTGATTTAATCAAGAAATTATCACATTTTATCAGCAAACTATCATGTTTGTAATATTACATCGCATTGCTGACTCACTACCAGTAGTAGTATTCGGGACTTCGGATCCGAAAGAGTGTTATAGCGGTTAAGGTAAGTAGTGACTCAACATATAACTGCCTTAAGGGGAAGGTGGTTCCATAGTCCATCACCTCCGAGCACTGTTGACAAAAATTCGGCAAAAAAAGAAATTGCGCAATAGTTTAGCGCAACCAAACGTGACGCGGCTCCGATTCTGTCTTCGAGTCAAATGTGTCTAACCATCCAGATGTAAGAAAAATACGAAGGGAAAGTAAACCAAACCGGCAGAAGATTTTCTCATCTTAAAAAGCCGGCTACAGCGAAAGCAACCACTTCATCCACAAAAAACAGAACACGCCCACCACCACCCCTTTAACCAGTCATAAACCACCAACTTCCAGAGTTCTAGTATTTTTGGCAAAAATGTTCGTGTACTGCCGATAGTCCTTAGTGTACTGCCGATATTGCGATGCCGATAGTGTACTGCCGATAGCCACAAAAGGGTTCAGAAATATAGAGCCATCATGAAATTGTGTGATGATATGGAGGGTGTTCCCTCCCTATCAACCATTCTGTATTGTAGATCTTGAGATAATTCTGATTTCAACCCACTTATCATTAAAGGAAGCACAATGAAACTGTGTAATTGTTTGTGTTAGTTGGAACGTTATTTCAGTATGTATATGCTATTCAGTATGTTCAACTATTGGGTTCTTCCAAACATTTCCAACGTGTTTTCATTAAAAAATGTTATTGAAAAAAGCATCAATTATAACAACACAATGATCAATGATGTATTATCTATCATTGTTCACGACCTGCTCCCGCCTCTCGACCAATTTATAGGTGAGTTTCGCCAGAAAGCGCCGGGCCTGGACTCAAATAAATTATTAAGTCAATTTTTGAGGTCCTCATTGTTGGCAAAGATTACGTCCCTCATTTGGTTGGACAACAAACTGAAGAGGTGATAATCGGTTGGCGTAAGATCTGGAGAGTACGGCGGATGCGGAAGAATCTTTCATTCGAGATTATTCAGGGCCTTCTTGATTATGTGTGTGAGGTAGTGCACTGTCTTGGAGCAAGATGACCTGACCACCATTTATACGGTGCAGCTGGGCGAGGTAGCGTTTCTTGTCGACCGTCCTGTTCTTCTTCAGCATTTTCCAGTACATGAGACTCTCCCAGTTCAACCAAACGCAGATCATGGTCTTCTTGGGATGGAGATCTTGCTTAACTATCGGCTTTGGCGTGTCTCCTACGGCCACCCACTTTTTCATTTGCTTCATATTGACGTAGAGACACCATTTCTCATCTCTCGTGACGATTCTGTACAGGAATCTTTACTTGTTGAGCAGCTTTGTTGCGACGATTTTCCTTGTTGTAGTCGGTTAGTTTGTGTCGCACCCAATCTCCGAGTTTTTGAGAAAAAACCCATAAATTGAAGATGTACGGAGATTGTCGGGGGGGGGGGGGGGGGGGGGGGGGGTCTTCTCAAGCATGGGCGCAGTCCATCTTCTCAACCAATTATCGGCATATTTGACGGCCGTCCTCCTTTAAAACCGCTTTAAGATGATCCTCGTCGAAGTCGGGAGGTTGACCAGAAGGGGGTGTTTCGTCCAGGTCGAAGTTGCTATTTTTAAATTTAGTAAACCAATCTCAAGTGGTCCGATCGTTATAGCGTCCTCTCGTCTGCTTTTGTAGCTTTTTGACCTCGACGAAAGGCGAAATATATCAAGTGTCGAAAATGAGTTTTTTGCCTCCTGAAATTTCTATTTTAAAAGCCTGAAAATCAATTAATATTCAGAAAATCAATTTTTCAGAAAAATTGTGCCAATAGATTTATAGACTAAAAAAACGATTTTCGAATGAATATACACTTGGACAAACAAAATAAAAATGGAGGAAAAGTAAACGAATTATAACAACAGCGGACGCTTATGAAAAACCCAATTAGTTTCGCTTTTTTTGTGGTACATATTTTTTGTTTTGCGAAATTTGGAAAGAAAATCTCGATTACAGTTACCATTTCATTTGATTCGCAATGTTTAGTCGATAATTTTGTTTTATTTTTCTTCATATTTAAGCATCCATAAGTTATTATTACTTCAAGATCACCGTTAACAATAGCACGGAAACAATTTAAATGAAAATTTAATAATGAAATTTAAATGAGACCTTAATACTCTTTTCAAGCTCTTTTCAACCTCTCAAATAAAAAGATAAATACACAAAACTAATTTCCTTTTTTAATGTAAACCAAATAAAAGTAAATACTTAACTGGCTTTGACTCTTTGGTTACATACATATTTTCCATATCCAAATATTGTAAAGGATCCTTTGCTTTACCAGCCAATGCAGTCAACAAAATGTGAGTTTCCTCAGGTGGGAAAATGTTATTACCCATCTTAAGGATTTGTAAAGAGTGATTTTTGAAAATTGCTGTTCGTATCATTCTCAAAGATTGGCCAACTAATCTAAAAGATGCATATAAATAAATTGGAGAACCAAATCGCATTCAAATTACACGATAAAACTCATTATAAAGTTTTTAATACTTTATTGTATGTTTCTGATGTGATATATTTTGCATATCTATTGCACGCTTCACAGCGGCAATTCAATTTTTTATTGTAGTATAAGAAATATCATGGGGTCAAAATAGATCGGAACAGAGTTATTTAAACCGCACGCGGTTTATGAATCGGTTTTTTTTCTTAGGTTGGTGCCACCGTATGTGACAAACATGTGAAGTTTGAGCGCTATATATCAATTAGTGTATGTTTAGTAGATGTTTGTTTGTGTCACAAAAAGTTACTCTGGCGATTTTTATTATAGATAAAGAAATTAACAAAAAATTTCGTGCTTGAAAATCCTCATGTTGGCATTAGGAAATAGCAAAAGATCTTGGCATCTCTTATGGATTATCTCAATACATTTTGGTTGATATTCTGGGCATGAAACGCGCCATCTTATACGGCTCTAATTGTGCGTGATTTTTTGGTCACACACATGACGAAAATTAGCGCTCAAGCACTGTATTATCCAAACCCAAATATCCGCTCCGTGAAAAGCGTTTTGACTCAATTGAGGACATTAAAATGGATTCACTGAAGGAACTGAAGACCATTCCGGCCGAGGCGTATTCCAAGTGCATGGATGATTAGATCAAGCGTTGGTATGCATGTATTAAATCAAGTGGAGCCTATTTTGAAGGCAATAATAAAGATTTGTATTAAAATTGCAAAACCAATTTTTTTTAATAGTCCTATACCCTGAAAGGACTTTATAAAAACACAAAATACTATACTTTTGAACAACATTTAAAATACAACTGAATTTACTTCTCCTTTTTCTACTTAAGGTCTTATAACCCTGAGTTATAAAGCCAAAAGAATTTTGGTATTATGCCATTTATTGGATTTTTTATGATATTTTTGCATTATGGAATTTTTTTCTATCCATCTCTGATTTGAACTCTCTTTCTCCATTGTCCATCTATCCATCCATCACATTTATTGATCGCAGATCACCTTCCACTTATTCCAGCCACTTCAACCTAGGTCTGACTTTTATTCGATTTCCTAAGGCTCTCCAGTGAAATATCCTGTTTACTATTCTAGTTTGTTGCATTCTGTTGACATATCCTAGCGATATCCTAATTGTTTCATGTTCAATCAGCCTATCATATTGGTCCGTATATTTTACGCAAGATCTTCCTTCTAAATATTAGAAGTTCCTTATACAGCTCTCACACCCATATGTTACAACCGGTCTAATAAGTGGTTTATATATATTTAATTTTGTGCGATAATTTATTAACTTTGATAGAATTAGTAAAGGTAAAGTGTTAGGGTTAGAGGCGCATCAGCAACTAGGCTATTTAGCGACTGGACCTACAGCTTAACGTGGGTTCCGAACCAAGGTCATCAGCTTCCAACAAACCCAGGCCAGCACCCCCCTCGGGCTATAAACCTTAGGTTATGTGCCTACCTATAAGTCTATCAGGAAACCTACCGACTGGCGAGTGACCAACGTAGAACACTTCTCAGAAGGCATCCGGCCTTACCCAGCCTTTAACTAGCGTGAGTGAGGGGTAATTCGTAGTCGGATTTTACACTCTTGCCTAGAAACAATCACAAACATTTAGGAAAGATAAACGGACAGAAGAAAGAAAAATAACCATCCGAGCGCTGGAATCGAACCAGCTACCGCTCCAGCGCGGATTCGGCAAAGCAGCGGCAGGCCGCCGCACCAACGCGACCGGCATAGAATTAGTTGTGATCTCGTTACTTACCAGGTGTGACGGTTAGCAATCCTTAATTTTTTCTTTAAAAAAATATACATTAAATTTAATTTAATTTGGGAGACAGGTTTATTTAAAGTATGCGCCATCGCTAGCTGCACATTTTTTCCATATCTCTAGAAATTTGTAGATGCCTTCCCAGAAAAACCGTACATCTTTTGAGGTGGTCCAGTCATCAACAATTGTCCGTAATTGTTAAAATGTTTCATGGAAAGTGCGTGAGACATCAGTGAAAACAAGTGGTAGTCGGAAGGGGCCAAGTTTGGTAAGTACGGCGAGTGGGGAAAGAGTCCCCAGCCAAGTGCAGAAAGTGTCCAATCGCTACATGTGATGGGGCGTTGTCGTGCTGCAAAATCATTTTTCGTGTATTGTAGCTAATTCTGGTTGCTTTTCGATCAATGCATGATTTAAATTGATCAATTGTTGACAGTAGCGAACGGTATTAACTGTTTCAGCCGGTTTCAAAAGCTCATAGTACACCTTTCTGATCCCACCAAATGCGCAGCATTGTCTGTTGATGTTTATGGTTGTGCTGGGTCAATTCATGATTTTCTCATTTTCTGCATTTTGGCTTCTCGATATATATATATATATATATATATATATATATATATATATATATATATATATATATATATATATATATATATATATATATAAATACATCTTTTTTTGTCGTAGTCTGTTTGCAGTGGAAGATTGTGTGGTCCCTTGTATCCACCATCCCACAATAGCGACAATCTTTGTCCTCTGACTTTCCCATTCTGTGTAAATAATATCTAAAGGATCCATGGCCCGTTATTGCTTGTGTTGTGTAGAAATTTGTCTCCCCTAATTTTCTGTTGTGCCACTCTCTCACGTCTCGGATAAATGTTTTTACCTTTCCCTCATAGTCGTTCCATTCTTTGTGCCAGGCTTCCAGTAATTTCTGTCTTGCTTGGGTTTTTGATTCCTTTCCCCTTTCGAATATTGATATGCTTTCCATGATTCGGAGTCTTATTGGTGGTAGACCAGCAACGGCTAGGATGGCCATTGTGGGCACGGTTCTATATGCACTTGTAATGCGTATTGCCATTTTTCTGTTTACTCTTTCGAGCATTGCCTCGTAGTGCTTATACCTTAATACCTTTGCCCAAATAGGCGCCCCATACAAAATGGTTGATATAGTGGCCTCCGCCAATATACGCCTCTTCCAGGCCCTTGGTCCTCCTGTTTTTGGGGTTATTTTATTTAGTATCATCAGTGTTTTATTTGCTTTTTCACATGTCAGTTTGACGTGAGTGGTCATTTTAGCATCTTTGTCTATGAGAATCCCCATATATTTAGTTGCTCTTGTACTGTTTATTGTGGCACCCTGAATATTGATTTGGAGGTTTGTGAGTTTTCTTCTCCCCTCCAATATTACCATTTCAGTTTTTTTTGGTGATATTTTAATGCCCATTTGATCCATCTCCAGGGATATTTATACCTTATACCTTAATACCTCTGCCCAAATAGGCGCCCCATACAAAATGGTTGATATAGTGGCCTCCACCAATATACGCCTCTTCCAGGCCCTTGGTCCTCATGTTTTTGGGGTTATTTTATTTAGTATCATCAATGTTTTATTTGCTTTTTCACATGTCAGTTTGACGTGAGTGGTCATTTTAGCATCTTTGTCTATGAGAATCCCCATATATTTAGTTGCTCTTGTACTGTTTATTGTGGCACCCTGAATATTGATTTGGAGGTTTGTGAGTTTTCTTCTCACCTCCAATATTACCATTTCAGTTTTTTTTGGTGATATTTTAATGCCCATTTGATCCATCTCCAGGGCTATTTTGTTAACAATATGCTGTGCCATTTCTTCCAGAATAGACCTGGTCCTTGCTCTTACCACCACAGCCAAGTCTTCAGCGTACGCCACCATAATAACTCCTTTCTCTGTGCTGATTCTCAGGATTTGATCATAGAAAATATTCCATAGTAAAGGTCCGATGATCGATCCTTGCGGTACTCCGCAGGTTATTGATATTTTGTCCCCCCACTGGGTTAATATATATCTGTCTGAGAGGTATGATTGAATTATTTTAATTAGGTACGGGCTGATTTTTGCCCGATATAAGGCATTTACTATCTTTTCCCAGGGGGCTGAGTTAAAGGCATTTTCTATGTCTAACGTGACCATTACGCAGAATTCTCGGTTATTGTAGGCCTTTGTTTTTATTTCTTCAGGAGTTTCCATAATCTTCGATAGCGCATTTAAAGTTGATTTCCCTTTCCTAAATCCAAATTGGTTGTCGTGTAAGATTTTACGGTCTGTTATTTGTCTCCAGTCTGCTTTTGATCAGCGCCTCTAGTAGTTTTCCGGCAGCATCCAGTAGGCATATGGGTCTATATGATGTAGGATTTAGCAGTTCCTTTTTTGGCTTCTCAATTAGTACCAGCTTTGCTTCCTTCCATATATCTGGAAAATGGCCTTTGGCTAGGCACCTGTTCATAACACTGGCAATATTATCTGGATTATGCACCTGGTCCTGCGGCTTTGCCTGTCTTTATTTTGTTTGCTGCATTTATAATTTCTTCTGATGTGAAGAGCGTAATGGCTCTCTCCAGGAGGTCTATGTCTGGCCATTTAGTTACTGGGCGCTTTGGAAACAGTTTGTCCACTTGTTCTTGTGTTTCGCGTTTATCTATTGTCCTATGTCTTTTCAATTTAAATTTTTTTGTTACAATCTGATATCCTTTGCCCCAGATGTCATTTTCTAGCTCTTCGCTTAAGTCTTTCCACATTTTACTTTTCTGTATTTTTATTGCTTTTTTCAGATCGTTCTTTGCTGTTTTATATGCCTGCTCTTTTGTGTAATCGTTGTTGTCTTTTAGTTTTCTAGAACGTACAAGTGATCTTCTTTGAGCTATGCATCGTCTTCTCTTTTCAGCAATTTCTGATGTCCACCAGTAAACTGGGGAATGACCGTATTTCGGTTGTCTCTTTCTTGGGAGATACTTGTTGCAGAGATGTTTTATTTGTTTAATGAGGTCATGTGGCGCGCTAACCATTGACCCCTTATTTTGACTTGTCGCTAAGTTGTTCTTAAAAGTTTCTAGAATATCTGGGGATATTCGCCATCCTCGATAGGATTCGCTTGTATATTCTCTTTCATTGCTCAATTCTCCCCGTGTGAGTTCGAAACATATATTACGGTGGTCGGACATGTTTTCGGACTCTACTTCTACTCGCCAATTAGTAATACTATTGCTTAATCCACTTGACGCCATAGTAATGTCGATAAGAGAACTGCCAGTTGCAGCGCAGAAAGTAGGAGTATCTCCTTCATTCACAGTAATTAGATCGTTCGCCTCTAACCATTCCTCCAGAATAAACCCTCTTTGGTTTGTTGTTTTTGACCCGAAAATGGTTGTTTTTGCGTTTAGATCACCTCCTATAATTATATTTTTTTCAATTCCGCGTATATGTCTTTCGAGATTATATAATAATTCCTCAAATTCATTTATAGGTCTATTTGGCGAAAAGTAACACGAGTATATAGCCAGGCCCTGGGTTTCTACGCTTGTGAAGCCATTTCCCTTAAAGTGATGGGTCACCGATAGTTGGCGGTTCACGCGGATAAAACAATTGCCATCTAGATCGCAATAATCGGTTGCCACCTTGTTTATGTTGGGTTTGTTTGATTTGCGATTTGTTTTTCATAAAGCGCTTGGTTTAAGAGATTATGGGCTGCATAACACCGATTAAGGTTTATCTGCAGGAATTTAATCTCTTTTGGAATGGTGTGCTTTTTTTTCATTTTTTTTTTTTAGTCTTGTTTTCTGGCTAGGGATAGTGCGCGTCTGAAGGCTTTACACTGCATTGTACCGTACTTGTGACCTGCTGCATGGCATAGTGGGCAGAATTCCTCGTCTTTGCATTGTGTTTTTTATGTCCATCAACCCCACACTTGTAACAGGTATTTGTTCGGTCGGGGCCATTGCATTCGGAGGTATTATGCTCATAAGACCAACATTTTTGGCAACTACTAACCTGCACTCTTTTGAGGATGGAGCAATTTACCAAACCTACCCGTATTTGGTTATTCTTTACTAATAAATCCGCGGTGCTTCTGTCGGTTGTTAGGGTGACTGCCAGTGTTTCTCGTGCATTTGGATGTATAAATGATCGGATTTGGATGTATGAAGATCGCCGAGTTTGTATGTATGTTTTTCTTTAACGAGCCCAATTTTGTTTTCAATTGCATATATGAGGTCTTCTTTTGTTGTATTTACTTTTGTTTGTCTTCTTAAGTTTGTATTTACTTTTAGAATCTTATCTAGCTCTGCTAATGCTCCTTGGTCTTTTTCAGTGGTAATAAGTAGTTTGCCGTCCTTGGTTTTTCTTAGACCTCGAATGGCGTTTCCAACTATGTTATTATTTTTTAACATCTCCTTGCAATTGTTTAGCACTTCTTTATAATCTTTTCCTGGCTGCTCTACTATCATGGCGTAGGTGTTTCATTGCTTGGTTTTTGGTTTGTCCAGGTCGTTTGTGGCTATAGTCTGCTTGGTAGTGAATATTTTCACCTTAGTATTTGAGCCAAGAAAGATACATTCTGTCATTTTCCTTAATCTCTCTGGTGTCATACAATTTATGTGGTGCATTGAAACCCACGTATCGCCGGCTGTTTCGTTTTTTAGTCTTTGGATTTTTAACCAAATGTCTTCATCCGTTTCCATGTGACTGATTTTTATTATTTTTTTGCTGGTTGTCCCTTGAAACGTTTTTCATCGAACTTTTGTGGTCTGTTCGATAAACTCAAAATCTCCTGTTATTTCAATAAGTTCTGGGAATCTATCTTTGTACATCTTCTGTATACTCTTGTCCATGTTTGGGTCATTGGGTTCTATTAGGACAACTTTTGTCACGCCGTCTTTCGTATTAAGGGGGTTTCCTACTTCAATTTCAGTATTTGTATATATATTATTTTCCCATATTTTATTTTCAATATTTCTGAATTTAGTTATTGTGTCTATTTCTTTTAGCGTATGTATTAATCTATCTTCCTGGTGCCACATGTTTGTTTGGGTGCTGTTCTCTGTTGTAATTTTGTTGAGTGCTTCAGTCTGTGTATCTGCATCGTATTTATCTACACGAATGCTATTAGGTCTTCAATTTTTTTTGTCAGTTGGGGTTCTTTCCTAGCTGGCATTTCCTTCCTCTTCCTTTTCTTTTGTTGATCTCCGCTTAAAGAGTTGCAACGCTGCGTTTGCCCAAGAAAGTTTAATCTACTGTGCTGCAAATGGGTTTCTTTTAATGGCATATTGGACGCTCTTCCCTGTTCAGTTGAACTAGCGTTCCTCGCTTCCATACTGAAGCCGGCCGGCGAAATCAGAATAGCACCTCGCCTCCGAAACAGTTTCCCGTCACTTCCAAGAGACAGTTCACGTTTGAAGACGCACCCCGTATCCCGATCGGAATTCCAAGATTGTACGTAGCCGTTGATAAGAGAGCACGCCTTTGTCTGCGAATCTTTATCGGTAGAATTGTGTTTTAATTTTTATTTTCCGTTCTACGATTTTATTTATTACGTTTGAATTTAACCCGCGATTTCTCCCTCATCCCTCGCCCGATCGCAACAAAACCCACGCGACCGAACTCGAGGAAGTTTTCTCTTTTTTTTTTTAGTGTATTTCGTAGCTCCAATGGTTCACGACTTCTGGATATGTCTATTTCCAATTATCCCTATTTCCCAGGTGACTTTCGCATGCGGGACTTACCTCACCGTCTCCGGCTGGTTGTCGTTGTACACTTCACTCACTCTCGACTCACTGTAGTCTTCTCCACTTCGCTAACTTCGTGAAAGTATATATATATATATATATATATATATATATATATATATATATATATATATATATATATTTCAATTTTCCGCCTGTAGTCACAATTCGGTGCAAAAAAGTCATGAAAACAGTTTTATGCCGAGAAAGCAAAACTTCGCACGCCGTTTTCCTCTTTTTCATCTGTCTGTCGTACAGCTGATGATGTGGTACCAATTTTCCTGTTTTCTGGATCTTTCCCATGGCCTTTAATTTTTCTGTCATTTGTTGCTGAGTTTGCATACCGTCTTCTTCCAACAATGCTTGCAATTCCGCATCGCAATCATCAATTTTTTTTTCGGTTAACCTGGGTGTCCTTTGAAGTAGAAATCACGACTTTTGAATAGTCTAAATGAACGCTCACAAGCGTCTTGGTGGACATTGTCACCGTAAGTTTCCGCAAGTATATGACAGTTTTCACTAGTGTGTTTCATTTAATCGAACAAGAAAAACGTTGGTACAAAGAAAAGATACCGCAAATGTTTTTTATTTGGCTCGGAACTAGACATGTTTACCACACGAAAAAACATGATGCTAACTTGAGATCGTTTAAAAAGCAATAGCGTTTTGAAAGGTACTATCGTAGCAACAAATGACAAGAAATTAGACTGATCCTTGTTGCCAGTGCCATCTTTTAAAAAAATTACGAATTATTAACATCCGCAGTTTGGTTTATGGTTTCTCGTTGGTTATGGCACTCTGATTTATTTCAGCCTCTAGATATTCTACGCGTTCAATTTATGCCTTTTCTAGGCGAATGCTATTATAGTTTCGATTGATTGCGCGGTTGCCTCTTGTTGAAACATAGTAACAATGATAATGATTAAAACACTTGGTATTTGTTTCACAATATATTCGAGATATTCTCTGACATGTTTCGACCTCGTGACCATTCTCAAAGAGTTAGGTATCAACTAAACTAAAGCTTCAAAGTTATATCCAATAAATGTCGGTTTTTTTCCCTTAGACTGTCTCCTTAAATGTATGGCACTTTCAGTAATTGGGGTATTTTCGAAGTCTAACTGGGTGTTTGTTAGATTTTTACCGTCGTATATGGCTTTTTTAATTTCGGAAATTTCCAAGTCCTATCTCATATGCCACCAATCTCATTACTTTATTTGTTAGCACGTCTTGTACCAAATCAAGCCTCGTACACAGCCTCAGATTGGATTGATTGATTATATCGATTTTTTAGGAGGTGAAAGATAAAGAAGGTCAAGTTTCTCTAACGGACTATACCACTACAGGAAGCAGAAGGAACTTTTGATCTACAAATTTTTCTAACTGCACTATTTAGTTATATATATATATATATATATATATATATATATATATATATATATATATATATATATATATATATATATATATATATATATATACATATATATATATATATATATATATATATATATATATATATATATATATATATATATATATATATATACATATATATATATATATATATATATATATATATATATATATATATATATATATATATATATATATATATATATATATACGTATGTTGCAAATATACTAATTTAGTAACTAACCTATTATTACTTATATCGAGGTATTCCAAATTTTCAGTTTTCCTCAAATATTTTGAAATTGGTCTGGTTGCTTGAGGAAGACCAATTCCATTCCATGCCAAATTTAAATGTTTTATTCTATCAGTATGCATAAAAGCTGAAAATAATTTTCTGTTACCTAAAACACATTTAAAAACAGTGATTTAGTAATAAATTGAAAGCGATTTGAAAAATTCATTATATCGTATTTACATTGTGCAGTAAAAAACCCACTCCACGATAAATCAAGCTCATCAATATACTTATTTTCCAGTAATATTTTTTCTAAAATTTCTCCTGAATTTTCTGACAGATTGTTGTGACTAATATTCAACTTTTTCAATGAAGTATTCTCACATAAACCTTTCTGCAAGGCCAAAAGTCCTCGATCTCCAAGATCATTAAAACTCAAATTCAATGATGTGAGAGACTGGATGCCAGAGAGAACATTTCCTAATTTTTCAGCTCCTAAATTAATATTGAACTATTTAATGGAAAGTACTTAAATATATGTCACCTTCTTCCCCGATTCTACATTCTTGTAATGATAGATCTTGCAATGTTGTATTTTCAACTATCAAGTCACTGATTAAGGCTGTCATTTCTACATCCAACCAATTGTCTTGAAAAATTAAATTATGTACGTGTGTATTTGGCTTTAAGGCTTCCGTCAAAGCCTTTATTTGTTTCAGTGTTAAACCATAATACTGAAAATATCAATTATATTGTTTTATACAACATATTCCAATGGATTAAAAAGAATAATTTAAACAAAACATTATATTACCTAAACAATTAATTTGTGTTCAAAAAAACAAGGAAATGACTTTCGTGCTTCACGTAAAGATTGCCCAATCAGCCCCTATCAAATATCAGCTAGCGTCTCCCGAGACCGGTTTCTTGCCTTAAGCCGTCATCAGTCGGGGCCGAGCTGAACGTTCGAAAGCAACGAAAGTATTGATCAATGATTCGACCATATCGGATGTACACTACAGTTAAATGCAGCTCACGTTTTCCTGTAATTCGTAACAGTACTACTGTGTGAACCAGTTTGTAATCCTCCCAGGCCCCATCTATAATTCAAATAACAAGGCAATTTGTTCCGTTCTTCGCGTAAAAATTGCCCAATTCTTTCAGCCGCCATCTCGCGAGACCGGTTTCTGAACTTGTATTGTATACTTGGCCTTGTGTTGTATACCAATGTACATTTATAACCTTTCCTTGCTGTAAAGCCTCAGTAGGCATATGACCAGAAAAAAACAAAGAACGATGCATTTTTTGTATAATTTTGTGTGGAAATGTATTCGTGTTGGTTTTAACTTAGGGTGCACACACAAAGAAAGCAGGTTTCCTGCTTACTGGTAGTGGGCACCTATAAAAGCCGATTATTTACTTAGGTTTTAAATGATCGTGAACATAAACAAAGCGTGTCGGAACTTGTAAACAAACGTGAGCCGGCACCGACGATTTCACCGAATGAATTTTTAATTCTTGGTCGCTGATTTTCGGCGCCGGACATGGATTTTCAGTAGAAAAATTATTATTTATGTGGCGGCTTAAAATCGTCCACACTCATATATTGATTATTTTTCTTTCAATTCTTTTTTTATTATTTCGAAATATTTTATGTTTATAATATATTTTATTATTTCGAAGTAAGTTTATGAAGGTCTACGGCCGCTATTTGTATATATTTTTATGTTTATCTTCATAAATTCTTCATCGGAGGATGAACTGGATATTTTGCCTTCATGAAATCTGCTTTTTTACTCGCAGATAAGCAGCGTTCTTTACTGAAATGACGTAATAATTTGTATCAAATTATTGCATCATCATAGCCAGCGCCTATTTTCGGCGCCGAATACCGGTGCCAGTTGTCCCGCTGATACGTACATTACCATTATTGCATCATTTCATTAAAGACCGCTGGCCATGGGTCAACTAGAGACCCCCAAAAATCTTAGAAACCCCATCGTGGGTCTAAATGATTCCAAATAAGTAATGGCCAAAAGGCTAACTTAAAAACCAGGCTAACAAAATAGAAAATAGAAGACCGCTGGTTATCTGCGAGTAAAAAAGTAGATTTCATGAAGGCAAGATGTCCAGTTCATCCTCCGATGAAGAATTTGTGAAGATAAACAAAAAATTATATACAAATAGCGGCCTTAGATCTTCATAAAATTATTTCGAAATATTAAAATATACTATAAACATAAAATATTTCGAAATAATAAAAAAAGAATTGAAAGAAAAATAATCAACATATGAGTGTGGACGATTTTAAGCCGCCACATTAATAATAATTTTTCTACTGAAAATCCACGTCCGGCGTCGAAAATCAGCGACCAAGAATTAAAAATTCATTCCGGTGAAATCGTCGGTGCCGGTTCACGTTCATTTACAGGTTCTGACACGCTTTGTCTATGTTCCCGATCATTTAAAACCTAAGTAAATAATCGGCTTTTATAGGTGCTGACTACCAGTAAGCAGGAAACCTGCTTTCTTTGTGTGTGCACCCTTACGTCGGAATAGAGGAGTTTTAGCTTATACGTATTCCTTGAATGTACAGTTATTTCAAACGAGGGTTGCTATTTATGTATCAGGAATTGACAATAATGCTATTGTTAGGCGCCATCTGACATATACATCGTAAAATATGATATTGTTGACTGTATGCGTACTCAGAATGTTTTGTCATATGGATGCTATTTGTACTATTTAGTGACTTGAAAATTTCTCAGTCAAAAAATGTAATTAGTTCGTGAGAATTTTCGTGCGATGATTTACTACGATTTTCGTTGTGGATTATCTCAACAACGGTGCATCGATTAACTTACTTCGACCTTTGTCTTGACCGCTGTATATTACTGATTAGGTTAATTCATTTGTGGCCGTCGTTCGCTCACAGACGAATTTAAAGAACGTCGTCTAAAATCGGCTGTTGTGCCAGAAAACATCGATATTGTGCGCGAACTGATAAAGCAAGATCGTCAGGTGACATACTGTAAGATTGAGGCATTCTTGGGCATTAGTATGACAAGTATACACAAGATTTTATATGAATATTTAGCTGTGAAAAATATTTGTGCGCGTGGGATTCCGCATAATTTGACAATCACTTAAAAAAATGTGTCGATTGATGCAAAAAAATGCTCAAAAATACTATCTTGGTGCGTTAAAAGCTGTGTATAACATTTTCACATGAGACGAATCTTGGATTTAGGCGAATGAGCCTGAAAATAAACACCAGTCCAGTGTGTGGGTCTTTCAAAATGAGCCAAGCCCAACAAAAATTGTTCGCGCAAAAAGCACTTCGAAATAGTCGCCTGTTTTTTTTTTTTGGATAAATGGGCATGTAGTTACAGCGCCACTAGACAATCGTAGAATGGTCAATTTTGAATGGTACATAACAATTTGTTTGCCAGAAGTGTTTGAAGAAATAAGAAAAAACCAGTGACACAGGACCATTCTTCACCATGACAACACGAGCTCTTACACATCGGACCGATCAACTCAATATTAGACAATATTGATTGATGGGTCATTCGCCGTACAGTCCTGATTTGGCACCCAATGATTTTTTTATCCCGGTCCGTGAAGACTAAACTACGCGGTCAACGATTTTCGACGCCAGATGAAGCGGCTGATGCGTTGCAAAACAAAATGCATGTTTTCGAGATACTTAGTCGGAATGGAAAAAGTGCTATGAAAATTGATTCAAACGTATGCAAAAATGTATCGATCATCGCGGAGAATATTTTGAAAAACAATAAAACCATTTTCAATGATAAATATTAGTTTTTATTTATTATTCCGAATACATAAATGGTAACCCTCGTATCGATACTTAGGGATGCCTAGGTCAAATGTATGTCGATCCGATGCCGATCGATCTCTGTCTAATTTTAGACATAGTATCTATCACAAAATGTACATTCGCGGTTTTGCAAGATTTTTTACTGTACTAAAAAAATCTAGAGTCATTTAGAGTGTTAGAAATCTGAGATAAAAATATTTTTATGAAAATAAATTATACTTCGACACTTCTTCTTCTTATCGTGCCGTCTTCAAACGAAGGTGAGCGACCATGATGACTACCTTTATCTTGTCTACAGCTGCTCTAAATCACTGATTCGATATACAGGTGAACCATTCCCCCAAATTTTGCCGCCACGACATTCTTGATATTCCATTCCCTGCGCAATCATTCTCAATAGTTCGTAACGTTGTTCTCTTATTCCATGCCTCTTTCGGTGAATATTCTACATAAGACCTCTTTATTTGTTACTTTCTTTAACCAAGATATTCGAAGTATTATTTCAAATAGCCGCATTTCAAAAGCTTCGAGTCTTTTGATCATGTATTTATTAAGGGTGGAAGCTATAGCTTAAAGGAGAATCGAGTATATGTAGCAGCGAATTAGTCGCATTTTCAATTCAGAATTCTAGAATGTCCTGCGATCCTTGTTTTAATTTCTTCGGTATTATCCTTTTTGGAATTAACCCAAGTTCCTATTTTGGCACTAAAATAATATTTCAACAGGAACGTGATTTGGATAAGTTACCCGTTTTTCGAAAAAAAAAAGACACACTTAAATGTCTTTACACATTCAGAATGATAGTGCAAATTATAGCCATAATAGCCCTCAAAACACTTAAAATCAAAGTAGTACGTGTCTGTATTATAATATATCGGTATATCCAAGGGGGATTCGTCGTTCATGCTAAAGATTTATAAGATATGCATAATGCCTGAAAATATCCGAAGTGGCGTCCATTCTCAAAATGGTACTATCTCAAAACCATCAGAATAGGCATAGCATCAAAATACCATTCGTACTCAACCAGTAGTAGGGCATCTAATAACGCTAGCAACATACGCCAAAACTCAGGGCAAAATACTAGGAATAATAGTTTTCAAGAGATCAATTCATTTATTGGAACATTCGATGTCATACTCTAAACTGGAAGACTTTTACCGCTAAATACCAAATCCCTTTTTAAACTTCTCGACGCGCGTTTCTCTATGTTAGCATCATCAGGAGATGATTTAATATGAAGATTTAGCAGTTTAGTGGCAAATCTTCTCGAGTTTAATTTCCAACAGTATTCAAAGCGCTCACGAGGATCAAAACCTAAAGAGTGGCGTTGGGCACTAGTGGGGGTAACACACGAGGTTTCAGTAAATCGATCATATTTTTGCTAAATTACCGTAGTTAATCTATTATTAATAAAAATACTTTGAAAAAAAAATCTTTTGAAACTTAATTTTTACACGAGCGGGGCAATATGTTGTTAAAACATTCTCAACTAAAGAAAAATAAAATGTTCACTTATAAGAATATACGTATAAATATTTTAACCCAAACTGCAAATTAAAAAAGGCCCTCTATTCAAATATAATTTATTGGTATCCAGAAAAGCACATAGCCGCCACTAAAGAAAATAAGCAAATACTTTATTCATCCTTGAACCGGGAAAAGGGTTAGGGAAGGGAAGGGGAAAAATATCCGAAAAGTAAAAAACAAGAAGAATCCAATTGAGACCAGTTGAAAGTGTGACGAGGTGTAATATGCAAAGTCAGTTCCATTTTATATATTCTCCTAAGAACGAAGAGTGCTAATTATATCAGAGAAAAAAATTAGAACGAATTAAAGGAATGTGAGATAGATGATTGGAAGATTAAAAAGTTGCTAATTACCTTTAAATCCAAAGTATCGGAAGCCAATGATTTAATTACTCTGGAGATTGGTACAATTTCCATTTCTCTACATAAGTCCATGTATTTTCCAACGCCAACATCATCTATCTCGGGAGTAGGTTCTGCATTAAGAATAATTTAATAACAATTAAATAAAATAACTAACGCGATTATAGGGGATATGTTCCAATGTTACAAAATAAATTTTTGAGAAAATAATTTAATGAGAAATTTTTGCAGTGGCGGTTGGTCCATAAGTTGGTTGGTTAATCCTAACCTAACCTAACCTAACCTAACCTAACCTAACCTAACCTAACCTAACCTAACCTAACCTAACCTAACCTAACCTAACCTAACCTAACCTAACCTAACCTAACCTAACCTAACCTAACCAAACCCAACCTAACCTACCAAACAAAAAAAAAATGAATGATGTCTGACAGTTACACTCGTATTTCTACACAGCAAAACGTGTGTATGATACTAAGAAATGTAAAATTTTTGGTTGCGACGCATTTCCCTATCCCCATTCCAAAATTTGGTTATACGTGCCCCACCTGTTTTTTCTCCCACGAACCGCCGCTGGATTTTTTTTAACAATAGTAATAATTATTATCAGGCTTAGGCAATGGTATAAAGAATTAACTGATTTTTTCTTGTATTGCCGCTATTAAAAGGCAAATTGTTAATGCCTTAGCTTTTCTATAGACGGATCAATTTTTATGAAGAAATTACAAAACTTATTTGCCATTCGTAGACCGTCACTTAGATTTTTGAGTTTAATGTCACCTTTTCAGAGCTCGTTGAGACTTCCTCTTCAATTGAATGGGGATTAACATTTCCTTCAAGTCGATTTCAGTCAAATTTTCATCTTGCATTTCAAACAATTCTTGAATGTCACTTGATTCGATCTGTTCAAAACCATCTGGTCCTATGCCATTGCAACTTGAGCAACGTTTTCAGTTAATGTTTGAATTTGCACGGATTCTTCATCATTATAGATCGAGCCAAAGTTTTTTCCAACATGATTTCAATGGGTATGGCTTCAGCTATTGCAATGATTCTTTTATGTTTACAATGCACTTTGCTAAGCCAAATTTTTTCCAGCATTGTTTACCCTTCAAATCAGGATCACATTCCATAGTCTCCAGTGTGGTTTTAAAGGTTCGTCTAATTTAATAGAGCTTAAAAGCCTAGATTATTCGTTGGTTCATAGTTTGGAGTAAGGACGTTGTGTTAGAAGGCAAAAATTTTATTTGGATGCATAGCTTAAAGCTCACCAGGGTGACCTGGAGTATTCTCCAAAATTAGAACTGCCTTGAAATCTAAATTCTAAATTAATATAATAATCTAAATTCTAATTTCTTGAAATAATTTTCAACTTCAGGAACAAAACAATCCCAGAACCAGTCACAGAAAATGATACTTGTAACCCACGCTTTCTTATTTAAACGCCAAAACACATTCGTGCCAAACGCCAAAACACAGTGATTGTCACAACTTGAACTTATTAAACCAACCTGCCCCGATGCTTGAAATCCTCTATCCGTATGTTCATCACCAGAGTCTTCAAAATGAACTTAAAGACGCTTAGCTTTCTCACCAATTATAGCACCACTTAGAGACACTCTCTTCTAGCTACAGTATTCAATTCATAAAATAAATGCAGCTCCCATTTTTTCACTGGCTTGATCACGAACAATTTTTGCTGATAGGGAAGTTGAAGTTATAGAATTTCTAATTTTGTCTTTTGATTTCTTGATGATCATGCAGTTGATTCATCGATATTAACACGATAAAACGTGATATGGATGCAAACGACTGGCCAAGGCCTAAACGGTCAAACATTTCTATTTTTACCTTAAGCAACAATACGATTTTTTTCCGTGTAGGAACTAAAGAGAGAAAGAGAGTTTGTGGTTACGAGACGTAGACTCTGTGATCGGTTCAGCAACTCAGATTGGCGGGGTACGAAGTGAGAATGTCAAAACGCCGAATACCAAGAAAAATAATGGAGGGACGAATAGGGGGTAACAGAAAAAGAGGCAGACAAAGAGACAATGGCAATGGCACATCAAAAACTAGCAAGGGGCTACTGGAGATCGATCCGGTTAGAGGGGAAGGTTGAAGGCGGTCAAGAGTCACTAACTGTAGTTTCACAGGAAGAAGAAAATTATTTTTTTTATGGACTAATACATACCTTCGTAGTTAAAAGTGGAGCTAATTCCTGGATCTTCCAACGGTGGAAACAAAAACAATCTATTTTTCATCAAAGAACTGCTTGAAATCAAAAGCTGAGCCAAACATTGGAAAGACTCGGTATTTCTGTTTAATAAATGTACACTATCACATTCATTAATCAGCCTTTCTTTATCGGTTACGGAAGCAATTGGTTGCATTATTAATTTCATGCCACTTGCGTACATTCGAAATTTATTCATTATTGCGGTACTACTTTTCTCTTCAGTAGTAATCATTTTTTATGTTAAATGTACGGATTCTTAATATTTATAAAATAAACAAAATAAATTTGTCAAAGAATGACAAGTCTTTATTCGATGTATAGGGTCTTTCTAAATGGAGTTTTTGCATACTAATTAATTGTATATATTTTACAAATGAATTTTGCATACATTTGATAATTAGTTCAAAATATTTTATTTAATTCGAAAACCGAGTAGTCATAAATTTTGCAACAAATATTAACATCCAATATGTTTTGTTATAACATTTTACATTAAATATACAATATAATAACTTCACATATACAGGCAACCGTACATACATAAAGGTGAAGTGAAGTTATAAAGTGAAGAATAAATAACTAGGAAACCATGTTAACCAGGAAAATAAGTTCAAGGAAAGAAACTGAACGGAAATAAAATATGGTGTTTTGCTCTGAGAAATTGTTTACTGTGATAAATTCTGGAGGGCGACGCCCCAACGCTCTTCCTAACGAGCCGTCGCTGATAGAGGGTGATTTCTAAGTTGAGACTTTTTTTAACAGCGTATAAAACTCGATAATATAACATTTTTTCTACTACCATTTTTCAAAAAACTGGAATACAAAAAACTTACCATGTTAATTTCGAAAACAACATTTATTCCGGTCCTGCACCTTGTATTTAAATAAAAATTTCAAAGTGGTCGCCGATCCGTTCCACGCAAAGTTGAGTGCGATGTACCCAAGAGTCGGTGCATGCGCTTAATAGTGCTAATATATGCTAATAGTGCCTATTCTATGCGATCAATAAGTTCTTCCCTTGTATTAACTGGCATTTTAAAAACTATGCTTTCTGTGTAACCCCATAAGAAATCACAAGGGTTAAGATCTGGTGATCTGAGCGGCCACACAACTGATCCTCCACAACCTTCCCTCTTATTAGGACAAATTATGTTTAAGAACTCTCGCACTTCACGCCTAAAATGGGCTGGCGTTCCATCGTGTAAGAACCACATGTTCTTCCTGACATTTAAATGCACTTTCTAGAAGACCGGGAAGATGATTATGTAAAAATTTGAGATAGTTTTCGCCCGTTAAACGACCCGGCAAGATAAAAGATCCAACAAGAATATCGTTGACAATTGCCGCCCACACATTGGCCGAAAATCAATGTTGAAAATGTGTTTGCATAGAAGCATGAGGATTATGACCAGAAATGAGTATTGTGGGAATTGTGAATTCCATTTCGGGCAAATAAAGCCTCGTCCATAACCAAAATGTTTCTGGTAAAGTTTTGATTCGTCTCATGTTGGTCTAACAGCCACTCGCAGAACTGAACTGTGTTAAGGCGGTCTTGTGGCTCAAAGGTTGAACCCGTTGCACATGAAATGGGTACAACTGATTCGTACATACAGCTTTCGTTCAACTTTTTCTGGCTCAGTTCAACTGGCCGTGCTAGTTCTCGAGTACTTGTTGTTGGGTCTTCCTCGACAAGATTCAAATTTCTTCCTCCCATTGTACGTTTTCAGGTACTTTCCGTCTTCTCGCGTGTCCTCCACGAAGTTCTCTCAAATCACCGGTGTCTCTGGCTCCTTGCACAACCTGAATAAATGATTTCGATAATGGCTGAAACAGAAAAACAAAAAGTTCAGCGTATAGCTGAGATACAGCATTGGCATTTTGAAAGCACTCTCCATAAATTAACAGCATGTCAACTAATTCACTATTCGCATTTTAGGTCATTTTATCTTTACAAAAATTACGTTAGAAATCAACGTTAAAACTAACAATAAAATACAAAATAAGAAAATAAAAGGAATGTATGATTCACAAAAAAACAATAAACATTAGTTGTCGGCTGTTTCTACAGATGGTCATTCTTTGCGTAAAATTTTCAATAACAATTGAGCACAATTACGGTTCAATTTCAGGTCATTAATTATCTGTGGATTGTTAGAACAAACGTTGTCATTGAGGAAGCCCCTTTTATAAGAACGTATTTTCGCTTGGCTACTGTGGCCGCATATTTGTAAATATGGCACATGTTTACAAAACGCTGTCACGGCAGCCAAGCGAATTTACGTTGCGCATAAAGGCGACATCCACACGCCTCAAGTAAACAAAATCCGTCACATATATGCGGCATCCACAAAGAAAGGGTTAAAAGAAATAATTTTCCATACAAAATTTAGGACATGACCGCGCCTTCTTCTTTTGTCATTACATGGCATCTGCTCCGATGGACTTATTTTAACATTTTTTTTTAAGTTCAAAATAATGTAGGACTCGTCAAATGTTGTTTATTTTCATTATTAGTGTTAAATTGTGTATATAATTCTAAGAAAACGATTATTTATAAACACTGAAAAACCCCGTATGTTTAAAAATTATATTGATTTCCTGTTAATCATTACCAACTTGTCATGTTGGTTGTCTACATTTCTAGGTCACGTGGCTGTCGGGAATAAAGGAAGGCTCGGTATATATTATCAACATTCCCCATCCTCAATAGTTTTTTTTAATTTTTGTTGTGTTCCAGTTGTCCAAATATTTATTATATTCTCTTCTGTCCTGACCTCTTAAAGCAAGTTTTTGATTACTTTCCTAGCGTCATATTACATCATTGCCATTTGCCTATATTATTCCCGAAAACGTTAAAAATCTGTCCTGTCCTTAATCTATGGTAAGATGAGCCTTCTGTAAAGGTTTAGTCAGCTGATGTTTGTAAATAAAGTTCTAACCTATAGTAGTACAAACAAGTGAGAACGAATAAAAATTGTTATGGAACAAGACATAACATCTTTGGATTTATCCAGACCGGATATAACAAAGTTGCAAAATTTAGGTTATAATTACAATATAGAGCTAACACAACCCATATTAAGTTCACTGCAAATAGATACCCTAAAAACACCTCAAACTAAAACAGCTTTAGAACTACTAGAAGAAGAATTAACAGATGGCTTCATATTAAGTTACAACAAATACTTAGATCGAGTTTTAAAAGATGAAGTTGCACCTAAGAGAATAACTGAATTAACTGGCCTTCCTGGTACAGGAAAAACTCAGATTTCGTAAGATATATTAAAATAATGAATGTTTATTTACAAACATTGTAGATTTCAGTTATGTATTACGGTACAGCTACCAAAGTTATGTGGTGGTCTTGAAGGTGAAGCTATATACATAAGTACAAATAATAATCTGGCTTCACATAGAATTCGTGAAATGGCTGAACAGTTTATGAAACAAGTTGGTACTTTAGGAGAAAGTATTGACGATTTTTCTGTTGAATCTATTTTGAAAAAAATATTTGTATTTAAATGTGATGATGTTATTGATTTATTAGCCAGTGTTAAATATCTTGAAAATTTCTTACAAGGAAAGAAGGTTATTACCAATAAAATTTGGTTATTACCCACTAAACCAAATCATTTGTTTTTAACTTCTGCTACTAACATGAGCGAAACACATGTCAAAAAGTTAAATACAAGTGATTTGAGGTTCAATGATAAATTTCTAAATTTATTATATATTTTTAGGTAAAACTAATTGTAATTGATAGTATTTCAACACCATTAAGAGAATTATATCAAGAAGAAAGAACAAATGTTTTACACAAAATATTCACAGATCTTCAAGAATTATCTTGTATATTTAATTTTGCTGTAGGAATTTAAAAATATGATATTATTAACACTCTTAATCATTATTACGTTTTTTAGGTTGTAGTAACAAATGATTTCACAGTTCGCATAAAAAATAATCAAACTTTTTACGTACCATCATTTGGTGACAGTTGCCATCATCGAGTTAACTCTAGAATAATTCTCTCAAAGAACAAAAGTGTTCACTATGCAGAACTTGTAAAAAGTGTATTAAAACCATATATGAAAATCCCTTTCAGTATATTCTAAAGATTTGTTATGTTTAAATTTAGAAAGCAATAAAACTCAAAATCCAAAATGTTTTTATATTATATTTTCGTGCAATAGAAAAAAACTATTACTACAAAAATTGCAAAATAGAAATTTCCAAAATTCCATTCCCCTCTGTGCTAACCGAAGTTTTTGAATTGATTGCGATGTGAGTGTCATGTTTTCACTTCCGTATGTCATCACGGGTAGAACGCACTAATAGAAGATTTTTCTTTTCAGGCAAAGTGAGAGTCTGCTCTTAAACACATCATATATATATATATATATATATATATATATATATATATATATATATATATATATATATATATATATATATATATATGTATGTCTTATATAGAAAAAAACATTGTTGAAAAGGTGGTCATAAAAATAGACCCAACCAAGAAACAAGCACAATACATACTATTTAACAGTTAATAAAAATACTAATAATAAAAATAACTTAAATATTTTGTAGCATTTAATATCTAGTTTTATGACCTTTGTGTTTTATTATTTCGGCATATCGGCATCTTTTGGGCATAGAGTTTAAAAGTATTTGACACATTTTTAGTGGTAAAGCTTCCCATTCTTTTTTAATAACCTCCCAAAGCTCAAACTTATTTCTCGTTTTATGTATACCCATGCCATTCTTGAGGTAAGTCCACAGGTTCTCAATGGAATTGAGATCCGACTTTTGGGAAGGCCACGGCAGTAAGTCCACTTTATTGTCAATAAGAAATTGTTTTGTTTTCTTAGCAGTATCTTTCAGATCATTATCATATTGATATTTCCATACCAGTATTTTGATCAATGTTTTTTAATCCAGTAAATTGGTT
>JARFXV010001418.1:0-55000 GCA_031761425.1 Cosmopolites sordidus
TAATCCCTATTACTCATACACTTTATGATCTATTCAATGTCTCGTATATACTTTATGGGCTGCCAAATGGCGTCAGTTGCTGACGCGGCCCTGAACTGAAAAATTCAAATTCTTCTTTCTATATTCCTTTTCCTCTAAATCCTACCCCATAATTTTTTTCCCTATAACTTCTCTTTCAAAGTCCAAGCAGAACAAGTTAAACAGACTAATGATTGGATACTGTCGCTTCACTCATGAACCGAAGTGATCCCTCATTTTATACATTCTGTGATGCTTCCTTACCGGTTTCCTACCGATTATCCTCCTACATTCCTCTTTCTACTCTTCGCTGGAAGTACGGGCTCTCAGGTTCTATCTGGGAAATTTTTCAACATACGCCATCTGGCTATCTCCTTGATTTCTTCAAGCGGATTAGTCTGTACAACGAAATATAAATGTATACATAATGACATACAAATACTTCTTATTGCTTTACGAGGGTTACTATTTATGTATTCGGAATAATAAATAAAAACAAATATTTATCAATGAAACTGGTTTTATTGTAATATTCTCTGCGATGATCGGTACACTTTTGCATGCGTTTGAACCAATTTTGAACGCATGAACCGCTTCTTCTGGCGTCGAAAATCGTTGACCACGTAGTTTATTCTTCACGGACGAGAACAAAAAGAAATCATTGGGTGCCAAATCAGGACTGTACGGCGGATGATGATTAATTCGATGTTTTAACCAGTCAAATATTGGGTTGTCCGGTCCGATGTGTGATAGCTCGAGTTTTTTTTCTTATTTCTTTAAAGACTTCTGGCAAAAAATTGTTTGTACCATTCAGAATTGGCCGTTCTACGATTCTCTAGTGACACTGTAGCGACATGCCCATTTATCCCCATGGGTGTACCCTTATACCCTTACTTTTTGGAACCTTATGTTGGCAACACGGTTAGCGTAACAATTTTTTAACTAAATAGTATAAGCATCTGTAAAGCAAGAGATGAACCATTTCTACGATATTATTATTTCTCGTATACCTCAAATACAAAAATGTCCGATAAAAAACGTTTTGTTTAATAACAAATTTAAAAATTTAAAACAGGTTATATAAGTTCCTTTTATAATAATATAGATATATGCAAGACACGCTTACTGGGAATAGAGATACCATATTTTTTTTGAATTTGTTTTATTGAATTGCATATTCAGTTCTTAATTGTTCTTCTGTTCCCAAATAACAAAGTAATTAATATATTACATTCCTTGTATTTGTTCTCCTAATTTCACGAGCATTCAGAAAATTTCTTATGATCTTGATCCCATTATTTTTACTATAGATTTAGTCAGAAATAATTTATGAGTTCGATATTTAAAGATCTCCTGTAGTTAAAAATATTAGATGTATTTGTAGTTAGTTCGTAAAATTTTCATATAATATAGACGTTTTCATTTGTTGAAGTAAAAATAAATTTAGATATTAAAATAAAATTTATGGCACTGGCAATTGTCACGAGACTAAGTTAAGAAAAAATTAGTTTGACTTCAACGCGACGTGATTCAACGCCCCTGTGCTGGTGGTTGAACCACTTGACGCGGTTGTAGAATTATATATATATATATATATATATATATATATATATATATATATATATATATATATATATATATATATATATATATATATATATATATATATATATAATTATATATATATTAACAAAAACAATCATTTTTAATAAATAATTTATTATATCTTAATACTATTTTTACACACTTGTAACGAACATATATTATATTATTTATTTTCTTAAACTTTTATTATAAAATGTATTTCTTTTTTTTTGCACTATTCTTTTTTATTTATTTTTTTTTTTTTAATTTTTCACTTAAATTTATTGAAATTCATTGCACTTGCAAGACTTGTAACTTCTGGAACTCTTAATAGATAATAGATTCTTGTCCCCGCAAGACCCCGTCTGTCTGATTTGTCGTTAGTTTTCATCAATTCAATAATTTTTTTTGAGTTTCCGAAAGGGATAATCAGATTAGACTAAATCAGAAAGATATGTCGGATAATCAACAATTTCAAAGTCAATTTTATTGATTTTGTAATCAATATGTCATAACAATTTTAAACGGGAAAAAAGTATTTGATTGCCCAAATAAAGTTTCTATAAAGGGTCAAAAGGCTTTCAGTATTTTGTATTGTATCTATTATTATCTATAACAGCCTGCAGCCATCTCGGCATTGATTCTACTAATGATTTTGTTATATCACATTTTCTGAGAATATTATGGTTATTAAAAGAGTTTTCATTTGTACACTTGGTTTTTATCACTTTTTGATCCAGTAAATGACATATGTTCTCAATAGGATTAATACCTTGCGATTAGGCGATGTAGAGCAGCCATTCTTCCACCACCCATATCATGATATTTCCACCGTCATGTTTTACTGTGGGAATGGTATTTCAAGGATACAACGCTCTTATTTGTTATGCCCACAGTTTTATGGTCATCTGAACCAGATAAACCAAACTTTATTTCGTTACAAAAAAATTACTGATTTCTAAAAATATAACGGCTAATTTACGTACTCTTGGGTTTTTTTTCCTAGTTTTCTGACTGATGAAGAGTTTCTTCCGGGTACTTCTTCCATATCCGAAATTAGTAAATAATTTATTATAATAAATTTGTCAAACAAATCGTAAACTTGTAAATGGTATTATTTTTTTGTTCAGCAATTTTCCACGTTGGGATTCAGAAAGCGACAATCATATTAGGCTAAATTAGGAGGGTGGACGGCAATTTCAAAACCAGTTTCACTGATTTTTGGGCAGGTCATTATGAAACATATCCATAAAAGATTTTGAAAAGCTTGTTTTTAGATATCTTATAGATATCGGCAGTAAGAAATGTTTTAGTAATTTTTATAGCGTTGAATTAGTCAACTGGAAAATTTAGATTATAAATATCGACATATTTGTTTTTCAGAAATGGTGGAAGCCATGAAAAAGGTCGCCAAGCTAGACCTCGAACTGACAGTGGAGGAACGTAACCCTTTTGTCTGTCGCCTACAAAAACGTAATTGGCGCTCGACGGGCGTCTTGGAGAATAATTTCGTCGATCGAACAAAAGGAAGAGTCCAAAGGCGCTGATGAAAAATTAGAAATGATTAGGCAATATAGACAACAGGTATGGAAAAATTTAGTATAAATTATATAATTGATTCATTATGTCAATAAAATAAAATATTGAATTATATTTTAGTAGTAGTAAAAATAGTTTCATAAATACTTTTAATCGACATAAACTCCTCTCTGCAACAATACAGTGGTTAGGGGCGAAAAAATTATTTTTTCAAATTCACTTCCTATTTTCCTAATTTAAGCTATCGAAACGGAAAAGTGTGACATATCAGGCGAATTGGGACACATGGTTTCTCCTCGTTTCTCCCATATCTTCACCTCTAGTTATTAACATTCTTTTCATGCGCCAAAATGGCGCAAATGGACTCATGCACCAAAATGGCTCTAAAAGAAAAATCTTCGTATCTTGCCCATATACCTTCACCGACATTCGGATCATTAGAAACCAAGTTATGCGAAAGTGTCAAGTGTGTTCATAACCATCAGTCGAATAAAGAGCGAATATTAAGTATTGTTTTAAGCTTGGTAAAACATTCACCGAAACGTTTCAATTAATGAAACAAGTGTATGGTGATGATTGTTTATCCCATGCCAGAGTTCACGAGTAGTTTAAACGATTCAAAGATAGTCGTGAGGACATCAAAGACGATCTGTAACATTGAAATCGTGCGTGATTTTATAAAAAATCAACTATAATCGTTACGATACATGGAAATGGAATTGAACATGTCAACAACAGGTTCAATTAATTGCATTTTGACCGATCAGAAGCACGTTTTGTTCCACACAAATTGACTGACAACCAAAAATTGCTCCGAATCCAACATTGCAAAGACTTAATTAAATAGTCGAAAAAGGACGAAAACTTCAAGTACAGCATTGTTACTGGTGATGAGACCTGGTGTTTTCAATATGATCCAGAAACCAAGCGTCAAAGTTTCGAATGGAAGTAGCCGAGTGAGCCAAATCTGAAGAAAAAGTCTCGAGAAGTCAAAAATCAAAACTATGTTTAATCTGCTCTTGCGCAAAGATATGAACTTCCCAGGGATCTTCCATCTATTTTGTCCCCTTATTACTCCAGTTCTCTTTTTGAATTCCCCCGTTCTCTACTATTATTTTTAAACTCCCTTTTCCCTTAAAATGTTCACGTATTCCTCTACTCTTAATTAAGCTCTATTCCATCTATTACATTTGACTATAGCAGTTTCTTTATTTACTATCTACAGCCTAACGTTTGAATTCCATTGGAATATAACCATACACTCTTTAATCCATATTACTTTGATTATACACTTTATAGAGAATATTTACTATATTCAAGTTTTATTAGTTCTTGTCTGGTATACACTCGTTATGGGCTGCCAAATGGCCTCAGTTGTTAACGCGCGCAAAAATCAAAATAATGTTGATTTGTTTCTACGATTCGGAGAGAATTCTGTAACCAAGGAGTTCGTTACACCTGGTTAAACGATCAATGCGTCTGTTGTCACGTCTTCGTCGTGTGCGGCCACAATGCCGTCAACAAGACAGCTAGCGTTTGTTGCACTATAATGCGCCGTTTCCTCGCTCGACGCTTATCACTGATTTTTTGACCAAAAATGGCATTTTAAACATCAATCATTCAGCATACTCGCCTGATTTGACTCCCTGCGACTTCTACCTCTTCGAAAAACTTCATTTACTTATGAAACGACAGCGTTATGCCGACATTGAAGCCATTCAAAAGGCGTTGACCACCATCCTGGACATCTTTGGCCGAGCCCAAAAATTCATTACATCAAGTAGTTATATACATTCTTCGAATGTAGTCCTCCTCCAACTCTTGAGCGTCTTTTTTTAATAAAGTGAAACAGTCTTAAAATCGGGCACTGCCGCTTCTCACATGGTCATCTAATAAGTGATGATCGTCCTTCAGTATGTACCTTATGTGGTGCTCTTCTGGCTGTTCGCCATGTCTTGCTAGAGTGCCCCTCGCTATCTGCATTTGCGCAAAGATATGGACTTCTCATGAATCTTCCGTCTCCTCATTACACCAGATCTCTTTTTGAATTCCAATTCTATGAATTTTAACTCTCTATAGACTATTCTAACCTTTTACAATACTCATTTACCTACATTAAAAAAAATCTTCCTAATTGGACAGGAAATCTCAGGAATCTCAGGAAATGTATACTATTCCCTTTTATTGTAGAAATATTCCTTTATTTATTTACTTAAATGTATACCATCTACAATTTTATTCGTATATATTTTATATTCATTTCATTATCACATACTTATTTTCTGTTACAATTGTTACAATACTTACATTTGTTACAATTAGTTAGTTACCTGACATGTTTCTACTCTTTATTCTTGGTATTATATCTGTTTTGTCTTATTATTGTATATAACTTCATTTTCGCCGCTAAATGGCTTCTGCTGCCTATGGGACTTTAATTTTAAAATTGTCTATATCTCTTTTAAAACCAAAAGTCGATATATTTTTGCCATTCTTCTGCATCCATCTGTCACCTTCTTGTATGCCCCTCTTTCGTATCTGTCTAAGGAATTTGGTCACTATATGCTTCGGATGTTTTTATTATTTCTATCAAGTTATTGCGTTTTGTAGTATATCGCTTAATTTCAAATACTTTTGTTATTAAAAAAAGCTATATAAATTGCTATAAAGGCAGTAATATATTTTATTTAAACTCATTTTTACCTTTTTAAAATAATATTAATTTTGCAGAATGAACTTATCGTACAGTTAAAAGGCATATGTGGTATTAGTCTGAATATAAATAACTTTATTCATAAATATACGTTGACATATTTTAGAAAAAAATACATTATCAAAAAAATAAGAGTAATTTTTAGTGCAAATCGTAAAAATACTAAAAGCTGTAATTCTCTAAAACTGTTTAGTTTATATAATACCGAACCTTAGTACTTTGTAGCATGACCCTTATTCTTAATTACTGATTGATATCTTGGTATTGAAAACCAAATCTGAATTTCTTGCTACAATGTCTTCTTGTTTGCTTTTTTATCAGTCTTAACCCCTTTATCAGTTTTATCAGTTTTAACCCTTTCCGAAGGTTCTCGATCGGATTTAAATCCGAGGACTATGAAGGCCACTCTAACCCTTTACATACATTTTGTCAAAAAAGTACCGATAATTGATCATTTGAAAATGCTTGCTTATAGGGATTGCCAAAATTCTTTTTATCGCTTTGGCACAACTGTCCTCTATACTGACCCGGAGTTCGAACGTCATCTGTCATTTAGTTTGTTCATTTTTAGTTCATTGTTCATTTTAGTTGGTTTTTATTCAGTTCATCTCAAGTGTGTTTGCGATTTTTACAGTGGATAAAAACATCGAACCAAAAAATTGTCTTAAATTTTGCATTGCAAATGGAATTTCCTGTGCCGAGTCGCTAAAAATGTTGCAGAAGACTTACGATGAATCGACTTTACCAAAAACACGTGCATATGAATGGTACAGTGCACTCAAAAGCGGTCGAGATGTGGTGGAAGATTTGCCTCGCTCAGGTCCATCAACGTCTTCAACAAGTGAAGGAAATGGTGATTGAAAATCGTTTTTTTTATTAAGTTAATTTAAGTTTGAGAAGAGATAGCCGCTGATCTTTATGTGTCTCACGAATCAATTCGTACCATTTTAAGCGATCGTTTGGGCATGAAACGCGTTGCCACTCGCTAGTGCCGAAAAACCTGAATTTTCTTCAGGAATTCAATCGCGTAAAGGTCGCTGAAGACATGCTAGAACGAGTCAATTCAGACCCCACATTCATAAAACGCATTATAACTTGATAAGACGTGGGTATACGAGTTTGACATGCAAACCAGTCAAAAAGCTTCGGAATGGCGCCTTGCAACTTAGCCGAAACCGAAAAAAACCACGTCAAAGTCGGTCAAAACCTTTAAGATGATGTTGACTGTTTTCTTTGATTATCGCGGTGTTGTGCACTCGGAATTCTTGCCAGAATGTCAGACGTCAAATTCGTCGAAAAAGGCCAGATTTGTCGAAAGAAAAGTCCTCACAATGCTATTATTGTTAACGAGTTTCTGGCCAAAAACTCAACAAACATCATCTAACGACCACTGTATTCACCTGATATGGCTCCGGCCGACTTCTTTCTCTTTCCAAAACTCAAATTACCACTTCGAGGACCCATTTTCGGGTCCGTCGAAGGGGCCTACTTTGAAGGCGATACATTAAATTTGGATAAATAATAAACATTTTGTGTTTTATTGACCAATTCTCGGTACTTTTTTGACAGAATGTATGTTTCCTCTCGATCAACTGCTTCATTACATGAGCCATATGTTTGAAGATTGAAAGATTCCTAAGTGAATTTATTTTGTCATATTTTCTTTTATCCAAAATATTGGATCTACTGTTATTTGAAAAGCACCCCCCATACTTTGATGTTAACTACCATGCTATTTTACCATTTTGACTATTCTCTTATGAATTACGATAAATCATTCACTTGCAACATAATTTACACTACGTACATTTGCTCATTAATAGATCACCTAACGCCTTGCGAAACTATCTATACAGACGGTTCTAAATCAAGTTTGGGTGTAGGTTGCTCCTTTATCCATGATAATTCATCATTCGGATACAAACTCCCTTCATACACCAGTATCTTAACGTCTGAACTAGTGACCATATATTATGCCCTCAAATATATCTCCTCTTGCGCCCATTTATCATGGATAATATTCAGCGATTCTCATAATGCACTTAAATTGATAGAAGGTCAACATCATCTAACTTCTATTCCAGTAGTAATTTCTATTCTGGATTTAATTGGAAAAATTTCTACAAGAGGCATTTTCTTGAGATTTGTTTGGTGCCCTAGTCATAAGGGCATTAAGGGAAATGAAGATGCTGACCTCCTTGCAAAGCGCTCGGTGACCGAAGGCTCATTTCTATCAATTACCTTTAACTATAATGATCTTAATTCAATAACAGTCTCATATTTAAAAAACAATTCTCAGAATTATTGGAGCAATCTTGACAAACCTAATAAGCTAAAAGAAATAAAGCCGCTTTTTAACGAGCCTCCGCTAGATTCCTTCCCTGATAGAAGTTCCTCTGTAAAGTAGAATAGGCTTAAGATAGGCCACTGTAGATTCACGCACGAATATATTCTCAAAAAGATTGAGCCTCCTAAATGCAATTTCTGTAATACGCTTATAACAGTTAAACATCTTATTGCTGAATGTCACTCCCTTGTCCCCGCAAGAAACCGCTTTGGTTTGAAAAATGACCTAAAGAACAATCTTGAAGTCGAGAAAATGCTAAACACATTCGCTTACTTAAAAGAGATTGGATATCTAACAAAAATCTGAACGTTTTTTGCATACATAAACTACAATCTCGACGCTCATGTCCTTCTTTCTGACTTGACTGTGCTATCTCCCTAATTGTCTAATATCTATCATATCTATCGTCGCTAAATGGCCTTTGTTGTCGACGCGACGCTAATCCAAAATTCTCTCTCTCTGTTTTATTGATCAATTCTCGGTACTTTTTTGACAGAATGTATGTTTCCTCTCGATCAACTGCTTCATTACATGAGCCATATGTTTGAGTTCATTGTCTTATTTGTAAACACTCCGTAAAGACATATTCTCTTCAGCATAAGGTAACATAAATGTCTTGAAAGATTGAGAAGTGAATTTATTTTGTCATATTTTCTTTTATCCAAAATATTGGATCTACTCTGTTATTTGAAAAGCACCCCCCATACTTTGATGTTAACTACCATGCTTCACCTTACCCAATGTGTTACGTGGGTTAAATTATTTATTAATACGTTGAAAATCTTCACTATAGTTTCTTTTTGTAAATTTTAACTGCTGCTGTATATTGTGTTTACTTAAAAACGGAACTGTTGTAGCTACTCTACCGTATAGATTCTTCTGTAGTAAACGTTGTCTTATGGTTCTGGTGTTGATACTTAGGTCAAGATTTTTTTCTACGAGAGATAACAAAAGGATCCTTCAAAGCCTCGCGTACAATATCATTATCCATTTTTTACTCGTGTTTTGTGGACAGCCTCTCTTTCTGCTTGTTTTTATGTCACATATTATTCTTTCAAAACTTTATATAGCAATTACATGGTGACCGTTTGGTTGAATGCATTCGTAATAAATGAATAAGATTTGTTTTGGCTTCCCAATTGCAAAATTAACGCCTTTCTTCAGCAGTATAGTGTTTAGCGCGGCCCATGTTTAATTTAATATAGTGGGAAACGGACTGACTTTTGCTTTATCAACAACATAAATGCTTTTTATTTCACCACTGAAATACGAACCATTAAAAGGAAATAAATGCTTTAAGAATATAAGCAGCAATAAAATGCGCTGGTTATATTTTAATCAAAATATTTACAATGTCAGTTAATATTAGCATATTATATGCCAAAGGGCTAGCCGCATTGTGTCGAACATCAGTTCTCACTAACTGAAGTTAAGCGTCATCGATCGCGGTCTTGGTTTGGTTGGGTAACTCAATCAAACGAAACCATGAGCCAACTTGGCATGTAGGGCTAAAAATATATTTTATTATTTATTATGGTAAATATTTAGAAAAGAAAACTTGGATTTAAAACTTTTTTCTACCACTCTTATTTTATTGGCCACCATTGTAAATGTTTCTGATACATGCTGTAAATGTGAGCTACTGAAAAGTTTTGTTCCTAATATTTTTCGAATCGTTTTCAGTTGCCCCTGGTTGCCTTTGAATTGACTAAACCAGTCGTAAACTTGATTGGGGTTGAGACAATCATCCCTATATACCTGTTTTACTACCTCAAAGTAATTACTAGAGGATTCCTTCACTTTCGCATAAAACTATTTTACAGCGTTATTTCATCACACGTTCTACAAAGGTCATGAAACAAGTGTTATATTTCGCGCCACACAAAAGTTTGTTAGTTATAAACCATCTTATACACCAAGTAATTTTATACTTCCAATTTACAAATTTCCTTGAAATTGTGTTGTGACTGCTCTGGGTGAACAATATACAATAAGTCAAACAATACGTTCTTGTATATAATTTTTATATTAAAGAATATAAATGTTACATGATTTATAGAATTATTAATATAAAATTAATTCATTTAGGTTGAAAAAGAATTGAGAGAAATATGCTCAGACATTCTCGGAGTTTTGGACAAACACTTAATTCCAGCGGCATCCACGGGAGAAAGCAAAGTATTTTATTACAAAATGAAGGTAACAATTGTTTTTATTTTTATGTCATTTACGTAAAAATATGTCATGATGTCTATGGTAATTTGCGACTGATATTTTAACAACTGTTGAAAATATTAACTGATGATTTTTTCATAACAAAAAAAAATGTAAATAGATTTGCGTTTTCTTTCTCTAATTTTTTGTTCCGGTTTTAGGGGGATTATCACAGATATTTAGCAGAATTCGCAACTGGAACCGATCGTAAAGATGCTGCCGAACATTCATTAGTTGCCTACAAAAGCGCCAGCGACATTGCCACAACAGAATTACCTCCTACACACCCAATTAGGTAAATTCAATTTAGCTTAACTATCCAGAGCTCCATCTTGAAATTCTCTAAACTTATATGTTGGTGTCTGTTTTCATTCTATGTGTAACAGGCTTTCGTACAGCTTTTTGTTGCCGAAATTGATGATTTAGTAGTTTTATTAATTAGTGCTTGTAGTTATTAATATTATTTTCACCTCATACATAAATTACTTAAAACACACACGTTAACAATTACTAGTTACGGAGGAATACCAAATTATTAGAAACACTTTAAAATGATTAGATTACCATTGTTATAACGTAAAAAAGTTGAAATATTGAGGGCTAGAAAAAAAACAATTGTTTTTAATCTGTTAGTATTTAATTTAGAGCAATAAAACAGGATGTTGGTTATTCCAATAGTCGCAATTACGAAATTATGTAAAACTATTAATATTTGGTAATGCCACTCTTTAACTAAAGTTCAATTTCGAGATGTCGGAACATATAACCTTACCTTACCAAAACAGAACCTTGATATTTTTTCACTCAGAAATATCGTTACACTTCAGGTTTTATCGCACGGCGCTAATTCGTACATCCTCGCTATCAGGGAACTATTCAGCGGCCTGAGACAACAAATGTTTTTCCAAGATTCGCTTGCATTGAATGGTCTTTTCTCGTTGTGCCCTCGACGAGGTAGAGGCCCCATGTTTCCCCATCTCATGTCTTTTGCAGATATCACAAACTACACCATTATGGTTAACACATGTTCTATGGTTTTTCCAAGGTATTTATTCGTGGTATTTTTTTAGGGGGTGTCGCAATATCGCAAAAATAAGCTTTTGTCCTACAAAATGTAGAGCGTCGACTCGTTAGAGAGCAAATCTAAATAAGCATTTTCTTGAGAAAAGTCTTTTTCTTATCCTCTTCTGGAAGAAAACAGCATTCCAAATTCCAGCCATTCAAATTAAAAAATGCCTTATAATATTGCTGCCACTCTTCATTCTTGGGATGTGAGAGGTAATTTCCTGAAATACATCCACAACTTCATGTCTTTCAGGTCCTTTCAAGTTCGTGTCAATGACACCTTATCTGATTCCTTCTCCCTTGAAAATGGACTTCCGTGCTTAGTCCTTCCCTGTTTAACATTGCTATAAATAGCATCTGCTCCTTCCTCCCTAACTCTATTTCCTTTAAACTCTATGCAGATGATATTCTACTCTATTACTCTTCTCCTAGCCCCAGAACCTGTGAGAGAGTTCTTCAACGCTCTCTTAACTCCCTCACCAAATGGTCATCTAACTTTGGTTTCTCCTTCTCGCCAAATAAATCATCTATCCACTTCTGTCGAAAGCGAAATTGCCCTCGTCTCCATTTGTTTTCCCTTTGCAACTCTCCTGTTCCTTCTGCCAACTCAATAAAATTCCTTGGCCTCACATTTGACAGCAGACTAAATTGGAAAGAACATCTTTCGCTTCTTAAATCCCATACATCTCGGGACCTTGGTATATTAAAATGGCTCTCTCATCAAAAATGGGGCTGTGACCACCTCATCCTTCTCCACCTTTACAAATACCTCATCAGGCCAAAAATTGACTATGGCTGCATCGCCTACATGTCTGCCCCTGCAAGTTATCTCCGTCGGATAGATGGTGGTGCAAAACTCGGCCCTTAGATTAGCGCTAGGAGCGTTCAGAACCAGTCCCATCCCCAGTCTTCATTGTATTTCTGAAATTACACCACTTAATATAAGAAGGTTGGATCTTCTTTTGAGATATGCAGTAAGTCTTAGATGTAGACCCTTCACTCCCTCTTATCAATTTTTATTTGGCCCTCTTGATTTCCCCAACCAATTTTTTTCTCAGCGATTAAAGGGTTCGGGCACGGCTCTTTTCAATTTTCTCCTTGACTCTGGTATTTCTTTGCCCCCCTCCAAGGGAAATTCGATATAGATATATATATATATATATATATATATATATATATATATATATATATATATATATATATATATATATATATATATATATATAGAGAGAGAGAGAGAGAGAGAGAGAGACTTTTATTCAATTAAATAATGGATAAAATAATAGACATAATAAAACATGGATAAATGATATAAAAATGCTTTAATGGCAAATAAAAAAGATAACATTCAAAGATTATTGTATCAAATGACTTAACTCGTAACGTCCTACGTTGATATCCTGTGTCACAGGTCCTGTTTTGTTAAATAACTCGTCGAGTAGAATAATAGATATAAAATATCAGCATGTCCGAGAGATATATTGGAAAAACAATATTATAAAAGTAGAAAAGAAAATAATATATAGTAAGGGCAGTTTGACCAGTCATGACATATGCATGTAAAATCTAGCCAAAACATTAAAAACTAAACAGCTAGCGCGAACCGTAGATGTATCTGCTTTAAGATAAATTACAGGGCATAAGCTGGGAGATAGAGTGTGTAGAGAAGAAATCAGAAAACAATGGAAGGTGCAAGATATTAGTAACTTTATAATAGAAGAAAACACTGAAAAGGTAATGAAAGATGAGATGCTGTAAAAAATAACAAAAGACAAAAATCATAAGAAAAGTTGTAGGTTCTTGGATGTTGTAGAATAGTTGTATTCTTTCAATCACTCCAAGTAAACAGTGTGACTTTCTTTAAGTGTATAACAACCAACAAAATCCACTTTTATGGAACTTTTTGACAAAACCATTTTTTTTTCTGGTAAATAACTTCATGACCGAAGTTATCTATCAACCTGGATTCTACCCACGTCTGTGCTGAGGAATTGTTCATACAAGATACATCTTTGATATTAAATATTTTTTCTAAAAGAATTCTTGGGTCTCTTTAAAATCATTAATCCTCGGAACATTATTCGAGTTTTGCCTGGTGTCCCAGCCACCACCAGGGTGTAAAAGGGAGTGAAGATGCAGAGCACTTCGCTAACTGACTACCATTCACTTTTAATTCCAATGATCTAAATTATCTAGAAAAATGATATTACACATAATTATCCAACCAAACCTAACCTTAATTACCTAAACCTAAAAGCTAAGAGCTATAAAAACTATTATATCACAATCTAAAAAGAAATAGCAACTAGGCTGTACAAAGAAAAAATGCCCACACACCTAAAATTTGGAATATTGTTTTTGTACATTCTTAAGGTACCGCCCGTATCGCTTGAAAATAACCCGTTTGGAATTTTGGCGTGTATTTGGAAATCACATCAGAACACGTAAATAGAAGGACAAAGAAGGATTTAATTTTATAAGATTGATTTAACTTCAATTCAAGAATAAGTACCACGTTGATAGAAATAAATTAATTATTTATTCCAGAAGTTACACAATAATTTTATTAATTTTGTTTCGTTACTTATTTCTGCTTATGTTCATGTGTTAACTTTGTGATTACTTTTGTGTTGTGCTTTGTTAGTGATTGTTAAATTATAGATAATTCTTAAAACGATACTGTTTCATTAAATTAAATAGACCTTTTCATAAAAATTTAAGAAAAAATGTTGCTCACTCAAGTTATGTTGTCACATAACTTCATGTTATCGTTTTGTTCTGATGTACCGATTATGTTTTCTCTCATCAAGGATTTTTAATATATTGATTGACTGACTGTATATTGTGCTATGCCGCTGATTTCTTGCATTGGTTACGGGTTAACGTGCATTAAAAATATGAGAAAAACTGCATCGCAATACGGGTTTAATTTGTGTTGTAACTGCAGCGTGTCATTTTGAATAATATCCAAATGCAAATATTTGCTGTATTCTAAAAAAGCTAAAAATTGCGATATAGGATTTTAATTGCTAATCAGGTTTCCTAACATTTCTTTTTTTCCATTAATATTAATTAATAGTCAAACAAACCGGAAGATGTCAAGCAATCGGATGCGGTGAAACAAAACTGATTAAAATATTCTCAACTAGTAGCATATAAATGATATTTCACTCTAAAATCTATATATCAAGGATTTTATCATCAAATTGTATAACTTAATATTACCTAATCTATATTATAGTTAAATATAATTAACTGTAATGTACTTATTACATTTTGAAAAAAATTAGATGAACCATATAAGAATGGCAGAGCAAAGTGTGGATACACTTAATATTAGACATTGGATGCTGTATCCTGGTGCCTTCAATAGCAGAACATGTCGATGCGATGTTTAAAACAACTAAACAAAGTCAAAGAAAAGAAATGGGATACCATATCAATTTTTAGTTGAAAACATACTTCAATATGTAACCATTTGTAATGCCAGTTACAGTTAGTTAATGTTTGGCGGAGATCCTTTTCTTCAACACATTGTTACTGGAGATGAAGTAAAATGGATTCTATTCAAAAACCCACATAAGAAAAAAATAGTGGTTAATCTAGGGGATCAATCACCTTTACCCTAATCAAAATCAAGTCTTCATCCTAAAAAGTTTGGCAGTTAAGCTGTAAAAAAGTATGGTCGAATTTTACAAAAATTATTCACTATGATGGTCTTAATCCTAATGAAGCCATAAATACTGAATCTTATTGTGCTCAGAACGATAGACCAAACATGACTTTGATTCAGGAATGTCTGAAACTGATCAGTTGAAAAAGTGTTATTCTGCAGCATGACAATACAAGAGCACGTAGTGCCAGAATCACCAAAGTAAAAAAATCGAAGCGTTACTAGTTCCTCACACATCGTATCGTATCAGTTACCTTCGAATTCTAGACAATCCAATCTCTTCATATTCACTGCACATCTAGTTTCGTTTCGTATTCCCTTTTTGTGTAATACCTACTCCATCCTTTTCTTCTGAATCCCAAGCCACATGGGAATTCATGGCAATGAGACTGCTGATCGTTTGCCTAAAGAATTAGCCATATATATAATCAAAATGACTACAATTCCTTTTTACAAGGATACTTTCCTCAGCATAAAAGCTAAAATACACGATTTAATTCAACTTGAATGGGATCTTCCTGAGGGTGATAATAAGCTAGGGCCAATCAATTTTTTTTCGCTTCTATAACTTCTTGCTCAAAATTGGACACCGTCGCTTCACTCATTCACATCTCATGAACCGAAGTCCTCCCCCATCTTGTGCATTCTGCGATGCTCCCTTGTCATTTTCCCACATATTATCATCTCTCTCTTTTTACTCTTCGCCGGAGGTAAGGGCTCCCGGGTTCTATCAGGGAACTTTTTTCTGTACAACGCAATATAAATGTATACTTCTTGTTGTTCTAGTGCTATTTACTCTGGTTATTTATATTTTGAATCGGTTTTATCATTTAATATTACTGTATAACTTAAATTTTGTTTATCTTCAATCTGTCATCATTGTCTAGCCATTTTCGTCTTACACAAACATATTGCTAGCGTCGCTAAATAATGCCCAGTGCGTTGCTGTGGCCTAGTCGAACAAATCTAATCTAATCACCCATTGTATTCTCCTGAAGCTGTACCGTCAGATTACCGTCATCTTTTCAGATCTCAACGAAAACGTTGAAATGAAACATTTGCTCGTGGAAAAAAATGTATTACTGCGACAGCCCCAAAAGCTGCATTACATTAAAAAGAAATAAGAAAATATCTCACCGATTTTTTATTTTTTAATGCATTTACTTGAAATATGAATAAAAATCAATTCTATTTGAACCTTCGGTGTAAAACACTAAACTCGAAGAGAACTACTACCACTAAACACCAAATAAATTTTTGAAACTTCTCGTCGCACGTTTCGTACGCACGTAATCACGTTAGCATCATCAGGAGATGATTTATTTTATATGTATTGATGACTGATTTATCTCTGAATCTAAAGTGATTTGGTGTTTAGTGGTAAATCTCTTTGAGTTTAATGAATAAAAATGTTATAAAAAATGAGTTTATTTTTACAATTTAGAAACACTCATTTATTAATATGAATAATTCACTTCATAAAATATTTTGTAATATGCATTTGTTTATGGGGATTTATAAAAAGAGTTTATTGTAACTATTTCTATGTATGCTTGTATTTTAAAGGATGGGCTTATATATTATATTTGGTCTATATTATAATAAAAAATATAATTAGTATTGTTTCTGCTTTCTCAAAATCGCTTTACAAGTTTTATTCCTTTAATGGCTTCATCAAAACTAGGGGGCGTTTTTTCTAAATCTTCTGTTTTTTCTAAATCTTCTGTTTTTTATGGTTAATCACACCCAGTGATAGATTGTCTTCATCCATCTCATGGACAGTTTTTTTTTATTTAATAAGCCATAAAGGTAACTCATTGACATTATCAAATTCAGTGATAGAGGATTACGCGCATTTAACTGTTATTTGTGAAACCAGTTTTTATGCTTTTGAAACCATTTCAATACCATCAAGTATACTTATTATTATCGACGTACTATCTTCAATACACTTAAGGTGGCAAATCAAAAACTGTCGTCGATAATGAGTTTTCAAACGGTGAATTACAGTTAGTCTTATTCCATTATTACTCTAGTCCATTAATCCTGAACAAATATATATTTTGTCGGTAAAAATTACAGTATAATGTTTTTCAAATATAAAAAAATGTGCTTATTTTGTCTTGCTAATTGCTTGTCTTAAGATCATAAATCGCTTTCGAAAATGTGTGAGGTTGTCCATATTTGCTGTATGTTAACTGGCAATTTTTTTACGATTTTTCAAACATCTTTCAAACATAAACAAATTTTCCAATAATCAGAAGTCACTTTTAATCATATTTGTACAAACAAGAACAGTTGTTGGTTCTTTGGAAAGTTTGCTACTACCATTAATTTTGCTAATGTATAACCTCTGATATTCACTGTACTATCTAGGGTAAGTTTGTAAAATTGTAAAAAAGATCAGGTTCACTGGCGTTCAGACCATGACGCGTCATAGTTCTTAATGAGCGGCTAATTTTGATTTAATCCAATCATCGTTATCGAAATTCACACTTGTAGCTTCTCCATTAATCTTCCTAGTACTTATGATATATCATTTTTACAATTAGCCAATGAGTCTGAACATTTAAGAACTTGGCGAATTCTTTTCTGAAAATAACTTTCAATTTGATTAATTATAGAAGCTTTTTGATCAAAAGTAAAGTGTTTGTGTTAGAGGCGCATCAGCAACTAGGCTATTTAGCGACTGGACCTACAGCTTAACGTGGGTTCCGAACCACGGTCATCAGCTTCCGACAAACTCAGGCCAGCACCCCCCTCGGGCTATAAACCCTTGGTTATTTGCCTACCCATAAGTCTATCAGGAAACCTACCGACTGGCGAGTGACCAACGTAGAACACTTCTCAGAAGGCATCCGGCCTTACCCAGCCTTAACTGGCGTGACTGAGGGGTAATTCGTAGTCGGATTTTACACTCTTGCCTAGAAACAATCACAAACATTTAGGAAAGATAAACGGACAGAAGAAAGAAAAATAACCATCCGAGCGCTAGAATCGAACCAGCTATCGCTCCAGCGCGGATTCGGCAAAGCAGGCGCTCTTACCGCCGCACCAACGCGACCGGCCCCTTTTTTTTTGATCAGTGGTTAAAAACATTTTAACTGTCTTTCTGAAACAACTTCTGTTAATTTCTCCAAAAATATAACTTAAAAACTGGCTAAAGACTACCAACATTAAAACAAGTTAACTAAATCTCGAACCACCCATAAATGTTTGATTGTTTTCAAAATTTGGAGCTAAATCTTGTATTGTGAATTTGATTCAGATTAATAACATCAAAGTGGTATTTTTATCATGGAGCTTTTAATAAGTAACACCATAACATATCAAATAATTACAAAGTAATTGGAACTATGTCTGTTGAATATATTGCTAAACTATTGCTAACTCTACTCTCCCTAATCAGTCATAGTAAATGTTTAAATTTGACCAGTAATTTTATGAAACTTAAAGAATTTTTTAGTGGTAAATTAAAAAGTAAAGTAAAAGCAAAACAGTTTTTAAACAACCAGATTAAATCAGCTCCTGATAATGCTTAGATAGTTAGCGAAACATGCGTCAAGAAGTTTAAAAAAGCGATTTGGTGTTTAATGATAAATCTCTTTAAGTTTAGTGTTTCATGCTGAATGTTCCAATAGAAGAATTGAGTCATTTTTATATTTTCCACAAGATCACACGTTTCGCTAACCAAGTTAGCATCATTAAGGTATGATTAAATTGATCTTATTTAATGGTCGCTTGGTAATCTTCTTTTGTTTTGGTTATTGAAAACTAACGAAACTAACTGTAACTACCAGTTAGCATTATCGTATTATACAGTATGGTGTTCCCCGGATTTATTTTAAATACATAGTGTATATTTATGTACAATTTTATTATTTTCTTTTTAGATTAAAATATTAATCACTAGTAAACAGTCTTACATGTTGCCATTTTGCTTTTTTTCCAGGCTGGGTTTGGCTTTGAATTTCTCAGTGTTCTACTATGAAATTTTGAACAGTCCGGATAGGGCCTGTCGTTTGGCTAAGGCAGCATTCGATGACGCTATCGCCGAATTGGACACGCTGAGCGAAGAGAGCTACAAAGACAGCACATTAATCATGCAGTTACTCAGGGATAACCTGACGTTGTGGACCAGCGATATGCAAGGCGATGGTAAGAAACATGTTTTATATGTCACCAAAGAACATCATTTCTCACTCACGAAATATATCACCCGAAATCAGTAAGGATTTAGTCCAACATAGAATTTTGTATATTGTACTGTAATGTTTCATTTTTTTATATCCTCAAAAAAGATGTCGCCTTCAAAATTAGCGAATTATAAATTTAGTAAGTTTTTTTCTTCTAGGGGAAGTGGAACCCAAAGAACAACTTCAGGATGTCGAAGACCAGGACGTGTCATAACTTTAACGCACCCACAGGAATCCCCTAAATTCTGAACTGTCGAGTGCTGTGTTGTAGTGCTGGGCGCGGGCAACTAAAAAAAATCATCACTCTGGGAGCTTGCACGCTTCGATGTCGATTTTCTAGTTTGTTGGATGAATCGATGCGCTTTCGCATGCTAAACAAGTTCAAAATTTGTTATTTCTCCTTTCTTTTCACGCAAATTTTTAACTTAACGTTATCTTTTCGCCGAGGGAGTAAATTTCGCGCTTTAAAATTGTTAATAAGAAAACATTGGTCTTGCAAAATAGGAAGTCGACTCAATATCCCGCGTCCTCAAATGCATGAGGGTCTATATAGACTCTGGTACATACTGTATTATTATTATTATTAATATTATAATTAGCCGTAACTCTGTTTTATTAGTCTCTTCAATAAAAAACATTGTTACCCATGGTGGGGCTACTACAAAAGGGAAATTAAAGTTATTTCACATAAATATAAGATATTTGTAGAACTGTTAATTTTATTTAAGAAAAACTATATGTTGTTTAAATATTAATAATGAAAAATAATTCTAATCGGGACAAAAATCAAAAGACCCCCCTTTAAAATCCTACCATGGTTAGCTGACAAGTCTTACTTATCTTAAAGGTATGTTCTCAAGCGAGTGATTGCGTGTATAGTTTTTGAATGAAAGCAATATGAATCCTCAAAAAAGATTCTTTGAAAGCTTGTGGCAAAATGATCTTAGGAAAAAACTCTGTCGCTTAGATTATATGTTTCTTTTTTTTTTGTCTTATTTATATTTTTAGCTCCTGAATAGAAGTATCACCTAAAATTGAAAGATATATTTGGAAAGGTTACTATAAGATGGTTGGTTATAGGATTTTCGTAAGGGAAACACTACTTGCATTTAAACATAACTGACATTCAGAGTATAGTTTTTTTGTCAAACGTTAAATATAGCTCGCTGTATGTATTCAAGAGAAAAATCGTTGGGGCTGCTCTATAATAATGTGCTGGGCTGAACTTGGTAGCTAAAAATATTCTGAATACAAAAAAACAGCCCGAGATTTTTAACGTTTCTCTAAAGGAAATAGACCAGTTGCGACCAAATTTGATAATAAAAAAACATCAGTAAAACGTATTTTCTACAAACTTGCATAATTACCTTATCTTGGCGCAAATTACATGTAGTCTTTGCATTTTTCCATATATCAAAACAAAAAATTACTTGTACTGTACAACCATTTAATAAAATTCTTAGTGGTAGAAAAATTTAAAAAAAACTTGTTTGTATTTGTATATTTTATACAGCCTTTTGTTTTGTTTTCCCTGTTCGTATTTTAAGTCAGTATTTCTTTATTTTGAAGTTTGAACTACGCGCATATATCCGTACAAAAAAAGCATTCCGTTTGTAGCATTTTCTCTTAAATGTGTACTTAAGTTGTGTACTTGTCAACTATCTTGACAAGTGAAAAGCGTATCAGAAATTAAAAAAATATTTATCGAAGATGATAGTTTGTGCGTTATTAATATTCGTTTTTTGGAATTTCGTACTCAGCCGGTAATACCAACAAATTCGGCATATAATAAAAAGAAAGTTGATAATTGTGCTTAATCCTTTTTTGTACTTATTTTACTGAACATCTTGTTTAATGTAAAATTATGTTTAACCTATTTGCTGTTAAATATGTTTTTATCGATTTTTATTTTTTGCATTATTTGATGTGCGTATGGATGTAATAAGCTGTGTAGATTGATATAAATAAATTGATGTATTATTATAAAATTATTTAAAAGCAGTGTTTGATTCATTTAACGATAGTATGTAGACATTTAATTTATTACTTTTTTGGGAATCCTTATTTTACAATAAATCTTACAATACTATATTGTAAATAAATGTATGAGAATAGCCCATTATTATTGATGATTTCTATTTATTAGCGTGACATCGTTAAAAAGCCGTCACTGTAAAATTAGGTAAGTAAAAGTAAGATTGTATTGGGAGAAGCTCAAATTCAGTGTTTTTTGTTAGCTTTTTTTTTGGCATGCTCTTTGTAATTACTGGATGTTACTTGGTAGCTTAAAAATATATACATACACCCATGCATTTATTATGAAGTTTTGGTAGAGAATATTTGTGCAAACTGAATGTATCCCTTACTAAATCTTTGCGCTAATAAGTATTTTTCATACATTATACTTACCCATATCTAAAGGCCACTTTATATATTTATGGTTGTAAACTAACAGAGTTGGCTTCTTTTAAGTTTAGAAATATTTTCGAGGTTGATTTTACACTATATGATCCACTTCAACTTTAATTTTCTAATATCCTCCCTGTTTTTTTCTGCCCAGAAAGTAAAACTTCGTGCGCCGTTTTTTGCTTTTCTGCATGTCTGTCGTTCAGCTCTGAGATTTTTCTCATGCAATTCGGCATCTTCAAAACTTTTTCCTGGGCATTCTTGGTTTTTCAAGTCGAAATCACGACTTTTAAATCGTCTAAACCCACGCCCTTGCAGACGCAGTGTAACAAGTATACGATGGCTTTCACTCGCGTTTTTCTTTCGATTGGACAAGAAAAGCAGTACATGCCGCAAATACTCTTTATCTGATTCGAAATTGTTTACCGCACGAAAAAATATTACTCTAACCATGAAATCATTTAAATATCAATGGTGTTTTGAAAGATACTGTCGTAGAAACAAAATGACATAAGTGTTTAGACTGTGAACCGACCCTTGTTTCCAGTGCCATCACTTAAAAAAAAAAAATTAAGGATGATTAACCGCCACGTCTATACACTATTGGCACACATCTATACAATATTTACTATACTCAATTTTTTTTTATTAGTTCTTGAATTCTTGTCTGTTATATACTATTTACGGGCTGCCAAATAGCCTCGTTTGGTGATACGGTCCTAAACTGAAAAATTCAGATATACCACCTCTTGCTCCCATCCATCCTAGATAATATTTAGCGCTTCCTCAGTGCTCTTAAATTGATAAAGGGTTAATATCTTTTATCCCAGTTGTAATTAATATTCCACTCCAACACTATAAGAGTGATTTCTCTGAGGTTTGTTTGGTGCCAGGGCCACAAAGGCATCAAAGAGAATGAAGATGCTAACCACTTCGCTAAGCGGTCTGTGACTGATAGCTCACTCATTCCATCCACCTTTCATTTCAACGATCTAAGCCATCTAGAAAAAAATTACTCAGAATTATTAGAACAACCTTGTTAGACCCCAATAAGTTAAGAACTATAAAGCCTGTATTCTATGAACCCCCTCTAGATACCTTTCCTGACAGAACTTCCTCCGTAAAGTGGCATAGGCTTAAAATAGGCCATTATATATCCTCCCATGAATACATACCCAAAAAAGACTGATACTTCCAAATGCAACTTCTGCAACGTCAAACATGTTATTGCTGAATGCCCTTCCCTTATCCATCATCATTTTGGCTTAAATAACGATCTAAAAACTATCTTGATTTCGGGAAAAACTGGATACCTTCCCTTTCCTAAGGGAAATAGGATACCTAATAAAAATTTAAATCTTCTAAAACATTCATCTCATCAAACACAGTCTATGAATTCAATCTCTGTAGTACTTCAAATCAGTGATAACTAGTTTTACCATGTTACCACATTCATTTACCCACTACTCATTTATAAAATTCATGAAGGCAATATTCTCGGAGAAGTGATGCGTCCCTTAAATAGGGAAGTTATATGATTCCAAGACAATATGGAGGATAATTCTTGTGGTGGTCATGTCGTCGGAGGAAAGAAAGAGCTTCTCAATTTTATAGTAACAGGTAGATTATAAGGTATGTAAATCTGTGACGCTTCTATACCCAGAAAGTGGCAATGACCAATTCCGAGACGAGACCGTATTACCGCATTACGTCTCTCTATAGGGAGAATGGAAGGTTTATCAAAGAAACAGAACTTTATATGAAAAAAAGCTTAGAAGTTATTTTAACTATGATTCTAACAGGGAAGATGCAAATGTATTAATAAAGATAAAGCTAACCTAATTTTTTATAAGAATATCATTTCAAGAGTCAAAAGGAAGGAACGTGCCAGTTCTTAACCATCTGCTTTATTGTTATGCATTAGTAATATGTGGGTTTTGACAGTTGGACAATATCAAGTATCCAGGTATAGAGAGAGAGACTACAATCAATAGATCAATTTTTTTGAGACATAAAAATGCATTGTTTGGAACCAATATACCTCAAGTAAGGGATAAATAGTATATATTTAGTATACAACTAAATGAAAAAGAGATCTCAAACATTAACAAAAATTTATTTTTTGCAAAAATAACTGTAAAGGCATTCTAAACATAAAAATACCAGTTAAAACAACTTTCTTAAATATAAGAAAAAAACTATGGAAAATAGTACTCATAGTGTAAAACAATATAAAAAGGAACAATAAATATGTATATACTTTTTAATAACTTTATGAATGTGTTGATATTAAAGGCAGACCAATTCTATTTAAAAGCCTATGTTTAAGTAAAAACTTTCATGACCTAAAATGTGCTTGACCAATATCGCAAGACATTTTTATGTAATAACAGTTGGTTCTTCTCTGCCAGTGAATTTCTTGAGCTCGGAAATTTCTAGGCCTATTTCGACTAAAGGCTTCAACATAACCTAAAAAATAAATATAATCAACTAGATATTTGGAAAGTACAATTTTTCTATTCTAAATATATATATATATATATATATATATATATATATATATATATATATATATATATATATATATATATAATATATATATATATAATATATACTGTTACTACAAACTACCTATACAATGAATTCAAATTAATAAAGCACATATAAATGGCAATGGAAGAAAAACCTGCAATCGATAATGCTAGAGAAATGTTATAAATCTTCTAACATTTGGTGTAGTAAAAGTTCAATGGTAAATAAAAAGTCAGCCTACTGAATGAAAGTCAGCCTACAGAAAAAGTATTTAACAGATTACCCAATGGAAAAAGCATTCCTAATCTCTCACATCACCAAAATTAATGAATAGTGGTTGTAGCTTTTCAAAAGCCTTAGCAGATCATTCACATTTTTTGCTGATACAAAAGCTAGTTTTGAAACAAAAGGAAACTGGAATCATCATGTGGTCATGCAACCATATGGAGTCGGGACCTTCTCCAGCGTTCACCGCCATTCGGTTCTATTTCTTGCATTTTTTAATTTGTTGAATCTATTTTTGCAAATTCTTATTCCCAGCCTTCCAAGGAAAGCCTTGGTTCTTCCTCTATTTGTCGAAGCTATAGCTTCTGCTGTAAAGACCCTTTTAACTTGGTGGTTACACACACACTTCAGTGTGCCAAGTTTTATCAACGTCATTGTCTTTATTACCGGTTTGTTTGTAGATGTTATATCTGCGACTCCATATATCTCTTTTATACCCCCCCCCCCATGTTCTTAAGATATCTCTCTCAAAAATTGATTCGACCTTTGTTAATATCCAGACTTCCGACCCGTAAATTAATACTGGGACAACGAGAACTACATGACCTGATTTTGGTAGTTCTTAAGGCATTATAATTAATCAGGTATTTAGAAAGATCAAAATAGCATTTATTGTCTAACATACACCATCTGATTTCGGTACTGCAATCGTTGATCGCAGTTAGTGCTAAGTCTATATAATGAAACTCTTAGTTAGTCAGCCTCAAGGTTACAGTCACCAATTGTGGTATTTCGTCCGACGTCACGCCTTCTTTGGTTATTTATGACTGTCATGAATTTGGTTTTGTCCACATTGATCTTCAGTCCCCATATGCTTTACAGCATATTGAAGGTTATCTTGTAATTTTACCTACATCATATATAGTGCAACTGTTATTTAATTTGGCTTCCTGTACTACTTTTTCCAGAACTATATTAAACAAGAGGCACGCCAACGCATCACCTTGCCTTACGCCCATTTTTATTTCAAACGAACTGGAGTTTCATTTTGAATCTTGATTGCACATTCTACTTTAGACATTTTCGTTTTGGTTAAGTTGTTGAGATTTTCTTATATTTCTAACTATAGCTTCATATACTTTGGTCGCAGTACACTATCATAAGCAGCCTTAAAATCAATGTGCTATGAAAAATTGATCTATTGTAGATCAACCCATTCTAAATCCACATTGATAGGTTCCTAGTTTAGGCTCTATAAAGTGACCTACCCATCTTTGGAGAATATTATCTCTGTTTTAAGTATGCGTGCCTGTTTATCCTTACACATATTCTACACATGAATGTCTTGACTTCCGAATGTCTATATTTCTTTCAGGACTCGTTATTCATTGTATTATTATATTCCTTGTCCAACATTATGTTGATATGGAAATTCTTCCAAGACGATATATGTTTTCTATGTTTTTAAAAATGTTTTCTATAAAAATCGTTACTTAAAAAATGCATGTTATCAGAAACAATTCAATTACACGCAAAACTGTTGCGAAACCCCGCAAAAAATAATAGTAATATAAAAAACGATAAAAACAAAGCCATTTTAATATAACCAATATTATCAATGGGCAATTAAGATGAACCACTCAATAAAGCTTATCGATTCTAGTAGTAAGAAGGTCGTTCCGAAAGTTCTCAGTCGGACACAGAGATGACACACGCATGACAGATGAGAGGACGTATGACCAATGGGAGAGAACTACTGGACCAATTGAAGGGTTTTATTCAGATAAATGTTCACATCTGGCCAAAAGTGCTTTTTCACCACGACAATGCGTCTGCACAAAAGTCTCAGGTTGTTGCTGCAAAACTCTGTGACCATGCACTGGAAATTAATTTGCACAATTAAGTCCTCCTCCCAAACATAAAGAAATAGTTCCCTTAATGGAGAGTCATTTCAAATGATGAGATCAAAGCTGATACAATCACTTATTTTGCAGAATGAGATAAATTGCATTATACTGAGGGTATTAAAAAGTTGAAACGTCGTTGGTCTAAAAATATTGAATTGCAAAGTGATTACGTAGAAATTTTGAAAAATCTCGACATTCTTGCGATATCTTTCACGAACAATCCTCGTAAGACAAGGAGTAACTTAAAAAATATGATATTGCTTAAAAATAAGTCATTTCAGGTTAATTATATAAATAAAATATTACCTGGGCATCAGTAAGAACATTATCTTTTTCATAACATTCAATGTAAACTCGAACTGTAGCACCGCTACTACCTGTTCCAGACAACCTGTAAATTAATCTGGACCCATCTTCAAACAAAACTCTAATTCCCTGAAAAACTCAAGCAATCACCTATGGTCATATGATATGTTTTTAACTTACCTGATTCTTAGCAACAGAATTATCTATGGGATCAACATATGAGAAATTGTCGGCTTTAGCAACCGTGTAGGTTTTTCCTGAGGCTGTATAAGATTTGCCGACAAAATCAGAAGTGGCGATGAGTTTTTCCAAGTAGTCAATCATTTCATTGGCCCCGTCTGTTTCAACTTCTTCATAATCATATCTACATAAAACAAAACATTTATCAATGGATTTTTTAAAGGAACAAAATCACTTTTAACAGTTGATGCAAAATAAACTTAGATGGTTCGTAAAATAACTTTATACCTCGTGAAATAATTGCGTCCATATATTGTCCAATGTTCTTTCAAAATATCTTCAACACCCATATTTTTGTATTCTATAACAGATAACCAGGCCAGGACAGCCCAGAGACCGTCTTTTTCACGAATATGATCTGAGCCAGTACTAGAATATAATTTTTAAACAATAAAAACTACATAAGCATAAAATAAAGATTGAATTATTACCCAAAGCTTTCCTCTCCACATAGAGATAAACGTCCAGCATCCATAAGATTACCAAAATATTTCCATCCGGTAGGTACTTCAAATATTTCTTTTCCCAATTTAGCTGCGACCCTGAAAATTTTAAATTTTCAAATCTAAAAATGTTACTTTCGATTTTATACTGTTCATACCTGTCAACTGCTGCAGCCGTGGGCATAGATCTGGCGAATCCATGAACGCCATTCTTTTTAAAGTATGGGATGCATTCCAAATTATTAGCTAACACAGCTAGAGAGTCGCTAGGTGTCACAAAGAATGCATTTTTCCCCAAAATCATGTTACGATCCTAAATTAAATTAAAAATAAATCTTTAGTATAATTAATACAAATTATAATTGGTTGAATTTCCAACAACCCGCAAAGAAAATAACTATTTTTCTAACAAGTTAATTTACATTTTAAAATGTATAAGGCATAATTACGCAAATTAAACCTCATATTCAGCTGCAGTGAAAGCATTGGAAAATAATTATTCTTCAGTAGAAAATCTTTTGAAATCTATTGAATTGTTAGAAATACAATATATTTATCATAAATATATCAAGTATCCACACATTTTTTTTACAGAAAAAGAAATTAATACATCTTATAATCTCGTCTTTGTGAATATACTGAAATAAAGGACAAATGATCGAAATCTGACTATGAGAGACATTGAGTCTCTGAAAATATTCCAAATATATTTCGACATGCCTTCGTAGAAAAAGGTTTAAACTCATTTATCGAGTTGTAATAGAGGTTTCCAAGAGATACAGGATATGCATCAGTTCCCTTTCAAAACATAGTGAAAACATGGGCTTTTCAAGCTCTTAATGATTATAGAAGCTCCTTGTCTAGAAAATAGCGAAAATCTCTTTTCCTAATCACAGAGTCAAAATCGTAAGATCCTAATACAGGTAGAGGCCTACAAAACCCTAAATCCCACACTCTAATTTGGGATTCAATTTCTTAATGCAGTTACTAAAGTAAAGACTCAAGGGTCAACTTTAAACGATGAATAAAGAACATAGAAATAGAACCACGACAATGCCACATAGTACACGATATTAAATAACTGCTTAAGGCGGTCGACCCTAACTTGACTGGTTCAAAAAATCGATTTTTTTGCATAAATTGCATCCAAATATAGTGTAGAATATGTGGGTAAAGTGATTTTTCGATATTCGGAAGTTACAGCGCTGAACAGGCCAGGTGTTTGGAGTGCGCGATTTGGTTACGGCGATAGCAAAACATTTAGTGGGATTTTGAAAAGCGAACCATACAGAAAAAATCATTCAATAGTGAAAAAAAATGTGTAGGGCATGTCGAGAAGAGAATGGGAACGCGACTCCGGAATGTTAAGAAAAATAATAAAGGAATTGGTGGAAAAGGGGCTGGAAAACTGACCGATAAGCTCATTAACGAGCGCACTAAATTTTACGGTTTAGCCATTCGCCGACATGCAAAATCGATGGAAAAAATTTGAGTAACTTTCTATCACAAATGTTCTACATACGCAAATCCTCAACATCAAAATTGTCCAGCAGGCGAAAATAGCTGGTGCAAATGGCGGAAGATTGATTGACTCAATAAGTCAATAAGTAAGTACTCATATAGATACTCTGCAAACTAGGATAATTCTGATTCATCAAGCCTTTTTTTTTTCATGTTGAAGTGAAAAAACACCAAAATTCACGAAAAAATGATGCCAAAAATCTACTTTTCAATACTTCTTAAAAATCCTAGTTCAAAAGGTTCCTAATCCTAGTTTCAGATAAGTACAACGCCCGCAATCGTGATCACCGCAAAAAACTTCTTTTGAAGATGAGTGCTTAAGTTTGAAGATGAGTGGTTAAATGAGCAACGATTTTGTGCTGAAGAAATTGTAAAGTGTAAAGTTGTAAAAGTTGTAAGTAAAATTAAATAAAAATAAAAATAAATATGCTCTGAAAAGTTCGTAATTTTGTTTATTTAGTTCGCCATAAACAAAGCGAAAAAAAAGAGCCTTCATACAGGATGACTGCCTTAAATTAATGTTCTATTAATTATTTCCTATCAAAAGATTCTTAAGTAAAAACAATAGAAAAAGAAATACACATAACTTACGCCATCACCATCAAAAGCTGCCCCAAAATCGTAGTTGCTATTTTCCTTCAGTTTATCAACAAGATCCTTGGCATATGTTAAGTTAGGATCAGGATGGATTTCTCCAAAGTTATCCAAGGGGACCACACGTCTCACATTGTTGTCAGGGGAAGCACCAAGCTCTTCCACGAATATGTTACGAACATAGACACCAGTAACTATAAAAAAAACATATCTTGATTAAGTGCTATAAAAGTATCAAAGAAAACAACTTTAGCTGATTAATTTCATCGAATAACAATATTTCATAACTTATTTTAATAACACTGTTGAGAAAAGGTGACTGTTCCATTTGATAAAATTTGTCATTTAGACCTTTATAAAATTAAAAATTCATTTCAGACTTTATATTCATTATTTGAAAAGTATACCTAGAAAAGAGATATTTCATGATAACAGTAAAAGACAAACAAACAACACTATTACTGAGCAAATCTGGCATCTTCCTGATTTATACAGCTGACCTACACACTAATGATAACATTACTACTGCTACATTTGTTGATGATACAGCAGTACTCCGCACAATACCTGCAACAGCATCAAGCATTTTATAAAATAATATAAATAAAATCCAAATTTGGCGGGAGAATAAAAGCAAATACAAACAAACCAGCGCATATAACATTCACACTAACAAAAGGGAATTTCCCCCCTATTTACTAAAACAACCATAACTGATTCATGTGGAAAGGATCAAATACTTGAAAAGAATACACATAGAATATGTATAACCTGGTGCGCACACATACTCATGAAGTGACAAAATATATAGATAATACTCTGCAGCATTTATTGGATAATTGGAAGAAAATTGCAAGTATCTTCAAGCAACAAACTGCTGTTCTACAGAACCATGCTCAATTCCAATCAAACATACTGGAATGTTTTCAAACTAAAATTTTTGGGTTAACAATCGTTCCCAATGAAGTATTTTACCTTGGCTAGACAGCGTAGTGAGTATCAGAAATTAAATTAAAAATGTTTGTTTGAACCATTTCCAGAGGTTAAATACTTATCCTAACAGTTTAATGACTCTACTGTTTAGAAGAAACCCTGGTAACCATAGAGTCATAAGCTTAAGTGATGTGAGTTTAATGACCTACCTACTAGATTTTAACTAAGGTAGCTGTTAGTTAACCTCTTACATGCCAGTAGGATACAACACAAGAACATATTCAAAAACATTTTGCCGCTTGTACATCGTCCATTTTCGTCTAATGTGTGTATCCATTTCGTTCAGCGTTGTATTGAGTTACAAGTTGTCTATTTCGAATAAACAATAATGATAACTATAACTAAACAACGTCTTGAATATCATATCCTATCAATCGCCTTTTATTATAATAGGTAAACTGAATACAATTTTAAATAATTGCAAAATAACTGACTACATATGTCAAGATGATTTATTATTGTGGATTAAAATTTAGCAAGAAAAATAATAGTAAAAACATCACTAATCTCTGATGAGATCATTGAAACTATTAGATCAAGTCCCGTTTAAGCATGTTAAAGCACAATAAAATATCCTAAGGGAAGAATCGACTAAACTATGTTTTGCAGACTATACTCATTATCTACTGATAATGTGTTTTAAAAACATTGTTTTATTCTTTTCGAAAAGATCGATACTTATGACAATGTTTATGCAGAAAATTTGTGTTGCGTTCAGGTGTTTTGAAGGTGATTAATGCACACCAGTGTTTGTTCTTTGTTGAGTAAATGTGAAACATAACAAGTACCCATTTTACGTTTGTTCAAACGATCACGTAAAATCACGTGGACAGAAACTTGAGACACTCCACTCCAGTATGGTATAGGAAGTAATCCCTAAGTACTTGTTTAAATAATTTAAACGTTATAATGAAGGCATTTTTTTATTCCAGGTTGTGTTTAGGCATTTTAAATCCAGAACTTCATGTTAGTTCGTTGCTTGTTGTAGTTTTTGGCACAAAAGACACACACACACACACATTTTGCACATTTCAGTCTATACAAATGATAGAATTAGGTCTGCTATAATGCAATGATGATATTACTATCCTTAGCAACTAACCTGGAAGTAAATAGTTTAATAAGAATATTGTAAATAGATTAATTAGAAAATGTGAGTTTAGGAAAAAATTGAAAGAATCTTCGACTTTTCAAAAGGAACAGAACAAAAATAAAGGTATGGTAAAACGGCTTGATATCTAATTAACATTATGGTTAGAAAAGATTTTGAGAAAAGTTGACATTAAAGAAGCCTATAAACGAATATGTTAAGAGAATAATAAGTTAATAAGAAGTTAAGAGAATAAAATTGGTTGGTTTTTAGCGGTAAATTTCTACGAGTGAAGGTTGCAATAGAGGAATTTAACCTGCGTATTTGTTCATACTTTTTTCATTCAAAGAATGTAATTTAATATGTTAATTTAATCTCTTCTGATGAAATGTATTTGGCTTTTTCCGTAAGGCAATATTTACACAATTTGCATCAGCTAACATTCCAAAACTGATGAAACAAATAATTTTTTATGCAAATCCGATACACTAAATATGGAAATTAATAATAAACAGAAACTAACCTCCATTCATGGAATCTAATAAAATATTAAAGGGTGGCCTATTGTCAGTTCCTCTGATTAACGCCCTCAGCTTGTTGAAATCGAAAATTTGCTTCATTAAATTGACGTAATTGGTGGTTGAGTCAATTATTTCAACAGTAAATTGTCTGCCATCAACCTATAATAATAAAAAACTACATAAGATGTACTTTCAAAATGCTACAAGATATACTCACATTGAACTGACTGGTACCCAAAATGTCAATGATCCTGTCTGTTTCTAATGTGGGGGTCGTCTGGAACTGGTTAATTTTAGTAGTTTGTTCAAAAATTTTGTTCGTAATATTGTCAGGTGCTGGACCTCCGTTTTCGATGTTGTACTTGATGCCGAAGTCGTTTCTAATACCGCCAGGATTATGCGATGCAGTAAGTACGATACCACCTTGAAAGAAACGGGAACTACATTAAACTTAAATCTTTAATATTCCACAATCTCACCTAAAACTTTCTGTTCCCGAATTATAGCGGATACAGCGGGCGTAGAAAAAATTCCCAACTGGCCAATAATTAACTTGCTCACCTATAAAATTGAATAATCGTTTAATTATGTGGTGCGTTTCATGGAAAACAGGACTTTTAAAAAATAGCCATTTCTAGTGGCACCATCTTTTGACAGTGGTAGGCGTTGGAAACGTGCATCCTTCATTGACGTTCTAACAAAATTTCATGGCATTCGGATCATTATAAGCCAAGTCGGTCGAAAAATGAACATCGAACAAAGATCGAATATTAAGTTTTGTTTTAAACTTGTTAAATCATTCACCGAAAGGTTTCAATTATTGAAACAAGTGTATGGTGAGGATTGTTTATACCGTGACAGAGCCCACAAGTGGTTTAAACGATTTAAAAAGGGTCGTGAGGGCCGAACATCCTGGTTGGAAAAAATCCCTGGTTACTCAAAGTAACACTGAAATTTTGCGTGAATATATAAAAAATCAGCCAAAATCTTCTTTGTGATTTATAGAAATGGAATTGAACATGTCCAAAGATTTAATTCATCGCAATTGACTGACGACCAAAAATTGCTCCGAATCCAATATTGCAAGGACTTGATTAAAGAGTCAAAAAATGAGAAATTAGGACTTAGGAAAAAAGACTTCAATTACAGCATTGTTACTGGTGATAAAACGTGGTGTTTTCGATATGCCCAATGGAAGCACCCGAGTGAGCCAAATCCGAAGAAAAGCCGTCTCGAGAAGTCAAAAATCAAAACAATGTTGATTTGTTTCTACAATTCGGCGAGAATTCTGCACAAGGAGTTCGTTCCACTTGGTCAAATGATCAATGGTGTGTTTTATATTGGTATTATGAAGCGTCTGTTGTCGCGTATTCGTCGTGTGCGGCCATCACTGATTTTTTCACCAAAAATGGTATTTCAACCATCAATCATTCACAATCTCGCATGATTTGGTTTCCTGAAACTTCTACCTTTTTAAACATCATTTGCCGATGAAAGGACAGCGTTATGCCGACACTGAAGCCATTCAAGAGGCGTCGACAGCCACCCTGAAGGGCATATCTTTGGCCGAGCTCATTCGTCAACTTAATTGATCTTGCAAAACCTTGTATTATTAAATATATTATATATATATATATATATATATATATATATATATATATATATATATATATATATATATATATATATATATATATATATATATATATATATTATATATATATATATATATATTTCATATCACAAATCATGGCGAAAATTAACAAATATTTGCAAATATAACAAGAACTTACATACCAATATAGGATAAACAATAACTTTAACGAAAACGTTTAAAACCCCAAAAAATATTTGCACACCGCCAAGTATCAGCAGTAATTGTAATAAAACTCAGTTGCCATTGTCATCTGATTTATTTAATATTTTGTGTGCCCAGTAGCACGAATGACAGCCTCCAAACGATTGGATTCATTGATTCCACTAATTTTTGTAATATCTATCAATAAGGTGTTCCATGCGTTAAAAATTACTCCTTTTAGATGCCCATTGCTCTTAATTGTAACTTTTTCTGACTTGAATGTGTGATACATTTTTTTGGGATTACGGACCAGTGACCGGGGTTATGTGAACAACCTTCTAGATGCATAACCTCTTTGGTCATGTTAGCTGTAAGCTTCGGGTCATTATCTTGCTGGCAATAAACATTCCGTTCCAGCACTGTGTCGCAGGTTACTTTGCAACACTTCCACATAGAATAAGGCTATCATGTTAACGTTTATAATGGAAATATTTCCTACTGCGTTGTATGACATGACCTCGAAACCATAGTATTCATTCTCAACTTCTTTGTTCTTCTTTTAGCCTTTATATTGTCCAATACTGGGCATAGGCCTCCCTAAAGAGCTTCCACCTATCACGATTTTGTGATTCTCATCCATGACAACCCTGCCACTCTCTTCAGATTATCATACCATCTCATTCCTGGTCTCTTTCCAGGCATCCCCCATATTTCTCCACTATGATATTAAAAAGTCGGCTGGCTTAGTCTTATTAATTTCATTGAGGAAGGGCTTCTTTTCAGGTCGCCTACCTCAGCCATACGCCCTTATTGTCTGAGTTGTGACCTTCCTCAAGCATGTCTCAAAGTCATTAGCAAACTATGGTTTTTTTAAGTTTTTTAAGGGGCCTTTGATAATTTTTCGTTGCTCCCTTAGATTCCCCACAGACTGCAAGCTTTTGATCGACCTACAGTTTGATAGGTCTTTAATTACAATGCAGATTTATGCCAGTACACACACCCAGAAGATTTGAAATCGGCCGACAATAATATCTTTAGCACGGTAATTCGAAAACCTATCAAACTACTGGCCAATCAAAAGTTTGTAGTCTGCAAGGAGTCTTACAGTGAGGATTCAGACGACCTGATCAGAGTTTCTTTTCAATTGTTCCAGTCATATCTTTTTATTACAACACGTGGAAAATAATAAATTGTCTGCAAATTTCTCTATAACCATTTCCAGCACGTACAATGCCACTATTTCCCCTCACACCCACAGGAATCTCTTTTCGCTTTAGATACATGTCTATTGCACATACACGTGTAAACAAGCTAACAAGTATATATCAAGTGTGTCTGGAAAGTAATGCAATTTTTTTTAACCATTACATTTATTGTAGATATCGTTACAAACGTTTAATATTCTTCTAAATAGTTCCCTTGGGCATCTACACACTTTTTCCAGCGGCTCTGACACGGACGATATGCGTCCTGAAAACCTTCAACGGGGACGTCGGTAAGGGCCCTCGTCACGGCGCCTTTGACGGCTTGAATCGATCCAAAACGGATTCCTTTCAGGGCCGTCTTGATCCTCGAGAAAAGAAAAGTCGCCCGGAGCCATGTTCTGACTGTTGCGGCAGCGTCGCCAAGTTGTGCTTCCCCGGGTAATCACAGACGCACAGAGCATTGTCATGATGGAGCTCCCAGATAGAGGCGATCTCCTTTCTTATTCGGACGACCCTTTTTCGCAGTCCTGCGAAATGTTTGTATTGCATAACGTTGCTCGAGTGACGATTCCATCGCGTTTCGTGATACAGGCACAAAATAGGTGTGCGCGGAGAAAATGATTCTGACGCCCCAACTGCTCGAAGCAGACTGGCGAAGGTATCGCTTTGAAGCTGAAAGTCCTTCCCACCTAATCCAACAGGTCGGGACGCTCTGCGGCCACTTTAAGTACCAGCACAAAAAAATTACATTACTTTCCGGACACACCGTGTACATTGACGCAGTCTCTAAGTGTGCAGCCCAAGATTATTGATATTGATTCAAACAACTTTGTTTTCATGTGTACTTTTGTACCTTCCTGTACTTTCATGTACCTTTCTGTTATAATTACAAATACAAAAAAATTGATTAATTTCGCCATGATTTCCCTGTTGCCGCCATGATCCCTAAAAATCAGAGTGTGTAAATACTTTTTGCCTACTGAAATTCTCCTAAATGTTTTTTTCTGATAACGTAACTACACTCGTCTGTTTCAGTGATATTTGACTTACATTAAATTCGTAATTCACTTAATTTCTTAATCTCTAGTAAATATTCTATTTTAGCCCATATAAAATGATTGATTACAAAAATTTAAGTATGGAGAATCAGATGTTTAATATATTAGGTGCACCCATAAATAATGTCGTTCTTTTTCAAATTATAAAAAATTGATATAACATAACCTATATACTAGATAAATATATTAATATTGAATGTGCTCATTGTTAAATAAATCGTCCAGAAATTAGCCACAAAGTTTAAAACTTCATGGTCCACAATAGAACTGTGTTTAAAACCACTGAAGAAAATGCAATCAGAAGGTATGTGTGTGGGTACCATATTAACATTTAGTTGAAAATAAAATTCAACGTATAACCTTCTTTAGTGCACTTTTATCCAGGTTAGGCACAGATTCTTTTCTTCAACAATTGTTACTGGAGATGAACAGTGTTAGTCAGTCTTTCTAAATCTTAATGGTACCATGCTGAATGTTACTGTGCTCAGTTTGATAGTCTAAATATGGCTTTGATTAATCCAAGACTAATTAACCGAAAATGTGTTATCCTGCAATATGGCAAGACCTCATAGTACCAAAATCACCCAAGAAAAAATCAAAGAGTTAGGCTGGGAAGTACTTCCTCGCCCATCGTATTCTCCTGATGCAGCATGGAATTCTTCATGGTCCTACTGAGGCTGCTATCAAAACTGCACTCAAAGAATATTTTACTTCAATATCACCCTCATTTTACAAAGATGGAATAGAAAGTTGGCCAGAGAGGTGGACGAAGTTCGTCAATAACGATGGAAACTATACTGTAGAATAAAAAGGTATTAACTCTTAAATAAAATAAAATGTACAGTATTTATGGGTACACCTATTATGTAAACATTTTATTTTGTTCTATAATAAAATATCCTAAGAGAAAAATATAATTAACTAAACAAATAATTGATTTTAATATCTCTTTTTCGTTTTAGTAAGACAAATCAAAACTTAAATGTTTTGCGGGTATATAGTTTTATTCCAAAGCAGAATGTTACGTTACTGTGTTGTCCACTAGGACTTTTTGGTGAAAATCATGAAACAACCGTTACATTTCAGTTCCTACAAAAGATAGTTATAAATCGATTGATAATATAACTAAATAGTAAAGTGTTTTTGTTACATGATAAAAAAAAATGTTGGGAATAGAATAATTTCTTGAGTAAACTGTTTTTAGATAAGTGTATATGTTCAGTTTTGTCCGCCTTAAACGGATCGTTCTCCAGCAGCTCCTTGTTAGTTTTTGGTAGATAGGCGATCATACTCAAGGGTGTTTGAGGTGAGAAATTATAGATGAGCATCATCAAAGTCAGATCATTACATGCTAGCACAAAAAAATACGACACATGATCTGTGTTACGGTACAGTGACTCAGACGAGTGGAACACCTGACGAGAATACCAGAAAACCGAATACCAACGAGAATCTTGGAGGGATGAACAGGGGTGACACAATAAGAGATATATCAAAGGCACGCTAACAGGACAACGTGAGAATAGATGCTGAAGAACTATTGCATATCAAAAACTGGCAAGGGGGGCTGCTGGAGAACGTTTGAGGCGAAGGTTAAAGGAGGTCAATGCTCACTAATGGGCTGTATCACAAGAAGACGAAAGAAGACATATTCAGTTTCCATCGGCAAGATCATTTGGAACTTTGAAGAGGCTTTTTTTAATAATACCACAGGCCAACAAATTAGAAACTTTTATAAACCCATGAAATAACTTAAAGGTAATTTTGAGAAAGCATTAAAAAACATTCACAATGGTACTAATTTCATGGTCTGGTTAGTTCAGGTTTTTTGTGGATATAAATAATAAGATTTATAACTCAGTTAAGGATTTATTTAGATTAATACATGTTAACAATTTTAAAAATATACAGTTGGAGTGCTTCTTCTTTTATAATATACAGTTTCTCTTCTTAATGTCCAGCAATAATCCGCCAGCATAGCAGGACTCTACCTTCCTTGATAGTATCGTTCCATACCCAATATATCCCGGTAGAAGCGCTCAGCGCGCTCATCGCTAATATCTCCCACATTTTGAGGTAAAAAATTTAAATGTGAGTCCAAAATGTGTATTTTAGGGACATTTTACAGCCAATAGCGTGCAAGGCTTGAATCCTACATTTTACTAGTGTTTTGTAGTTTTCAGCTTTCACATTTCCTAAAAAATTAGTAAAAACTTGCCCCATAGATTTCCAAGCCTTATTCTTCATTTTATTTAATTTAGTCTTAAGACATGTTCTTAATCAACTCTTGTATTTGAGGCCCTATAAAAATCACCTGTTTAACTGTACATCTGTAGCGTTTGAAAACTTTTCTTTAAGATATTGAAAAGCCCCATCTTCGCGGTTAAAAGATTTCACAAAGTTTTTCATTATTTCTAATTTCAGGTGCAAAGGTGGCACAATAATGTTTTGTTGTTGCACTAACAATGGATGAAATATGTTTTCTGATCCTGCAGTGAAACAAGAGTAGCCAGACTTTTCTGACCTATGATTTTCTCTATCGCGATTATTCCAAAGGCACAAAAAGCAACATTATTTAGTGTAACTCTGTTGCATACCCCAAATTACAGCAATAACTTTAAAATATGGACAGATCTTCCAAGAATATTTCTCAAATTTTATCTTTTGAATTAAAAGCTTCAGATTGTCATAGGTTTCTTTCGTGGAAACGGCATGACCCACGGGAATGGAAGGATATTTCTTACCGTTGTGTAACAATACTGCTTTTAGACTAATTTTAGTCGAATTTATGAATAATCTTTAAGCGTGTGGGTCGTGATTAATACCGAAAGCATCAAGTAGTGCATCGATGTTGTTACAGTATAGGAGATCGCTAACAGCACTAAAAAACTGTACAAGATCACTGTGACGATTTCGAAAAACAGTAACCTTTGTGCTTTTTCCTAAAAGATTCCATTGCTTCCGACGCGAGCTAAGAAGTTCTGCTTGTGCTTTTGATAGATCTAGGTCTCTAACCAAGTAATTTAATTTAAGTTGATTTACTAAATGAGGTTCAGATGAGTGGGGAATAACGAAGTCCTGATCTGTGGGGTTATCGTTTTCAATAACATTGTCAGAATCGTCAAAAGGCGGTGTAGGGACTGGATGATGTTCTCGTGTGGTTGAAGTCTTTGAGCTGATATTGTACCAATGTAATATTTTCTTTTATTCGGGTATTGAGCCCTAGAGTTATATTTGTGCAAAAATAACAATCTTCAATATGGTTCTTCTGTTCTTTTCATAGCATTGCTGTTGCGAAAAGTAAACTTGATCGACGACCAGACATCCAATCCCGCAAATTTTTACCACAACTCGAGCATATCACGTGCGGAACCCACTGTTTATTTTGATGTTTATCTGCGACAGCAAAGTAAACTTCATATACCAGACAAATTCGTGGAATTAATTTTTCACTATTTACTTTCAAAGTAAAATTACCACACATATAACAAAAATTGTTTGGATTACTTTTGCAAATGTGAGGCATTATTATGATGATAATATTATGATTTAAAAACAGAAAAACTTAGAAATAAATCCATATAAATTAAGACAAAAATACACTTAATATACTACGAGGGTTGCTATGTTTTGTTGTTGTCCGGTCCGATATGTGAGAGCTCGCGTTGTCATGGTAAAGAAAGATCCTGCGTTATCAAGGCGAAGAAAGATGCTGTGTCGCTGGTTAGATTTTCTTATTTATTCAAATACTTCTGGGAAACAAATAGTTGTGTACCATTCGGAAATGATCGTTCTATGATTATCTAATTGCACTATAGCCACATGCCCATTTATCCGTGACCGCATACTTCTTGAGACTAGAACTCATTATAGTTGGGCATAAACCTTGTTGACCAGTGTAATTTTCGAAAAAAAAAATGTTTGTTCAACATAAAGCCACGGATTTTAAAAGTTGATTTTCAACATATGCCATCCACAACGCTGGTTTCGAAATTTGTAAACACCCTCTTCATTCTCTAGACCGGGCCTTCTACGGTTTTTTTTATTTTTACCCAATTCTACATTTACGTGGAACTCATTTTTCTGATGACGCAAATGTGATCATTGCACTCATAATAGCTGTTATTTGCCTAATGTGTTTTTGATTAGTGGTTCACATTTTTGTCAATGAAAGACCAGATATGTTTTTACGATAGAAAAATGTCCAACCCTGTCTACGAAAAAGCTACGTTTCTGTTATAAATGTACTTGTATAAAAATACTGTAATCCTTCGATCACTGGCTATCATGGTATGGATCAAATCAAATTTTCCTTAATCAAAACTTTTTTCGGTGATCCTCTACTGCTGCATCTTCATATAACGCTATTTATACAAATTGAAAATTACAAAACTAAGTTTTCGATATTTAATTAAAAAAAAACAGAATCGCCTAATACATTTGTTAAATAATTATGATTTTCATTTGTCGGTGCAATGTCACTATATTAAGGATAGAATTATGTAAATAACCCTGGTATATATATAGAGTACAAAAAGCTTACGTGTCGATTTAACAATTTGAGGTGAATAAAAATAATAATAGTTTTATCTGTCCTAGATATCTTCACAGGACTTAAACAGGTGCATGGTGTATCATCAAGGAGTTTTTTTTTAATTTTAAATCAAACAAAACGTTTACTTTTTTTATTTAATTCTATTGTTGAGTAGTATGCGATTTATGTTTTGATAAAATAATCCAAATGTTCACCTGTTAGTGCTTTACAAGTAGTCACCTTTTTACAAAAAAAATTTAATTACGTTTTTACGTAATTTTGGTTTTACCTAACCAATGACACATTGGATTATGTTCCTTAGCTCCTGGATCGTATGAGTATTCCTATAAATCTCTGTGGTTTCAATATTGAAAAATTATCAAGACTGACATGTTTGGGTCTACTGGAACTCCCTCATTATAAATATTTTCTTGTGAACAACCAGAATGAACCCAGATTTACTATTAAAGTCCAACATAGTTTCACTACCTGCAAATTTTTAACTATATTTCTTATCTCATCTCATAACCTATAGTTCTCTTTTATCCTAGGTGTCAATATTGGTAAGCCTATAATAAAAAGGGTGCTTCCAATTCTCGCGGTCCTGAGCTTTCCTCTATATTCCGGATCCTATATACTTAGCGATGTAATCAGTCCATCGTGCTTTCGTGCTTTGTCGTCGTTTACGATCAAGTGGTATACACTTCAGGATTGCCTTGGTCCACCTGTCGTCCCATCCCTTTGCTATATGGCCTGCCCATTTCAATTCCTTTACTCTTCCAATAATGTCACATATTTTCGTTTGTTCGTGCAGGGCTTTCAGTCCTGTCTTATAATGCCAAATATGCATCTTTCCATTCTCCTCTGGGCTACTCAAAGTATTTCAATTGATTGCGATGTGGGTGTCCTGGATTCACTTCCGTATATCATATCGGGTAGGACGTACTGATTAAGGACTTTTCTTTTCAGGCAAAGTGGAAGTGTGTTTTTAAACAATATATTGAGCCTACCAGCCACATTTAACATGGTGTCCAACCTCTTACATTTTGGTATGTGCTCCTGCACATTGTGCATAAACGTGCAACAAATGAACATCTGCACAAAAATTTGCACCCCTTTATTTCTTAGGTGGTTTAGCTTTGTTTGTTTTATATATATATATATATATATATATATATATATATATATATATATATATATATATATATATATATATATATATATATATATATATATATAAGCAAGGGGTGACCCACTATGCGTGGGACATTAGTTCTGGATAACTGAACTAATTCTCCCCTTATTTTTCAAATTATTAAAGATACAATTTTTAAAACAATATAATAATCAACAATGGTCTTTTTAGTTGTAAAAGTCACCTACATAAAACACTAAGCAGTAAAAATGATAAATATAAGTATTGGATGTTAATCTTGTTTCTCTATACAAAATAAGTTTATGTACACAATCTGGTTTATTTTCAACAAATAATGACACATATATTAAAGCTCTTACGCTTTATATATGCCAGTTTAGCTTTGTTGGTGAATATGAGCAGAATTTTTTGTTTTATTACATAGAATGAAAATTTCTTTGGAAATTTAATAATTTATCATAAAATAATTCATGAAATCCATTCAGCTATTCAAAAAATTATGAACAGGTATGAAAAGACCTTACTTTCAAGTAAATCCAGATCAGGCCGTCAAGAGAAGCTTCACAGGCATCATGAACGAGTGATCTTGAGATATATAAGGGAAAAATCCAGCAACTACGCCACCATTATTGGCAGCTGACATTGTAAGGAACTACCGAATTGTTGTAACACCACATATTTTTATGACGTAAACGAAACTTCATAAAAAAATCAGGTTTTAAGCCTAGAAGGACACCTTTTGGGAAAATGTGATTTTCAGGGAGGAATGTAAATTAAATGTTTTTTGAGGTAACAGTAGCTTGAAGGTGTGGAGAAAAAAATGACCAAATGAATCCACCAAATGAAATTCTTTTGAGATTGGAAAACTAAAATTTACAGAAGGAATCATGGACCAACATATTTTCCTAAACATTTTGAGAGAAAAGTTTTTGATTCTAAATGTCGGAAAACTTAGGCTTTCTGCAAATTAGTCCTGATTCCATTTTCCAATAGGACAATGATCCAAAACACCGACCACGTAAAGTCCACTAATATTCACCTTGCAATGTTCTAAAATTATCAAGAACTTCCCCACAATCACCAGATTTAAATGCTATAGAACATTTCTGTGGAAAATTGAAAAGCTGAAGGACCACTGCAAGAAAATAAAACTCAACTGCGACAAGCCTTGGTCTCTACTGGATCTTAAATGTCACAACAAATTTAGTTTCTTCTAGAAAAAAAATTACTGTGAAGTTATTAAAAACAACGGCGAGCCTATAAGTCATTAAACATAAATAATATTTTAAGAAAACGGAAATATAACTTTAAAAAAACCACGGTATACAGACTTTTTTGCATGCAAAATATTTAAAAATTGTGTTTTGTCAAATTGTTTGTAAAATGAATATTCTGATTAAAAGTATTAAGAATAAAATGGTTCAAAATTAAAAAGGCTTATGTTAATGTAAGTTTACTCTTTTATTTGTAGTCACACATAATGTACATAAGTATACACAATGTGTATCTCAGACAATACATGTAGTCAAACATTATTTATAAATCACATGATGTACACAGCTTTTTTATTAACTGTATTATCTAAGGTTAATGAATCAATTAAAGCCTATGGATTTATATTGTACAACTATTGGTCATTTACAAATCCAACTTGCTCCCTGAATGCTTTATCGAAGAATCTTAGGTCAAAGCCTAATAGAGCAGCAAAGAAAAGTGTATTTTTGTATCCTGAAAATGGCTAATACTGTTAACCAATGTAATTATTGGGTCTTTATTATTATTTTTAAAAGCATATTTTTAGATATCTAAGCTTTTAGTATTTACCCTGGAAATGGCTAACACTGTTGACAATGACAATGTTATTATTTATAAAAGATATTCCAAACATTTTAACATGTCTCAATTAACAAAATCAATTTTTAACTATGAATTGACATAGTTTAAAAATACTTAATAAATTTAGATCAGTAAGCATACAAATAATTCTCACTATGAATAACAAAGATGTATCAAGACAATTTGTCAAATATCAATAAACATTATTAAAGCTCATTAAGGCAATAACTAGTTTTGCAGATTGCAAAATTGTAATATCATGAAATAAACACCTCATCCAGATAAAAAGGTCAGAGATTCTAACATTATATAAAGATAGAAAATTTAAATTTGGATACATTTATATTAATAAACATCAAATAGATGACAATTATAAATGTGTATATAAAATTTGAGAATAAAACTCACCTCATTGGCTGAAGCAATACGAATGATGGTGTTGATTGCGGGTTTTGAAAAATAACGTCCATCACCTCCAACAACAAGGGTGGCTCCCTTAAGTCTATCACCCAAGGCGTTAAAAATACTCTGTATGAAATTTTCAGTATAATTTTTTTGCATAAAAACTTTAACTTTTTTCCTCAAGCCACTAGTGCCTGGTTTTTGATCTTCGAATGGGGAAGTTTCAACAATCACAGATTGTAGGTTTGACATCTTGAGTATTATCTAAAAACAAATTAACATTATGATGCTGATGTTTAATAACGTAATGATAGAAATTAAATGAGTGCATTATTATAAATAAAAAAAAACGTAGCTTATAAAAATGTTAATACTCTAACCTTCAAGTACTATAAGCGCATTATGAAACAAAAGCCAATATGCAATGGAAATGATGCATTATGAAATGTGTATATTGCTATAGTAATAAAAAATAAAACATCAATGGTGAAAAAATACAAAAACGCTTATTTAAAGGTTATTTCTTTAATGACGAAAAATATGAGTGAAAAAGTGAAGATACGTACGTGGTAGAGAAAAAAAGTCACTATTCTGGAGCTGCCTTCGCAGTCTTCTGAACAGTACTGACGATGAACAATATTTTATTTAATATTTGGGGACTTAAATTCGGAAAATGTCGTAAATCTGATTTTGAGTTCCTTCAATGACGACTTGAGGTCATCGACCGCGCATCTGGATTCGCGCAGGCATTGGGCTCGTTTGAAACCGCAGATTCAATTCGCGCTTTACGGGTGATCTGCCTTCTTTTCTATTCAATGAATTTTTACTTGTTTTTTTTTTATTAATGGGCGTAAAAGGTTAATAAGGCTCAAAAATTAATTACTGGCTTAGTATTTGATGATATCGTTTTATCATCCTGGAATTTAAGTTGTTATTTGAAGATGTATTAGAGCTTTTTGCCGTACTTTACGGACAATTGGCATTATCATTATAATTTTTACAAGCAAACAATATATTTTTTAGTAAAATTTTGTTTAGCTTAAATTTCATAGAATTCATAATTAAATTTCATGGATTAAAATGAAATTGTTTTAAAATTTAAATCAATTTAAAAATAAAAATCAATTATTTAAAAATTGATAAAACTTAAACGACAGCTGTTTTAAAGTACCTCTTCTATTCACATAGAAAACCACCTAAGTTTAACAATAATAACTATTCAAATAAAAATAATATTCGATATTATTATTCGCCAATGGAATTGAAATAGGGCTAATGAATCAATTCCCCTGTTGGAACCTTCGGTGTGAAGTATTAAAGTCGATGAGATTTACAATTAAAGACCAAATCACTTTATTTAACTTCTCGATGCGCGTGTCGCTAACCAAAAGCCCTATTGTTATATAACAGATTATTATATAACAAATGTTATATGACAGTGATTTGAATGCATAGAAGTTTTAATGTAACACTTAGCTTCACGGCTCACGACTTTAGTAAAACGCTTGTCGAGAAGTAAAATAAAGTAATTTGGTCTTTAGTTGTAAATGTCTTCGAGTTTAGGGCTAATGGAGATATTGGGGATTAAATCAGAAACAAATTTAATAAATCTTGCAACAGAAAGAAAGCAATAGTGCTTTAACTAAGTTCGTACGTTACCAAGTACTATATCAAGGAAATTGGAGATTTGATATAGGAAAATATCCCATAAAAAATGGCAGCAAACTCAATCCCCGGACGACAAATGGCTGTTAAACAGTTATTTAAGTGAAAATTACCCATCAAGAATGCGAGCTTTGAGAATTATCTAAGAGCAAGCAACTAAATATCTTAATGGCCTAAGAACCATGACCCACCAATCCGTAAAACTGATGGAAATTGGGATCAGCTAGATAAAAAAAAAGAAATATTCGCTGACGATTTGGAAAATACCTTCCAGTCTCATCCACCGACTAGTATGGAAAACATGCAACAGGTTACCAATAAAGATGGCATGATAATATCATAACAGTTCATCACAGGATGGTCTGAGCTGCATTATATTGCAACCTACATCCGATAAATTTGATGTATATGGTCGTACTTTTGGTCATTCAATCAGATGCTTTACAAACTTTCAGCTCGATCCTGACTGCTGAAGGTCAGAAACCGATCTCGGGAGACACTTGCTGACGTTTAGGTGGCGACTGAATGAATGGATAATTATTACGTAGAGTATAGATGAAGTTTCCTTATTCTTGAACATTTTAATTGTCCATAGTTTATTACAGAATATATACATATAAAAATATACGACATAAAACAACAAATTCTACGTTATAATTGCGATGAATGATAAGTTTAATTGTTCAGGGTTATTAATGGTGTATGCCATATACATCAATTTATTTTAGCTTGATTCCTAATAAAATTTGACACTCTTTCTTTGAAAACATACACAAACTTCCAGACTGAGAACAAGACTTGAACCTGCACGACCTTAGTTAAACCTTAATTAAATAACCGACGACTACCAATGTAGTCGTCGGTTATTTAATTTAATTTATATTTCTTTAGGGGTGAGTATTTTAAAAGGATGAAATAATATAAAGACTAAATTTCCTCATTAATTAAATGCATAGAACTGAAAAGTCTGTAAAAATTATAAAGATAACCATAATTGCAATTAAAAAAAAACAAACGAACTCATATAATGAAAATACTGTAAAATAAAATTGCAAAATATAAGAAAATACAGTGAAAAGTGATACAGTGATACTTTTCCGATAGATGGTGGTGCGATCGTAAAGGTTTCTGAAAAGTAGCTTCCTTTGTAGCATGAATTTCAAACCGATATGACATTCAGTTTTATTAAGTAAGCGAGTAAGCTATCGGCATAAGAACACACGAGTAAGCTATCGGCATGATGGATGCGGCGTTTCCTCAATGAAGATGACAAAACCGAACCGAGATGCCTTTTCATAGCAGTTTTTATACATGTATTAGCTCAATCCAAAAAAGTTTCTGAGGTGATTCGTGACTGCTGATGCAATTCGGGTTCATCACTACACGCCAGAAACGAAAGTACAGTTAAAACAGTGAATTTTACCCGCCCTGAAAAAGCGAAAACGCTTTCATCGACCGGAAAACGTGGCCACTGTTTTCTGGCATTCGCAAGACATTAGCTTTACCGACTATTTGGAAAAGGGAAAGGCGATCATGTTCGTACTTGGTCCCCTCCGACTTAATTTTCTTTCCAAATATGCAGAAATTGCTAATTCGAAACTATTTTTCAAAGTTCGACAAGTCGAGTGGAAGGCTTAGAATAGTTAGACGAAATTTATCGAGCTAAAAGAAAACTATGTTGAAAAATAAATCGATTTTCGATAAAAAAAACAACAGTTCATTTAAAAACTATCTAACTTTTCACTCTACCGTCATATTCACCTAAGTCCTTTTTAATAATCATACCGCAATAAAAATATCCATGCTTAATGCGTTTTGTGGTGGGAAAATTTCCCATGTTCATATAAATACCATAAAGAGATAATACAAAATAGTTTATTTGCAATTAGGTATTTCCTTTTATTTAAATAAATTTACACTGCAGTATTACACTGCAGTATGCAACTAATTAGAAAATAGAACTATCCATGGTTGGTTGAGATTTCATTGTCATGATATTTCAAAGGTTGTTAATTAATTTAAGAATTAGTCGATTCCCAAGTACACTTTTGTCTCTTTTTTTCCTAAATGGAAAATTATACCATATGTTAGCTATATTATAATAAAGACATCTGTTTCTTTCTCTTTGGCGATAAAAACTATGTCGCTCTCTTTTCGGGTTTACTCGTTCCTATGGGAGGAATCTTGCTATGAAAATGATCAGTGGCGCAACACAACCAAGTAGGAATAATATTTATTATTATTAAATCCACAACTTATATATTGGCCTTTTTTGACTACCTTTGGTATTTTTTTATGAAAAAAGTACTACAAACTTAGTCTTCTAAATAATTTTCACTTTCTATACACTTTCGCCACCTTTCAGACAACTGTCGCATCCCAGTTCGAAAAAAACTGTTTTTGATGTGAAAAAGTCACTGATTCTTTTTTCGACTTTCTCAAGAGATATAAAATGGCTATTAACTACGTGGTGTTGCAGGGATCGGAAGAGATCAAAATCCGAAGGGATCGAGTATTGAGAATACGCCGGGTGTGATAAAATCTGCCAACGCAAATCACTGATTGTCTCCAGAGTCAATTTTGTTGTATGTGGTCGTGCTCTTTCCTGAAACAAAATTAATTCCCTTCTTCCCTTACTAGTATAAGGCTTTTTTCTTATATAACCTCACTAACACGAATCAGTTGCTGTTGATAATAATCAGCAGTGACCGTTTAACCAGATTGGAGCAACTCATAATGAACGACGTCCATCTGATCTTAAAATCTGCATTTCGGGATTGCTGAAACCACTGTATGAAACAGCATTGTACGAAACAGCATTATCTCCCAAAGCCGCACAAATCATATCCTGAGCATCGCCAGCATTGTTTATTCAGTTAAAAGGTGAAAAGAAGGCAGTGCCTTAAATGTTGCTTTTCAACCGACATCGCGTTTACAGGAGACTTCGCTCTCGAAAGAAGGACTTAAAAGGCCGTCCGCTCCCGATGGTCCTGGTCAAGATAAAAAGTGATGACATTTTCAATTTACATCTTGTAGACCGATTGTCCGTCAAAGTAGAAAAGAAAAGCAAAGCAGACAGGTCTATGTAGTGCTACCGCTGCAGACGCTACAGACACGTGCAAAGTAACTGCGGTTAACCTTTAAATTGTGTCAAGTGCGCAGAGGAACACCGAAGTTCTGAATGCAAGTCACCGGGCGATGTAAAGGACATGTGCCTCCAATATGGAAAAGCGTATGCTGTATCCTACTTAGGTTGCAGATTCGCTCCAACTAAGAATGGAAAAAAGAGGCAAAGGCAAGAGCCGAAATTGACGCCATACTTGAAGCACGCAATGCCAAGTAGAATGGTCAAACCAACAAGGCTGAAGATTGAATCCTGGAACGTTAACGGGATTCGAAGCAAGAAGATCGAAATCGAGCTGCTTCTGGCTGACCAAGAGCCAGATATTATTGCGCTGCAGGAAATAAAATGCCCACCGGAATTCAGGATAAATTATCCGAATTACAGAACATTCGACAGACCAAGGCGTCTCCATATTAGTGAAACGGTGTATGGAATCTGAAGCGTTGAGAGATAACGAGGGCAAATGGAATCTGAAGCGATAGGAGTCAAGGTAGAGATGGCACATGCACCCATAGAGGTGCAGTCTGTCTGTCATCCTGGACATCGTGAAGCACTCCTAAGAGAAGACATCGAAGAACTCCTGCATGGAAATGAAGGTAAGATTATTATAGGAAATTTCAATTGCAAGCCATCGACCTGGTACAGCAGGTACAGAAGAAGATTGGAACGTTATATGGATGCTATGGGAGCAATCGTGATTGCTCCAGAAGAGCCCACATTTCAGCCATCGAGGGGACTGCCGGACGTCTTGAACATCGTGGTGATCAAAGATATACCACAGAAAATAGATAGACGTACAGTGTACGACGGGACATCTGACCATAACCCCATTATGTTAGAATTGGGTTATGCTGACGAAACAAGGAATGTAGTGCTGAGAAGATAGGTAAACTGGAACTTGTTTCCGGATCATCTCCAAAATCCATATCACGAAGATCAAGACTGTGCAAGAACTGGAAAGAATAGTGATTAACCTGGAAAAGGCACTAGTCGATGCAGTAGAAGAATGCACAATGGAGGTGACGGAAATGCAGCGAAGCATCTTTACGGACCCATTCCCTGATCGGTGATGACGATGACCAGGCGGCGTATGGTGCTCAAGAGGAGATAACGGACCAACAGGGCGGCTGATCTAGCTAGGGAGTTAACTAGATCGACGAAGGCACTGATAAAGGAGCTGAGGAGTTAAGCTGGAAAAAGGTGGAACAATCGCCTAGCTGAACTCGAAACGGCACGCTGTGGGATGTCTATAGGGCGCCCAAAAGAAAAACAGAACCGAGAGTGTTGTATGGCCAGAACGATCTTGCATACACCGACGCTGAAAAAAGGCGAGGGCATGGTGTATGCACTCGTGAGAGAGTGTATCCTGAATCAACATAAAGATCAAAACGAAAAACATGAGAGAATGGTGAAGAGGGCGGCGAGAGACTTCAGGAAGAAGTTCGGACCTAGATTGTTGCCGTAGGTTGCGACTCCGAAGGAGATCAAGGAAATCATCTACCATCTGAAGATAAAGAAGGCACCAGAATGCGATGGTGTTACCAATCGCATATTATGGCAGTACCGATGGCGTTACCAATCGCAGAAGCTTCCAAGGAAAGCGATTGTGGTAATCACCTCCATTGCAAATACAATCATGCGACCTCGGTATTTCTCATATAGTTGGAAATACGCAATGGTAAGAATGCTTCCGAAGACTGGAAAGGATTCCCACAAAATTACAGGCGGATCAGCTGCAATAAGCAAGATCGTGGAAAGAGTAGTTCTGAGAAGACTTGAAAAGGAGCTCAAAGATAATAGCATTCTTCCACCCGAACAATTCGGGTTCAGGAAAAGCTGCTCAGCTGAAGATCAACGTCTGAACGTAACTGAATACGTTGCAGAAATAATAACAAGAATATATGGAACGGCAATCGTCCTACTCGATCTCGAAAGAGCTTTCGACAGAGTATGGTACGATGGGCTTATCTACAAGATGATAGAGATAGGTTTTCCTGAGTGGATAACCTGAGGGCTGACGCATGCCTAAGAGGCAGAAGTTTCTCCATTAAAATGGGCGACGGCAAATCAGCAAGAAAATTCATGGAGGCTGGAGTGCCGCAAGGAGCGGATCTAGCGCCACATCTCTAAAATATATTCATTGGTGATATTCCGAAGAGAAATAACACCAAGATAACTCTACATACCGACGATACAGCCATTATGACCAGATCCATACGACCAGACTACGCCGTCGTATACGTTGAGGAACACCTCGACTATCTGATGGAGTCATTGATAGCCTAGAAGATTAAGGTGAATATCACCAAGACGAAGGCTATTCATGTCGATCATAGAAGATGCAGACCCAGTCGACCATTCGACAATGATATGGAAACAACACACAAAAGCAGCACGGATTAAATTCGTCGTTATAAGGCAGATGATCAACCCTATGATATGCAGGAATAGCAAATTAGGGTTGAAACACAAACTTCTAGTGATCAGGTTATTAGTAAGAACGCGACAAAATCCTACACTAAAGCACTAGAGCAAATGGAAAACGGATTAGTGAGACGGGCTCTGGGCGCCCCATAGTTTGTAAGAAACGACCACCGAGATACAAATACACCGAGAGAAAGGATGGACTCCCTTACAGCAGTGAATCCAAGCGAAGGCAGGAAAGGCCTTTCTGAAGATTGCTATTCACCACAATCAAGAACGGCGACAACTGACGGACTATCGTCTGTTGGAAATCGCAGAACGGAGTAGCAGAAGGCGTAGAAGGCCGAAACTCCAGTTGTTGGGGGACTAGGCTGACTGTGCCCAGCGAGAGATCATTTCGTACAACTCGTTTCGCCTCAACAACTCTACAGATATATAGTTGTAAATAATATGATATAGTTGTAAATAAAAATGAATGTCGAGTTCTTCAGTGTTTCTTTTGGACAGTAGTGTGATTGTGCCTATGTGTGGGAAACTCGCACAACATTGGTAAACTCAGCCAGTTAAACCAAGCACGCTCCCTTATAACCTATAAACTGATTTTTGAGGTTATATTAAAACCGTTTTCCTTTCACAAAATCCAAAGAAACAGAAACACACATACAAGTGCTGCAAAGGGCTGGAGAATATACCTGAAAAATAGTCAGGTTATGTTCAATAAATTTGGGGAGGGAGGCAAAAGAATTTGGAGGTTGTGGACCACTACATATATATTGTGCAAATAATTTCAATCGAGGGGGATACCGGGGGACACTTACATCGCAAGCAATTAAAAAACTTCGGGTAGCGTAGCGGGGAATGAAAAATTTGTATGCTTGGTATTACAAAACGGGACAGATAATTCTGTACATGGATCACAGAACAAATGAAAGTATGTAACATCATTGGAAGACTAAAGGAATTGAAATTGAGGTGGGCAGGTCTTATAGTGAGGCAATGGGATGACAGGTGGGCCAAGACAATCCTGGAGTAGATACCGCTTGATCGCAAACGTCCACGCAGAAGCCTGAAAACATGATGGACTGATGACTTCGTTAGCATATATTGGACCCGATTGGCAGAGGAAAGCCCAGGGCCACAAGAGTTGGAAACATGCTGAAGAAGCCTTCATCCTGCACTGGAGGGACATGGGCTGGTAATGATGATATCGCTTTAAAATAACTATATGAAAAAATAATTTCACATAAATTCGAATTTTGATTTCGGCTAAATAGTATTTATGTCATTGGAGTTTTAAGTTTAAAGTACTGGATTGTTTTTGTTTTTCAACTAAAATATTTTTTGTCATCATTCTGACCAGGCGAAACACGTCAAATATAAATGTAATAAAGTGGAAGTTAGAACAAGAAAACTCGTGAATTTTCTCTTTCTTTAGCGTACTTTCACCTGCTTTTACTCGCTATTTGGACAACTAGTTTATCTCTGGCATGTAATGATGATTCCAAGTTTTATCTGCCGTTATAAAATAATTTAAACACTCTTGATAAGTGTTTATTCAAATGCGTCTTTAGTTGAATATTTACAAACACGGCACCTATCCAATGAAAAACTCTTTCATAACACAAAATGGGTAATTAAAATGATCTCTCGAAATGTTAATAAGTTTGTGAGGACGCACGCGTCTGACACTTGACACTAACATGACACTACCTGACACTGACAGTGCCATCTAACGAATCATACTTGACAAATATTATAATTAGAACATATATATGCGCCATCTTTGTCAGGCCGAGATCTCTTCGAACGACCTATTTGTCCATTTTAAGAAATTAACCCGAGCTCAGTTGATAACAGTACATGCGATAACATCGGTCATGACAGAAGTGGTTGATTCTCCCGATGGTCAGTTGTTTATTGCGGTAAAAGCGGAAATTCGAAGGTAGTTTACGAATGCATTAAGTCATTCTACTTCGTCATATTATCTAATTAAAAACTGGCCTCAGGATATTAAATTCGGAAGAGTTTTGAACGAGCATCAAAAGCGGGATGAGCAAAAACAATCGTAATTTAAGAATTGATTTGATAAATAACCTGATTCAAGTTGAGGAAGGAAGTTCAATTTTCTTCAATTCGCTTCGTGGCAATTCTTTGGAGGTTTTTTGTGTTTATGCACCAGCTATCAAAACTGCACTCGAAGTATATTTTTGGTGTTAAGTATATAAGAAGGACGAATATGCTCAATAACGATAGAGATTATATTGCAGATAAAACTGTAATAATTCTGAGGTAAATAAAATATTCATATCATGTTTATTTCACAATTTCAGTTAAACTTGAGGAAACAGTTTGCGTCTAAGAGGAAGCCATGTTAAAAATTGGAAGAGTTTAAAACAATGTTGAACACTAGCAATCATACATTAGATGAAATGGACTAGATCAGGAGAAAATAAAATGGAAATAACTTGGAAAATAACATCTGACGGAATATGTTGATGCTTTTTGTTTGGTTAACTTATACATAGTGTTTTATCACGACACTAGTAGGTTTCATACAAAGAAAAATTGATCATGACGGTCAAATTACTTAACATATTACGATGATCGCTCGACAAGTTCTCTACCTGACAGAGATGGTACCATGTATCACCAAATGATTATGATATTTGTCAATTATGATTCGCTAGATCGCGTGTTATGAAGTTTTAGATGCGTGTGTTTAGTCCCTTGTTTGTGGTTAAGTTAACAAGTCCTGACATTTTCTGAGATATGGATAAAATTGAAATTCGGAACTATTTTAGCGAGATAAACCAGGCTATTAAATTTAAACATGGTCGTACATTCAGTGAAGATGAATGGTCGTGATACCCAAAAATCAGTAGGACCGACAAAATCGTCACAAAAATCGACAATGATCTTCAATTACCGATTGAAGATAATCGAGATAACTCACATTGTAAACATATCGATAGATCGTGTCAACTATCAACTTTTTTGAATATGAAAAAGTTTTCTGCTCCATGGATGCCACGTTTATTAATAGTCGACCAGAAATGCATTCAAATGAACTTTTCTCAAAAGTGTTTAGACTTGGTTAAACATTTAAACACGATTTGGCAGAGTTTCTTTGACATTTAATAACAGCAGATGCAACATGAAAGTGGGTGAAGGGGAACCTAAGAAAACCCATACGGTTTCATATGCAGAAAAAATCATGGCTACAGTTGTTTTGGGATTCTCACCGGTTGGTGCTCATAGACCTGACAAAAGGCAAGACCTTCACTGGAGAATATTACGCTTCACTATTTCTACAAATCATCTCCTGATGGTTATTCAAGCTAAACATCCATATCTGGCCAAGGAGAAACTGCTCTTTCGCCATGACAATACGCCTGCATACACATATTGGATTGTTGATACAAAACTGCATAACCTACACTTTTAAATACTTGCACATGCACAGTATTTGCGGGATTTGACTCCCAGCTATTGCTTCCTCTTTAAGTCAAAGCTGAGTCAAGACCTTATTTTAGAGAGTTGGACGATTATTAATATCTCATTATACTATTATCTTATGTTATACCCATAATTGTAAATCACAAATATATATATATATATATATATATATATATATATATATATATATATATATATATATATATATATATATA
>JARFXV010001418.1:60000-65000 GCA_031761425.1 Cosmopolites sordidus
AAATCATCAACTAATTCACATTAAAAAATAGCAATATTGCTATCATTATTTGGAAAACTCATTTTCTGGTACGATTAGTAATTATTTTTATTAGAATAATTCATAAGCTCGTGCGTTGTTCTTTAACACTTAAATTTAATTATATGATTCGAATCAATCTGTCAGCAAATTATTTGTTCTCGCTCAGGTTATGACCTCATTAAGATTCTCGAAGTTCCTTCCACACAAGAGGTATGGTTTATTTGTATTGACTTCTTGTTGTGTTTTCTTCGATTATCTGGCACACATATCTCGGCTTTTCGCTTTCTATTATTTAAAGCTTTATTCTCTTACACTTAATGTAGTTTGTATGCAACCTAACATGCATTCGGGCTACGACACGAAATTTAGCGTTCATAGCTTTTTTTGTTTAGAAATAGTTGAAAGTATATTATATTCTACTGCATTATATTATATTCTCAGAATTCCACTAAACGTACAGTATCTTTTTTGGATAACCTGTCTGTTTTAACCACAGGTTTCATCTTATCAAGAACTTGTAGATATATCCGGAAGCTTGAATAATAGCTAGAAAGATATTTCCAATTCGTTGTTTAAAAAATCTTAATTTTTTATTTTTAAATTCCATAGAACTAAATTAGCAATTATAATTTTATTTGTTTCCCCGTCCAGTGGTTTTAAAAGCACTGACATTTGGTTTTTTCAAATATTATGCACATGATCTTCAAAATCAACAGCTTTCGCGATAACAATAACAAAAAAATATATTGGATTTTTCGTTCACTTCTTTACTACACAAACTGTGGTCTTAAATGAATCTGGAATCCGTAGAAACTTATCTATATTTATATTTTGAAAATATATATTTTTCAAATCAAGTGATAAGCTGCGATAGGTCAGTGGTCTGACACTTTTTGCCCCCTCCAGTTTCTTATTTCTGAACATATTTTTTTAAATTTTACCAGTACAGCGGAACGAATTATTGGAACGAAATCAGTTGGTTATTGTATGCCGCTCTTTCGAAAAATCTATTAATAATTATAATTTTGAACAATATAAGTATGCCTGCCATTGCTAAATGTCCAAAAGCGTAATATATAATGTTTGATTTTGTTTAGTATTGTTGCAAATTATATAAAATAAGTGGATAACATGTTAATTTGATGTAATAAAAATGTTTGATAAATTATATGTAGAGTACACTTCGAACAATATTGCTGGCACTAATTGTGGTGAGAAAATTTTATTAAGTCCTTACTTTTAGGACATTTAATGTAAAGTTGGTACTAAAAAAATATGCGATGGTCAATTAAGGTCCCTATAGGTCCCTGTCTAATAGCATGGAGTGTCATACCGCTGGATAGGTGATTCCCAAAAACTGATTTCATGTTTTGAGAAAATTGAAAGCCAAAAATGGTTGCAATGAAAGGAAACATTCTTTGCTATCATTTTCATTGGCTATTCTTCTCCAATAGTTTTTAATTTTTACAAAAAGCTACATTTTTTAACGGACCTTGAAAAGGTTTATGTTCTTTTCTTGCAATCAGGAATTTAAATTTAGTTTTTCAAAAACGAATTTATAATATACAGCATATAGTAACTTCTATAGTAAATTCTGTAATGAGGCTTCTTAGATTTCACCATTTTACTTAGACTATTTACCTTATAAGATGCTAGTACAACGGTATTTGAATTAAATCTACGTTAGAAGAGTACTTTTTTGTTGAGTTAACTCCTTTCTGGCTAAAAAGTCACGAGGTTTGTGAGTCATAATGCAGTGGTTGGTTTCAAACCCGCACTGCAGTGTAACTTACTTGATAACATGCATTCTGGGCCCACAAAACTTTCCCATATAATAAACACAGCAGTTTCTCATTATTGTTTTTAATTAATATTATTTAGTATATATAAACAAAAAATTCCCTTTCACTACAATACACTTATTCTAACGTTTTTTTCGGTATTCGAAACAGTTTTTATATTCAACTTCTGATATTTCATTCAAAGCAGCCAGGGAGTTATATTGATGAATAGCTTCTATGGACTCAAAAACAACCACGAAGTGGATTCTTCAATAGAAGGAACACAACAAAGTCACACGGTTAATACAATGTCTAGTGAATATGGGTTTTGTGGAACGGTATTTGTTGATTTCTAGCCAAAAATTGATTGTGGTCGTAATGCAAAAACCATGCATTGTTTTGCCACAAATCTCGACGTTTTCCTTTCGGAACAGGCAAACGCATAAAGCTTGTACTGTTTTGTTACACCTTAATAGCAGCTCTGGTGTTCTTCGTTCGTAGGCGTTATTTGATCGTGGTTATAGGTTCAGGAAAAATCAAACAAACGATAATGGCGCCAGCCAATTTAATAACCCAGATTGCCAAATGGTTTTGTCAAAAATATATACATATGGGTAAAATTTAACCTATTTAATAAAATAATAACCTATTTAATGGCTTAAAACAAGAAACAACTCGGCTAGAAATGCGGTGAAGAGACAAATAACACTAATACAGTTAAGACGAATGGTATACTACCTATAAATATATATATATATATATATATATATATATATATATATATATATATATATATATATATATATATATATATATATATATATATATATATATATATATATTAGATATATATATATATATATATATATATATATATATATATATATATATATATATATATATATATATATATATATATATATCTTAGATATATATATTAGATCTCAATGGAAATTTTTGCCGTCGTTTTAAGCACATTGTTGGCGATTTCTTTATATTGGTCTGTAATTTCCATCTCTTCCGGGTAACACAACAAAGCGATTCGACAAACAATTTCAAAATCTCTACCCCTCTCCAGCAGCTTCCCAGAATCCACTTTGCCCCTTTTTGATCTTATCATTCTTTCGCGCTCTTTTCGGCAGTTGATCCTAATATTTGCTCGTACCATTCGGTGGTCACTTCCCACATTAAAATGGTAGTACAATTGTACACAAGGACAGTACAATTGCAAAATATTGCTTTATCGTTTGATATGATGTAATCAATTTCACTTGGGAGTGCAGATGGACATTTCCATGTCTAGTTTCTGTTGATCTTTTCCTTGTAAAACGAATTCATTTATAATATAGTTCTTGCCCTTCAGCAAAGTCAACCAGCCTGTCACCTCTATTATCCCGCTCACCATTTCCATATGAGCCAGTTGCATTTTCACCAGTTCTTGCTTTTCCGATTCTGGCATTAAAGTTGCCCATCAGGATTTTATACCTACACTTCTCTTTGTCTAAAAGTTGGGCTATATCATCATAAAATTCCTCAATTTCCTCATCTCTATGGCTTATAGTTGGTGCATAAGCTTTTACGATTTGAAGCTTAAACTTTTTATTCAGCTGAATGACGCATTGGGCTAATCTGTCGGATATACTATCAAATTTGACTACCCTGTCTTTCAGCTTTTGATTGGTGAGGAATCCAATTCCACTACATCGTCCATTCTCCGTAACTCGGGTGTAGAGTACGTGATCAGTTGGTTCTAATTTGATTAACTCTTCGCCCTTTCTTCGTGTTTCACAGAACCCAATAATATACCAATATATGTTGTCAAGTTCTTGTAGTCGAGTCTCCTTTTTCATTATCCGTACATAAAGCGTAGCACTGTCAAAATTCCAATGACACCCTGATCTAACCCGGTGATTCTTAGCTCTCTCTGCCTTGGGGCCGATCTTCCCGCTTCCGTGGGTAGTTGCCCTTTGAAGTTGTACTGTCATGTTGAAGGCATGGACCGTAATTTACCACGCTGGTCCAATGCAGGTTGACAGATTTTGGACCATATATTCTTTATATATATATATATATATATATATATATATATATATATATATATATATATATATATATATATATATATATATATATATATATGCCCACAAGGTAGAGTAACGGAACCGTGGAGGGAAAAATATTACAGAAATCTTTCACCCATTCTCCACGTGTTGTCACCGATCGCCTTCGCCGAACTGTCAACCATGCGACGTCACGTGTCTCTCGGGACCGGTTTCTAGCCTTTCAGCCGTCATCATCCGAGCTCCAGACGAACGCAAGGAAAACAGTTCGGAGAGGCAATCGGGGCCAGACCAGATCAACTGGCCATTTTAATGACGGGTCGTGATCGCACACAAGTTACGCCATCATACGGCGAATGCTCGTAGCAGTCAGGACCGCTCGTAACATTCTGCCTGGAACCTCGGGTATAGTACCAGGTATGCCCACAAGGCAGAGTAACGGAACCGTGGAGGGAAAATATTACAGAAATCTTTCACCCATTCTCCACGTGGTGCCACCGATCGCCTTTGCCGAACTGTCAACCATGCGACGTCACGTGTCTCTCGGGACCGGTTTCTAGCCTTTCAGCCGTCATCAGCCGAGCTCCAGACGAACGCAAGGAAAGCAGTTCGGAGAGGCGATATATATATATATATATATATATATATATATATATATATATATATATATATATATATATATATATATATATATATATATATATATATATATATATATATATAAAGGAGAAATACCACTGACTCACTGATTCATCATGAAATCTCCGGGACTAAAATATCTATAAACCCGAAATTTAACAGGCATGTTCCTTTTGCTACATAGAAATCAGCTAAGAACTGATTTTGTGAAAGTCAACTCCAGAAGGGGGTTGCGGAGGTGATAAATAAAAAAGAAATCGCGTTTTTTACTTTTACTTTACTTACAGATTTGGCAGGGATGTCCCTTATAATACATAAACATCTAAAAATAATGTTTGAAAATTCACAAAGGGGTGATTTGGGCGGAGGTATGGAGGTGTAAGGGTTTCAAACACTGTCATTTTTTGACATATGTCCTACAGGATTGAAACTTGGCAAAAATAAAAACTTGCCACAAAAGTCGGCCCTGAATATTGACCACCCCATTAAACTGGGGAGA